>JAVGWX010000003.1:38511377-38531377 GCA_036924085.1 Ariolimax columbianus | reverse complement strand
TGCTGGCACGGCGAATATGGGGCAGACATGAATCAAGGAAGCTGCATGGAGACTTGCTATACGAAAGGCAAAGAGACGAATTGCCTCCGTCTGACGATCAGACAGTGTTTCTCTGTCCTCAGTGTGATAGACGTTTTCTGGCTCGGATTGGTTTGATCAGCCACCTCCGAACTCACTCCAGGATTGACAGATGACAATTTGGTCCCCCTCGGAAACGACGGACAAACAACAACAACAATAACAACACACACACACATATATATATATATATATATATATATATATATATATATATATACGTGTGTGTGTGTGTGTGTGTGTGTTTCTGTGCACGTTAATATATATATATATATGTATATGCATGTATTTGTGATACCAAACTTCAGCTGATCCCCACATATGTGATCTCTCAGCCTATGAATCAAATACTTTTGATATGGGGACGGCGTGGGCTAGTGGTTATGTGACACGGCTCACAACTAGGAGGTGCTGGGTTCGATCCCCACCACAGCACCGGCCGTTACCCCGGGGAAGCAAACCCTTACAAAATGAAGGAGAAAGCAGACCCTTACATAAAATGCATGCTGAAGTCGGATACACTGGGCAGACAGGCGCAAAATAAAAACCACAGTGTAACGCACACCGCTTTGGGGAATAGAGAAATAAGGCGAACGCAAAAAAATAAAATAAACTTTTTATATAAATTTCAGTGCAAATATGGTCCTTGAATGTAACATAACACGTTACTTATGAAGCATTTCGTTGCATTGAATTTTATTTTATATATCTTAATGATAAAACACACAACGCACACACCTACGCACACACACACACACATACACCTACGCACAGTACACATACACTGACACCCATGTATATATTTATATACACATACAAACATAAATACATTCATACATACATACACACACATATACATTCATACATAAAAACAAACACACACACACACAGACACAGACACACACACACACACACACACACACAGACACAGACACAGATACAGCCACAGCCACAGCCACAGACACAGACACATACACATACAGACACATACAGACACATACGCATACATGCATACATTCATACATGCATACATACACCAATACACATACAGACACATACAGACACATAGACACAGACACGCACATACATACATACATGTTTACCTTGACTGATTGATTGATTTATTGAACTAGTGATTCTTAGTGCCACCAAAATAATTGGCTCCCTTTACAGGAAGTCCTTACCGAGCATATATAGTGATGATCTAAATAGCAGTGCTAAGGCTGCTGTACACATACACAACTTGAATTAGTCGTCCGTAACGACTAAATTAGAGATCCTTTTCTCGTCAACTCGAGCCTCGGTCGGATGCTGGAGCCCTTTACGCTTCTATAAACTAATGCACCAAATATTTGTTTACTGGGGTTTTAGCTACCGATGTTAACAGCATTACCTTCATCCTTCTGGTGTTTCTATATAGATTTTAATAAAGGTTTTTTTTCAAAGTTGAAGTTTGAAGCTGTTGTCCAACCTTACTTTCCATATTATAAAGCTGGCCAAACACTCCATGCGTGCAGCAGTTTCAGTATTTGATGGTCTTTACCACATGTATCAATACTTTCGTAGGATTCATGTCTTGTTAACCTTTGATTTACACTTTTCACTTTAATTTGTCCATAATAGTGTGCTGTCTAGTGTTACTCTACATATGGAGGTTCTTGTCTGGTTGTAGTTCGTGCCCGTTTAACTGAAGTGTGTTTTTCTTTGCTCGAGAAAGACGTGTTTACGAACAATTATATGTTGTGCTTGAAATCCTAAATCTCAGTGGGCACTATACAAATCTAACTCAAGAGTTGAGCAAGGCTACTATAAACATAAAGAAAGGACCATGTCAGATACAAGATTTCCTATCAGTCATCATAGTCCTGAGTAAAAATACATAGAGAAAATCGAACAAACCTTAGGATGCACTCATGAATACCACTATAATTTTAAGATTGCGACAACACAAGTTGCTTCTTACACACTTTAAGATACATGGGAATGTGGAAGCAGATAAACTAGCCTTAAAAGGTTGTAAGAAAAACCACAGTGAACAGGGCTATTTCTGAATAAATAAATAAATTGATAAAAATAACCTTCAAAGACAAATGACACAGATATATAGCAGAAGCATGATACTCATTGACAAGAAGACATCGTCACGATATTCAGACAGCGAATAGGTCACAGTGACTCTACACGCACTTGCTCAGCAAATTAAAAACTGGTAACACACACATGTGCCAGTGTGATGAGAACAAACAAAACTGTCTAACATGTTCTCAGTTATATCGGTTCCCCGAGAGAAATAGAGCGTCAACGTGTCACTCCTACCAACATAATTGACAGATACAGTGTGTGGCAACACGAATAACCTGGGACGGACAGCCAAGTTTATCAGAGGAATCAATGTGGTGATTATTTGAGAGTCAACTAACAAAAAGAACGTTGGGTTACAGCGGATGCTCTCCGTGGATAATTTTTTTCTTTTTGTATCGTTCTTTTGAGTTTCGATCTTGAGGCGCCTGTACCTCTGACTTTACCCTTCACTGTTCTTATCTATGAGTTGATGGACCGCCAACTTTGCCCTTCTTATCTATGCGTTGATTGACGTCCACCTGCGCGCTTATTACTATGCTAATTACCTGCAAGGTTCTTACTATGGGTTGATGGACCTCGTTCTCGATCTATGAGTTTTTACGTTTTCTTTGTCCGTTCTTATCTGTGTTGATTAACCACATCCGTAGCCATTCTGATCTATGTCCACTAATATATGCGTCTATTCCTTACGAAAGTCATGAGCAAGGAGACAACTAGAATAAGATGGACCTTGACAAATTAAAACATCCAGAAATAATAGAAGCTATCGGTGTCATGATGTGAAGCAGATGTGCACCGCTCACTGTCCTTTGGGATGAGCCAGATATAGATATTACAGACACTTTCAATGCAGCAATAATAGACACAACAACAGACATCCTAGGCAAGCAACAGACAAAAAGAATCCCCGGATTACAAAGGAATTATTTGATCTGTGCAATAAAAGACTGGAATTGAAGAGCTTAGAGAACACTTCAGAATGGTTCAATATCCATAGGTTGATAAATGGAGAAATACGGTTCATTATGAGAGGAAAAAGAGACATGAAAGGTTAAGCAGTCTAACGATATTTAGCATAAATTGGACAGAAATGGTGCCAAAGGGGCATAGACGATTGTCAAAGATCTAATAAGTCCTACACAGGGTCGCAGTACCACAATACGGGACAAGAATGGAAAATACCTTACAGATAAACTAGAGGTAACGATGGACAGAATACTGCTCGGAACTAAATAACCATGATTGCAGGGTGGGCCAGAAAAAGCAATCACTCGACTACCTCCTGGGATTGACGAAAAACAACCAATAACTAAAGAAGAGGTGGTTGTAGAAGCAAAGACGCCACAGAAGGGAAAGCTACTGGAGAGGATAGTACACCGCGAGTGGGCGAGTGGTGATGCATTAATTGACACCCTGACATACATCTGCAATCGAATATGGCGAGCTCCTGATGGTCTTGCCAATCCCTAAGTCAGGAACCATAAAGCTTTGTCAAAACAATAGAATAATCAGCTTCAAAGTCCCTTAGCAAAGTCTTGTTCAGAATAATTCTTAACCGACAAAAACCTCAAGCCGAAAACAGCATTGCCGAAGAACAGATGGCTTTTCGAACTGGCAGAAGCACCACCGAGGATATCTTCAATTTACGAATACTAAACTAGAAGTATTTGGAACACCATCAGCACGTAAGCCATATGTGTCTGTATGATAATACAACAAGCACAGTCTGTCTGCATGAAAATATGGGTGAATAGTTCCGTACATCCGTCTGGGTAAAACAAGGATGCATGCTCTCCCCGACAATTTTCAATATATTGCTATAAAGATTTACGCTGAGGTACTTGAAGATCATGTTAGTACTGTCAGGATAAAGAATAGAACGATTACCAACTTCCGGATGACATTGATGATCTGACGGGGACTGAGACAGAACCTCGGAAACTGAAGCCTGTATGTAACAACACATGATTGTGGCATGGGAATATGCAGGAAAGACAAAGCTCATGACCAACAGCACCGACAGGAATCAACGCTGTTATCAAAGCAAATGAATGGGAGCTTGAAATGGCAAATCACTTCGAGTATTTGGGCTCTACGATCAGTGATGAAAGATGAAAACCAATGGTACTGGTCAGAATCGCAGACAACCGCAGCGCTTGTGTGATTTAAACCTAGATGGAAAAATAGACAAAGACCACATCTCGCCATAAAGGTCAGACTAATGCGCTCACTAGTTCTTTCGACATTCCTCTACTCCTGCGAAACATGGCAAGTGCGGCAGCTCTCCAGAGAAGAATCCATGCCATAGAGATTAGATGTTAGAAGAATCCATGCCATAGAGATTAGATGTTAGAAGAATCCATGCCATAGAGATTAGATGTTAGAAGAATACATGCCATAGAGATTATATGTTAGAAGAATCCATGCCATAGAGATTAGATGTTAGAAGAATCCATGCCATAGAGATTAGATGTTAGAAGAATCCATGCCATAGAGATTAAATGTTTAGAAGACTCCTAAATTTAAATGTTACTTACAAAGACCGTATCACAAATTATGTAGTACGACGAAGAATCGAGAAAGCAAATGGACTTTACGACAAACTGCTCATTACGATGAATGAAGAGGCACAAACTGATTTGGTATGACCACGTCTCGAGATCCATATATTTTTTGTTGTTGCTTAGATGTTTGCCTCACTAGTTTCCAAAAATGTTTTTTTTGTTTTTGTTTGCTTAGATGTTTGCCTCACTAGTTTCTACTGGCGGAGGCGCGCCAAATATTGCAGGACACAGTAAAAGATAAGCGAAGAAGAGGATGTCCGAGAAAACAACGGGAAGACAACATCCATGAATGGACTAACCTACGATCCGAGTAGGCACATAAAAAAACAACCATAGACAGAGGTGAGTGGCAAATAATTTTAAATTTTCAACAGGGATGCCGAAACGATCTCCAGAGTAGCGGGAGGAACTGAACTGTACTTCATCACTCTTATATATGTGTCTACCTCCAAAATGTTTAGCTCTCTGTTCATTGACCCCTTTCACCGTTCTAGGCTCGGCATTCATTGACGTTCTTCACCGTTCTAGGCTCGGCATTCATTGACGTCCTTCACCGTTCTAGGCTAGGGATTCATTGACCTCCTTCACCGTTCTAGGCTAGGCATTCATTGACGTCCTTCACCGTTCTAGGCTCGGTATTCATTGACCTCCCTCACCGTTTTAGGGTAGGCATTCATTGACCTCCTTAACCGTTTTAGGCTAGGCATTCATTGACCCCCCTCACCGTTCTAGGCTAGGCATTCATTGACCCCTTTCACCGTTCTAGGCTCGGCATTCATTGACCTCCCTCACTGTTCTAGGCTAGGCATTCATTGACCTCCCTCACCGTTTTAGGCTAGGCATTCATTGACCTCCTTCACCGTTCTAGGCTCGGCATTCATTGACCTCCTTCACCATTTTAGGCTAGGCATTCATTGACCTCCCTCACCGTTCTAGGCTAGGGATTCATTGACGTCCTTCACCGTTCTAGGCTAGGCATTCATTGACATCCTTCACCGTTCTAGGCTAGGCATTCATTGACTTCCTTCACCGTTCTAGGATAGGCATTCATTGACCTCCTTCACCGTTCTAGGCTCGGCATTCATTGATCTCCTTCACCGTTCTAAGCTAGGCATTAATTGACCGCTCTCACCGTTCTAGGCTAGGCATTCATTGACGTCCTTCACCGTTCTAGGCTAGGGATTCATTGACCTCCTTCACCGTTCTAGGCTAGGCATTCGTTGACGTCCTTCACCGTTCTAGGCTTGGCATTCATTGACCTCTTTCACCGTTCTAGGCTCGGCATTCATTGGCCTCCTTCACCGTTCTAGGCTAGGCATTCATTGACCTCCTTCACCGTTCTAGGCTAGGCATTTACTTGGCCTTCTCCATCACCGTTCTAGGCTAGGCATTCTTCTTCTTCTTCATCGTACGCAGTCAGACAGTAACCATTATTTTTTCGAAAAAAGCGGCGGTCATTCTGAGGCTGTCGACACTGCCATATAGCTTGTCTTGTGTTGCCACTGGTGATGGCCACATCTGCTCTCTCTGATCCTCGTATGTCGGGCAGTTTTGCAGCAGACGCTCAGCGGTGATTTTCCCGGTACCACACGTGCATTCGTCGGTGCCACCTATCTTCAATTTGTTGAATAGGTGGTACCTCAGTCTATTGTGGCCAGTGCGAAATCTGAAGACAACGACCTGCTCTCTTCTGTTGAACTGGTAATAGGCATCGTTTTTGGTGTAGCCGGTATGTTCAGTTTCCCATTTGGTCATGTATCTGGCTTTAATAAGCCGTTTTGACTTTTCGTACGTCATACTAGTATCTGTTTGTGGTAATCTTGCACCTTCTTTTGCCATTCTGTCTGCCTCCTCGTTGCCTTGGATGTTGCAGTGTGATGGGACCCACTGTACCACTACCCTTTTTGGTGCGGACTGCTGGCATAGTTGACAGAGTACTGCTCTTAAGTCATTAAGCTCAGTGTTTTTCTGGCTTTTAGCGCTGTGACTACGGCCAGATCATCTCTAAGCAGGACTGTATGGCTTTCATTTTCTTTATGTGTCACCATTTCTTCCACTGCCGCCCTCAGTGCCTCTGCCTCCGCTCTGAAATTGCTTATTTACTTACCAGTAGCGAATGACAGTGTTATTTATCTGCCATTTGGTAGGTTCAGGAATGCTCATGTCCCTCCATTCTGTGTAGTGTTTGTTACAAAACCGTCGGTGTATGCATGGGTCCAGTCCATGCTTGGGTAGTTTTTCGATATAAAGCTTAGTGTAGTATCTCTCCTTTCTTTTTCTGTCTGGCAGTTTTTGTTTGCAATACCTGGTATATTTTCTACCACCTCTGGAAATATATCCTGCCTCCAGGTAGGTTTTCGTACAGTAGTGACGGGCTTTGGTGTTGTTAGTGCGTTTATGGGATATTCGTGCATCTTTGCTTTGGCTATTTCTGCAAAGTTTCTCCGCTTTAGTTTCCCATTTCCTAAATTGTTTAGTCTCTGGTGCATTGGATGGTCAGTCAGTCTTCGGAGTTTCTCTGACTGCAGCTGGGCTCTGCAGTCTCTTCTATCGGTCATGGTTTGCAGTTTTGTAATCTTTTCAAGTTCTACAATTGGCGTTGACTTCATGCCTCCTGTTATAACTCTCATGGCTTGGTTTTGAAGTTTGCTAACTTTATCGAAGTTCGCCTTTGCTGCTGTTGTCCATGCCGCAATGCCATACTCGAGAACTGGTCTCACTCTTCCAGTGTACAGTTTCTTTAGTATGCTTTCGTCTGCTCCCCAGCTTGTGCCAGCAAGTTTCCTCATGATAGGCTAGGCATTCATTGACCTCCTTCACCGTTCTAGGCTAGGCATTCATTGACCTCCTTCACCGTTCTAGCCTAGGCATTCATTGACGTCCTTCACCGTTCTAGGCTAGGGATTCACTGACGTTCTTCACCGTTCTAAGCTAGGCATTCATTGACCTCGTTCACCGTTCTAGGCTAGGCATTCATTGACGTCCTTCACCGTTCTAGGCTAGGGATTCATTGACCTCTTTCACCGTTCTAGGCTACGCATTCATTGACGTCCTTCACCGTTCTAGGCTCGGTATTCATTGACCTCCCTCACCGTTCTAGGCTAGGCATTCATTGACCTCCCTCACCGTTCTAGGCTTGGCATTCATTGACCTCCTTCCCCGTTCTAGGCTAGGCATTCATTGACCTCCTTCACCGTTCTAGGCTAGGCATTTACTTGGCCTTCTCCCTCACCGTTCTAGGCTAGGCATTCATTGACCTCCTTCACCGTTCTAGGCTAGGCATGCATTGACGTCCTTTACCGTTCTAGGCTAGGGATTCACTGACGTTCTTCACCGTTCTAGGCTAGGGATTCACTGACGTTCTTCGCCGTTCTAGGCTTGGCATTCATTAACGTCCTTCACCGTTCTAGGCTAGGGATTCACTGACGTCCTTTACCGTTCTAGGCTAGGCATTCATTGACGTCCTTCACCGTTCTAGGCTAGGCATTTACTTGGCTTTCTCCTTCACCGTTCCCCACTACTTATTATGTGGCTTTTCTCTTCTCTTTCCCTGTGAGTTCCAATTCAGCAGATGTCTTCCTATATTTTTTATCTTCTATAGTATGTGCGTCCCATCCATCACCATTTAAACTTTCCCCTTTCTATGTTTTTTTGCCACATATATTTATTAGCTGTTAGGCCTGTCTATCTATAACGAAGCAGACAGTGGTAGTTTACGTTATTTGACTATACAAATTTATATATTTTGAAAACATATTCAAATGGATACAAAGCCAAGGCTGACCACGCAAAAGATGGATAGCAGAAATAAAAGCAGTAAAGTTGTCGGTGTACGAAGCCCGTGCTAGGGCCTGGTCAAGAAACCTCTACACAACATGACGATGAAAGGCACAAGCAGAACACGAGCAAAAAAAAAAAAAAGAACGAAAGAAGATTAAATAATTTTGACACAAGGTTTATCATAATGAGTAACGGCGATTCAATAAATCATCATTTGTCAACGGGTAGCGGGGAAGTCCTAAGGATATTTCCAGAAGCCACTGGGCTGAAAGTAGCAACATTGAGAAAACTGGTACACTGCATAGACTTTAAAGAAGAGAAAATGACGCGGTCTATAACAAACTGACAAGTTGGAAAAGATGTCTACAACATACTTGCAAGGTTGAGAAGCCGTTGAAACATTTTCTGAACGGTACTGACGGCCATCATAAAGACTTGCATTGTTCTAAGCACAAGTAGACGAAATAACAGATGGAAAAACAGAACCATAACTGCTCAAGCGTGAATGAGGAGAATTTGGAAATTCATGCACCTGAATATCAGAACAAAGGATTACTATTAGTCTATTCTTTCTTACCCCTCTTTCAAGCAGCGCGGCACATTTGTCACTTGGGAGGGCCGTGTTTAGTGAAAAAATGCCTGTACTTCAAACTATTGAATGTTGCTTGGTATACATTTCTTCCTTTTCCGCAGGGAAAGGCCTGCCTTTGCCACATTTGTTACCACTACCTCTCTGGTCTACTGGCCTGGGAGCTTCACTTTTCCTCTTCTTCTTCTTCTTCTTCTTCTTCTTCTTCTTCTTCTTCTTCTACGTTCATTCTTAATCTCCCACTACCAAGCCCTTTACAGGGCTTCGCAAGTAGCAAGATGTAGTTTGGAGAACGGAATGCGTTGCGTGTGTTGTGTCGCTAGTTTACAGCTTGGCTGCGATATTTGCACCTTTCGGTGCGACACATCAGTCTTCGGCATAACTTTTATTCTAAAACATCGTATGTGATGAAATAGATTAAAGGTAAAAGGCTCGACTATATCGCCCTGGATCTCTCCATATGGCTCAGTTTCTCTCATCGGAAAGGTATCTCGTCTGCCGACAGCATCGTACAAAGCACGAACTCCGTAGCTCCAGCGATGAACCCAGGGATCTCAGTAAAAATAAACCAACCGTCACAGCTCGAATTCGAACCCCGACCGTCTGAACACGAGGCAAACAGCTTGACCTCTTCACCAGAGACCCCCAATGAAACAGAAAACCTAACAATTCTCAGTGATAAAAACACAAAAAATCATCAAATATGGTGTACAATTAATTTAATAATTATGTTTGAAACAATGTCACATTACATGTTCATGCACTGTATAGTTCATACTTAATTATTTCCTTACCTCAAACAATCATCTAATACACAAAATTGATTAAACATTCTAAAAGAACATATACATAGACAAACACGATAGCTCAGCTTACGGTGTGCCTAATCTGCCTTAATGAGGAATTCACACCAATAGGAAGATTCTGCAACATCACTTGTCACTTTACATATAAACAGAAACGAACTCATGTGAACCGTGTCGCTTGTCTGTCATTCTCTACATCTTTGATTGAAAGAACAAACCTCTTCAAAAATTTAAAAAAACACCAAGAGGAAAATGGTGTAATTTTCTACACTAGTATCATCTCCCTCTCATTCTATTTCTCTTTTCCGCTCTTTCATTTCCGTTCTCTTTCAACTAAACAGATGTACGAGGCTTGTTCAAATAAAACCCACCCGTGCAGCGAGATATACACTCTAGGAGCACGATGAAGTTACTTGATAAGCTCATATTAATGTAACATACTGAAGTCGGATGCACTGGGCCGACAGGCGCAAAATAAAAACCACAGTGCAGCGCACACCGCCTTGGGGATTTGAGAAATAAGGCGAACGCAAAAAAAAAAATATATATATTAATGTACATGTGCACATGTTCATTGTCCCCGCATTCATAGATTCTGGTGCAGACTGTTGAGAAAATGGTGAGTCGGATACGGAATCCGTCCCGGGTCGGTCAGTTGATTTAGTTCCAAACAGCTGAATGATGACGACCAGTCGAGATTCATTGCAGAATGCAAGCAGTGTATAGGGACAACAGTGTTGGACTGGTTGCGATTGTTTTGGAAGAACGTGCGTTAACGAACGATCTTCCGCGACCAGGTTAGCCGAAAATTCTTGAGACAGAAGAAGTTATCGTCGATTTTGGTACATCAACCCCATGGATCGTTGTCGGTGCTTACATTCACTAGGAAAGAGAATCGCTCGAGTCGCTTGGGACAGTTCAAATGGTGACTTTCAAGAAACTGAAGTATCGGAAGGTGTATTCATAATGGGTCCCACGAATGCTGACCGACCACCATAAGGAAGAACGCATGAGGAGGAGTTTGAACCACTTGCCACGTTAGGAAGCAGTTGGGTAGGAGGAGGAATTGTGGTGAATTTCTATTGGGCATAGTGACATGTGATGAGTTGTGGTGCCATAATGTTGATCCGTGCAGCAAAACAACAAGCATGCCCCTAGCTTATTTCCCCGATCTGTCACCATGTGACTTTCATTTGTTCTGACCCTTAAAGAAATTTCTAAAGGGAGACGATTCGTCTCTGCTTCAGACGTCATGGCTTCGGTGACCAAATGGTTCAGTGAGTAACCACACTCATTTTTTGGGGACGGTATCCGACCTATACCCAAGACGTGTGATGCGTGTCTGAACGCCGATGGCGACTTTTTCTAACAAACCCATGTGCATGCTTACTTCATAACAATTGCTTTGTTTAATTCTTCTGAAGTTATCCATTCCCTATCTTATCCTCTCTTCCGAAACCAATCATTTCCTACCTTCGGGGGACGGCGTGGCCTAGTGGTTAAGTGGTACGGCTCACAACCAGAAGGTGCTGGGTTCGATCCCCATCACAGCACCAGCCGTTACCCCGGGGAAGCAAACCCTTAGAAAATGCAGGAGGAAGCAGACCCTTACATAAAATGCATGCTGAAGTCGGATGCACTGGGCCGACAGGCGCAAAATAACAACCACAGTGTAACGCACACACGCCTTGGGGAATAGATAAATAAGGCGAACGCAAAAAAAATAAAATAAAAAATAAAAATTTCCTACCTTCTCTTCCGAAGTCAGCCTTTCTCTACCTAATCTTTTCCATTCATTTACTCACACTGAAAGTGGCACTGTCGACCATGCGGATAAGCAGTACAGACAGCCGAACATATCCTACAATACTATTATATGCTTAACGATTGCATTCCGAGTTCTGAGTGGTCCGCCGGAGTCTTTGTGTATGACAAAGATAAGAATAGCACCACTACCCCACAGAGAGCATATCGTTAGAGGCGACTAACTGTGTAACTTGGCATAACCCGGCCATGGTTTGGTGATTTGTTAAGAGCAGCGTAGATTGTGCCTAACAGGCTGCGGTTCTACTTTGCTCTAGTGTTTTAGTCTATTAAGATGGACTCGCACATCGGTTAAGTTAACCACCCTCTGCGGCACTTGTCCTAACTTAGCGGAGAAATAAGCTGCTCGAGCCTAGCCCGCTAAGCAGAAAATCCTCCTTCGGGCTACATCCAGCTCACACCAGAGCTGGGCCTGCACAGGGACGTCCGACAGTAGATGAACAGATCAAGACTAAGAATTCTGCCACATCTGCTGATGTCCCTTTCATATGTTTGTTATAAATCCACCGAGGCGGGTTTTATTTGAACACGCCTCGTGCAATGAACGTGCTTGTTCTCATTGCTGAGTTCCACTTGAGGATCTACACAACTGAATAATAAAGGCTGCTTGTACCTGTAGTTATCCCGCACTGTGCAAATAATGCTTTTAACTTACCTTCGAAAGAAATAACAGATATGACTTATCAAGGTCTGTGCGCATGTCCTCGTTGTTAGAAGGTCGACATTCAAACAACTCGACCAGCCGCTCTTTGGTCAACATTAGACACATAACATATCGACATACAAACCACTCAGTCAACCGCTCTTCTGTCAACATTAGACACATAACATATCGACATACAAATCACTCAGTCAACCGCTCTTCTGTCAACATTAGACACATAACATATCGACATACAAATCACTCAGTCAACCGCTCTTCTTATAACATTAGACACATAACATATCGATATACAAACCACTCAGTCAATCGCTCTTCTGTAAACATGAAACACATAACATATCGACATACAAATCACTCAGTCAACCGCTCTTCTGTCAACATTAGACACATAACATATCGACATACAAACCACTCAGTCAATCGCTCTTCTGTCAACATGAAACACATAACATATCGACATACAAACCACTCAGTCAACCGCTCTTCTGTCAACATGAGACACATAACATATCGAAATACAAAGAAATATTTTATACATTAAAAATAAGAATGACCAAGTTGTTTGTATTCTCGTTATTACTGCATGGTAATATGCTTAACTGCAAAAGTGGAAAGAAAACTAACTAAACTGTAAGGTGTAGAAACACGAACGATGAAAACAAGTTTGGATAGGAGAGCTGAGACTTTGAAATGTTGACATACACAAGATTGGTACGAATTTAGTCGAAGTACTCGAAGACAAATAAGGAAGTATAGATAAAATTAGAAGCACAAAGAACATGAATGAACATATCAAAAGACCAAAGGATAAGTAGAAAGCAAACCTGTCAGACGAAAACAACGCTTCAAATGGGAGGATAATATCAAGAGATGGACAAATATGGCTTGGCTTCGTTCATTCTCAATCTCCCACTACCAAACACTGAAAGGGCTTAAGTAGCATAATGTAGTCCAGAGAACGAAATGCGTTGTGTCGTAGTTTACAGCTTGACTGGGATATTTGCACCTTTCGGTCCAACACATCCGACTTCAGCAAGCATTTTTTGAGTACCGGGCTAGCATTCACTCTTCGATCCCTTCTCCTTAGCCAGTCTGCCCTGCTGCAGCCTGTTATCCAGGATCACCGCGTGGAGGTGTAAAGGGGTCATGAGTGGCTATGAGTCGCTAACCACTGCAGCTCATGCGCTGCTCAGCATCTTGATCCCGGACAGATAAAAGCCGACCACATTGTACCATCTCGCCAGGAGATAGGTCTTTTGAAATATATTGCAGTATGGTTTTGATTTAGAAAATTGAACTGAAGGCCTTAAATATATATATAGGTGTATCTAATGGTATAAATACACATGATACATTCAACATGCTTGAAGAGTGATGTTCTTGGAAAAGCAATATTCACAATTCACTGAACAAACAATGCAAATACACAAGAAGCCATACAATGGTAGATTTAGTGATCTTACTTTTCTAACCTTAGCACACAAATTTGGTATACACATGTCAGACAATAATTACCAATAGGCATTTTTGGGCGCCTGATCTGAATGTTAAAACACGTACAACCATTTACGTTAGAAAATCAAAACCAAAAACAATCTGGATACAAATAATATATATATATATATATCACTTCTTTTTCTTGTTGTTGTTGTTGTTGTTCTTATTCTTTTTCTTCTCATCATCCTTCTTTTCCCTTGTTTTTCTTCTTATTGTGGTGCTCCTTTTTGACCTTATTTTTTATCTTCATTTTCTGTATGTTCCTATACTTTGCTTGTGCTCAATCCACTGAAAAATATACATTTATGTTGTCATTGACTTTTGATTGTCATTTCTGCAAGCTCGGGTGGTTGTTTTGTGTGTAGCCAGACTCTGCCATTTTTAGCTATCATCAAGGGATATGTTTAAACCGAAAGCATGGATATCAAATTAACTCACTTGTGGAGATCGTGGAAGGCACTTGATCTTTATAATGGGAATTCTGTGAGTGTGGTTAGATGAATGATATTAATTACCACACGTTTACCGTGGCTGAATCATCATTAATGAAACACAGAAACACAATGTAAATTCATAAACTTATTCATTCTATATATTTGTCCTTGTCGTTCAAATTATGGTTGAACTGCAAACAATAACATTGTAGTTGTCCACAAGTGATGAAGACCACTCTCTTTGTTCAGCCGTGTGGACAGTCGTATCTCTTGCTGTGTCCTCTGAAATGGGGGACTTCTCGGTGATTTGGATTAAAGTGAGGAAGAAACTGCGCCTTTTGTCAACCTCACTCACAGAGCTTAAGCTACCTTTTGCCAGTGGCAAGACATTCATCGAGACGACTGGAGATAGCATAGGATGCAGATTTTGCCTCGAGGTTACCACCGAAGCCTTTCCGTAAACATGTAACCCGCAGAGTAGAAAGGTGGGATGGCATCTAACGCAGTTTGTCGTGCCTTTTCGATAACCACAAGAGGTCGTATGGACAACACTCAGCGTATGAGTGAGTCTGGCATCTCTCCCCAGCTGTATTCAGCTCATCATAGTAGCATCTAAAATTCCCCACACGCCAAATTCGTGAAGGTGAACCGGCAGAACTAACCCGTGAAATACGACACAGGTATAAGCGTAGTGCCATTCAGCCGGCGTCCAGAACAGGATAAACGGATGGAAGAAATCACCAAAAAAAATAACGAAATAACAAGTCCAGACGGAAAACAACACCCCGTTTCCGTGAACACCAGTGTAAGTCGTCGACTAGTGTGAATTCCAGGCAAATCCGTGGTCTAGCGGCATCCGTAATGATCCAAAACAGTAGAGAAATTTAGACTCACAGCCAGTTATGGCGCCATCTTTGCCAGATAATAAACAATAACAAAAGCACAGATAAAACCGTATAGCTGAAAAACAGGCAAGAAATCAGTTACTGAATAAAGTAAAACCAGGGAAGAGGGTTTTTGAAGACGAAGAATAAGATGTGTTCGCGGTACTAGTGTCACCTCCTTAATCTCCTGCGCTTCGGATTAAGTGGTACAATACCTACCATCTTTTTGAATGCACTTTTAAAGTCATCGTTAAAAAGAGTGTAGAGAACGGGGTTAAGGCTTGAGTTGACGTAACCGAGCCAGATAATTGCTGCAACAAAGTGATGATTCATGTCGCACGTCTCGCAGACACTCCTCAGCACGTACATGAACAAGAACGGCATCCAACACACGCAGAAGCAGACCATGATAAGGAGCATGCGTTTGGTGGCGCGTTGCTCGCGAAGTTCAAACCTTCTCTTCATGCTCATAGTCATGCGGCTGTTGCGTTGGAAGGCCGAGATGTTGCATGGTAGTGACCTTCTTGGGATGGCCTGGCCGTGAAACTTGCTTCCGTCCTCTGACGAATTTAGTGCGCATGCACTCTTGCTTCTATGGCACTCTGGTGAAAGTCTGAGCTCGTGCATGTACACATTGATGTCTTCTGTGTCTGATGTGCTTCTCTGCATGGTAACGTTATGACTATTTCTGCGATCCATGTCGACCACACTCAGTAGATTTCTTCCAGATACCTTACCCCTTCTTGGTTCCGTGGGCACGGCGAAACTGTTGCTTCTCATTGCTAATGGAAATGATGAAGGCTTCGATTTTTGGAAAGGGATCTGCCCATTGAGCCTATCTTCTGATCGTGTCAATGTAGAACCGCCTAATAAAGGCTGATTAACAGGTTGCGATTTGAAACAGTTGTTTGTATTTGTCTTTGCTTCATTGTCTTCAATATCGTCCAAGTTGCTTGAGCTCTCTGCTGTGATTGACACAAGAGTTGTATTGGTAAGATCTCGACTATCTCCGTTCATATTTTCATCAGACGGTAGCCGGATAATAGGATATTTGTTGTTGGTATTAAGAGGCGACGTGGAAGTAAGGCCGCTCTTTGTTTTCAGACCTGTTGATTGGCTGTGTAGCACCGCGAATATACGAATATACAGGAATGTCATGAGAATGGATGGAATAACGAACGAGCCCATAGCGGAGTATATAACATAACTACTTGAAGTAAATAGAACACACTCATATCTTTGAATTCTGGGATTGAATGTGAAAAAGCTGGAAATCATATGCCGCCATCCAATGAACGGAGCAAATGAGATTATGATAGAGAATATCCACACGAACACAATACACCACACAGCCTTTCGTACTGACCTCTGGTCGTGGTACCAAACAGGGTACACTGTTGCCAGATATCGATCAAATGCCACAGTACACAGACCCCAAATGGACGCTGTACAATAGAGAACGTCCATGCAAAGCCATAATGTACAGGTAAGCTCCCCGAAAACCCAATACCCCAAGAGGTCATGACCCGTAGATACAGGTAGAACTGTTAGAGCTAGAAGAAGGTCACTGATGGCCAAATTTCCTATAAGACAATTTGACATAGTTCGGAGTGTACCATACCGGCAAAGTGCGAACATGACCAAGAGGTTGCCAAGAATTGTCCACAGAGTAACTAGAGTCAGGGCAACGGCAACAATTAGGAATATCTCTATGGACTGGTACCTTGTAGAGCACACAGGCCACACCATCTGCCACTGATCGCTGGAGTTAGTTCCACAGACTGAAGCTGTCACGTTCATTGCTACATCATCAAGGAACGAGGTCGAATAGTGTGTCCGTTCAGCCGTTACGGTTGTACCACTAATATGCTCACCCAGAATCGCAGCGTCAAAGTCAGTGTTTTCACTGTGTTGGAAGGAACCGTAAACATCTGGAAAAAGATTGTGTGGAAAAGTCATTGCGCCTATAGCGGAATGGTCACTGGTAGATCATAGTTAAGGCTCGTTCACAACATGTTTCTGATGGGTCGTCGACGTTGTGGTCTTGTCACGCTGTAATGATTGATCGCAACATCCATCACTATGTCTAAATACACCATGTTCATCTATTTCTGTATCTGTTTAACATTGTCTGAAACAAATAACATCAACGAATTCATTAATGTATATATGATAAAGAATAAACATTCAGTATGTTTCTATTATCTTCCTTACTTTTCTTAATTCCATAAACAATCGTTTAAAATGTATTCTGTTATGCAAGCTATTGAGCTCAAATCGACCAAAAATGATAAATAATATACAGTATATTCCATTCAGAACATAAATATGAAATAATTGTAAGCCATAGAGGTATCGTGAAACATCCAATAATAATAGCCACAAACATGTCTCTAGCCAACACTATATAATATCTATATACTCTGTAATTGCGCTACGAAATCAGTTTGAGGCTTGTCTAATATAATGATGGGAGAAAAAGTTGTCAAGAAGAGCTGGGCATTCATGACAGCAACTTCCAGTAGAGGAATATAAATTGAGGCGATTACTGCAACTCAGAAGTGACTATCTGAGATATCATTAATCATGACAGTAATCATGTTTCACTCTCGATCGTTCCATCGGAAGATTCAGATGGGATGGATACGGCGTGAGTGAATAACAAACATAGAGCCCCTAAACCTTAATGGACGTGTGTTGATATTAAGGATAAACCGAAGAGGGCCTTTTACTGTTCAGTCGAGCCCGAATAGTGGCCTTAATTATTTTGCCGGGTACGTCTTCTTCTTCTTCTTCTTAGTTCGTTCTCAATCTTCCGCTACCAAACCCTGAAAGGGCTTAAGTAGCAGAATGTAGTCCAGAGAACGGAATGCGTTGTGTCGTAGTTTACAGCCTGACTGCGATATTTGCACCTTTCGGTTCAACACATCCGACTTCAGCAAGCATTTTTTGAGTACTGGGTTAGCATATATATTCATTATCCCCGTCTGTATTTCTAAAAGTGAAAGTACTGTGACCATAATCCAGCAGTGCATCAGCTTTCTTAGAATTGAACTTTCAATTTTTCCAATCCGAAATGTAAGCCGACATTTCACTTTTCAAATTTTAAAAAGGCAGGATACAATATGCAAGTACATAAAAATCTTTGTTCTACTAATTAAGTAAACACATGTTCTAACTTTGATATGTCACTTTTAACATGTTTTGCTTTTACTTAACTTAACGTCTTCATACTGGTTTAGAAGACTCTGCAGAGTCTCTAAGTGCTCTCTAAGCTATGCGCAACCAATCTATTCTTAAATACATTAATTGCTCCTGCCTCCACTACTTCCTATGGCAATGCATTCCAAGCATTCCTCACTCTCTGACTAAAAACATATTTCCTAATATCTAATCTGGACCTTTCTTTAGTTAATTTGTAGCTATGCCCTCTTGTTCTTGTAGGTAGTTATATTTTGAAAAACTTGTTATAGTCTAGTTTATCCGTTCCTCTAATCATCTTATCAACCTGTATTGTCACCTCGAATTCTTTTCTTTTCTAAACACTGTAGGCCGGTTTTTCTGAGTCTTTCCTTATAACTGTAATTCTGGAATCCCACTATCAGCTTTCTAAGTCTTAATAAAACTATATCAAAACCGAATGCAATACAACCACCACCGACATGCGTTCTAATTGTTTTTATTTGAGTAATAAGCATGCACACTTATGTTGTCATTATTCCAATGATATTTAATGATTACATTCTGTTTTATAAAAGAAATGGCAGAACAGAAGCATACACATTTAAAAAAAAGAAACGTAGACAATAGTCTGATTGGTGTAGTAGTAGATATATGGGTTCCTCTCCCTTCCGTCACGATCCAGTCGAGTCAACTGTAAACGTGAATCTGACTCACGGTTAGGAAAGAAGAAGGCAACGAGAACGTGAACTGGCATGACACCTCACAGATGCTTTGGATTAGTATACTGAAATCTTTAACACTTCATCCCTGACCACCATTTAAGTCGACTAAAGGGAAGCTTTACCTTAGACGATATAGTTTGGAATGTGAAATGACAGAGAATGTAGAAGATGTGTTTTTTTTTTTTTTTTTTTTTTTTTTTTTTTTTTTTTTTTTTTGCGTTCGCCTTATTTCTCTAATCCCCAAGGCGGTGTGCGTTGTACTGTGGTTTTTATTTTGCCCCTATCGGCCCAGTGCATCCGACTTCAGCATGCATTTTATGTAAGGGTCTGCTTCCTCCTGCATTTTCTAAGGGTTTGCTTCCCCGGGGTAACGGCCGGTGCTGTGATGGGGATCGAACCCAGCACCTTCGGTTTGTGAGCCGTGCCACTTAACCACTAGGCCACGCCGTCCCCTGAATGTGGAAGATAATCTGATATAGTTTGAAATATTAAATGACAGAGAATGTGGAAAATACAATGTACAGCACAATAACATTTGCATTACAGCTGCAAGGCAATGACTCTTTGCTTCTCGCCTATGTGCGTTTTATAATAGACGAGAGTTTTCTTCAATAGTTGTCATTTGCAAGGCAACTAAAATCCGATACTTAAGGGGCTCAATATTTCGTGTGGTTGAGAATTTTTTTAAAGAAAAAAAAACCGATACTTATTAACATATTTGTATGTACAACTGTTGAGCACCTTCAATGTCATGTCGCTAATGTGGGCTTGTTGATTACTTGAAACGTCTGTTTGTAAAAAGCCTTAGTGGTCGCCTGCACAATTCATTACCCACTGCTATTGGTACAGCTAACAAAATGAAAGCCGTGCTCACATGGGTATCCTACACAATT
>JAVGWX010000003.1:38168877-38506377 GCA_036924085.1 Ariolimax columbianus | reverse complement strand
AACAACACATCTGGCTACAGTGCGAGACCTACAGTTCTTCACTACGCTTCACGGCATGAATGGAATCATCAAGGAAATCAGTAAAGTAAGATGTGTAAAAAGTAAAGTAACCCATAGCATTACTGCCGTAGGGGTGTGAGGTGTTAGCGATCTCACATTTCAAAGGCTCGGCTATATGAGGGCGGTAGCCATCTCCTCTCCCTCGCCGCTTTTACTTCCCGGACTGAACCGGTACCCATTGAAGGCTGGGTCAACCCGGGAGACATTGCGATCTGAAAAAAACATTACCTCAACTGGGGAATGAACCCAGGACCACTCAGATGCGAAGCCAGCGCGCTAACCACTGCGCTACGCGGCTCCACAAGATGTGTACAGATTTAAATTCAGCTCCACATATTAAAACAAGGCCACGTCGTTATAAAATAAGTCCTTACACTGTATTACATGCCCGCATATATGAATATCTAGACACACTAATAACTCATAAAGAAGATACAATCCAGAAATAAACACAGAATTGATGTCTCCCCAAAATAAATCTTAATTACTCATGGAAAGAGAAAACGAATTTTATGCAACTATTCTATGAGAATGCAAATAATAAACAGAGCTATGGTGTGTATCAGCTGATCATCTCACGTGGAAACAAATTGGGCGCAATCAATAATGATTGAAGAACAGCGTGATGTGGTTTGGCCGAAAGGTGCTCAGACTCCCATGGATGATTAATAGAACTAATGAGGATATCCTACAGGAGCTTGGTCGCAAGGGAAACTTACATAATGTGCCGCATTACAAAACAATTCATGTTGTTGGTACGATGTGAAAAGATATATGTTAGAACATTTTGTTACAATACTAAAATTGATGGAAAGAAAGAAGCAGGACAACAAATAAAGATAAACGTTGTCCATAGAGACGCTATAGTTCAGGTCAGGTCAGGTCATCCCGTAACCGGTGAGGTCGTTGGGGCACACATGAAGACCTCCTCACAACTCCAAGCCATCCCTCTCTGTCAGATGCCGCTGCCTGTGACTCTTCTGGTCGGAGACTGGTCCATTCTTTTATGTTGTCCTCCCATCTCTTTTTGGGCGGGCCTGTTCGTTGTCTGCCATGCACCTTCACGTGGAGGATTGTGTTTGCAAGACCCCTTGATCTCGATATGTGACCGTACCAAGTGAGTTTCCTTCTTTTGACAGTTGCCAAGAGATCTTCAAAAGGCCCTATTGCCGTTGTAATTCTATCTCGAATTTCCTCGTTTGTAACTCGATCTTTGTACGTGACGTTTAAAAGTTTTCGGAAACATCTCATCTCCAAAGCCTTCGTTGAAGGTCAGCTGTAACTGTCCATGTCTCACACGCATAGAGGAATATTGACAGGACCAGTGTACGCATTAATCTGATTTTTGTGCGTAGTGCTAACCGTCTATCTTGCCAGATTTTGTTGAGCCGTGCAAGCGCCGCTATTGTCTGTGCTATTCTGGCCAACACTTCATATTTTGATCCTTCATCACTGACAATCGACCCAAGATATTTAAAACGGTCAAGCACTTCGAGTTCCTGACCGTTAGCTTTTATCTTGCCGTTGAAGCCCGTAGCGTTGTTGGTCATTAATTTTGTCTTTCCAGCGTTTATCTCCATACCATAGTCAAGAGCTGTTTCATCGAGCCTTCTGACCCATTCTTGGAGTTCCCTTTTTAACATTACACCATTTGACCATTTACGACAGGGTAGGCTGGAGCGTTTTACTTCTGGATAGTGAACCGGCACCTTTGTCGTTAGAATCATTTGGTCTAGCCAATATCTTACTCGGGCTATCAGAGCAGCAACCGGATAACATAATAGGTAGTTTGACGTCACGGACCTGGGCTTAGAATCAATAGTGCTAATACATAGCATGTCGCAACAGACCATTTTCAGAAACATGATCGCTCAGATCAGTTGACACAGTACGCGAAGGAGGTTTTAAAGCGCCACATATAAGACGATTCGCCTTCTCGTCGCTCCAAGAGGAGAACAGAGCCACAACTAAAGATGTTTCCATTACAAGAAGCTCATATCAAGGCATGGGCGTGGTGGGTTTCAATAGCAATGCTTTTACATGGTGAGATTGGTTTCCCTATGCACATCTCTTTTCAGTTACCATTGCCAATATGCTTGGAAGGTCACGGCGGATTTACTCTATTTATCTCCGATAACACTCGAAAGATTCACAAATATATTTTAAAGTATATCTGAATCGTTTAAAGGGTACTGAATCCATTTAGTTCAGAAGTATACTACAAAAGAATAACTGAACAGTTAAGGTTTTGTTATAAACCCGTTAATTAATTTAAACGATTTTACAGCTCATTTAAGGAACAATAACAGAAAAAGTATAAGAATAATGCCAAGTAGGCTTTTAATACTTTACTGGGATGTCAGATGTTGGCGGGAGATCAAGATGCTGAGCAGCGCATGAGCTGCAGTGGTCAGCGACCCATAGCTGACTGCTAGCGTCGGTGCCAGAGAACCAGAGCTGCCAAGACCCTTCTACACCTCCACGCGGTGATCCTGAATAACAGGCTGCAGCAGGGCAGACTGGCTAAGGAGAAGGGATCGTAGAGGGAATGCTAACCTGCTACTCAAAAAATGATTGCTGAAGTCGGATGTGTTAAACCGAAAGGTGCAGTTAAGCTGTAAACTACGACACAACGCATTCCGTTTTCTGGACTAAATTCTTCTACTTAAGCCCTTTCAGTGTTTGGTAGCGGGAGATTCAGAACGAACGAAACCAAGCCAAGCCAAGATATTGGCAGTACCTCTTCCATTTTCAAATCTGATATCCGGCTCTCAACTGTGGTTTCCCTTAGCTGTCAACATGCGACAGTGGCCACTCTTCCCCGTTCACAGGCAACGACTTTGACAGGCCAGATAAATCCGGTGATGGTAGTGGAATGGTTATAAACTCTTATTAAATGTCGGTCTGTCTACCCTACCCATGAATGTGAACACTGGATTCGATAGAATGCACGGAGGGAACCACTTATTAGTTCAATAGACATGACGGCGAATATCAGCAACGGATATGACGTGGAATATTAACAATTGGCAGGACGGTAAACATCAGAAACGAGCATGACGGTGAATATTAACATGGGCCAACGGTGAACATTAGCAATTGACATGACGGTGAACATCAACAACGGGCCGACGGTACACATCAACAACGGGCCGACGGTAAACATGAACAACGGGCCGACGGTACACATCAACAACTGGCCGACGGTGAACATCAACAACGGACCGACGGTGAACATCAACAACGGATCGACGGTGAACATCAGCAACAGACTGGGGAACGCAAGGAGCACAGCTAGGCATGTGTTAAGCCCTGGTTGTCTTTTTCACTTGACTTCATCTCCAGTCATCTCGACTTGTCATGCCATTGGTTTCAGGTGAACTCAGGTTACAGAAGGAGGTTTGCGAATTACTCAACTCAGTTGCGAAGCGTGATGGTGATTTTAGGATCCGCTGAGTTATGAACATAAAGGGGCACACTTAACGATGTCGACAAAATGTAGAAAAGTACTTAGTGTTTGTATTGAATGAGGTAGTTGAATGCTGTCGATGTACTTCTAATTTTGTAATCTTTCGCCTGTTTTAAAAATAGAAATCAATTCAAGGAAGGCCGACCTAATTTGTTGCTCTTTGGCTGTAATAAAAAAATAGCGCCATAAAAACCGTCTTCGTCTTCATTCGTTTGCTGGCATGTCACTATGCTTAAACAAATATGATCATTACAATTTTGATTTCTAATTGATTTTACAATTGTTTTATGCAAAGTGGGTGTTTTCTCTAATTCTTCAAAATCTTTTGGAATAGCTCAGCCTATCCTGTCTATTCTAACGCTTCGCTTCTCCGCATACTAATTGTAAATCAATCAACCCAGCAAGTTACTCTATCACTCATTCATTAACTATCTGACTCACAAATTCTGTAGTCAGGGGGAAGAAACGAAGCGCCAGCACTGGTGCACTAACAGTTGTTGTTGTAGACATACATAGGCAGCTCAGGTCACATGGTCGTCTTCCCCTGATCGTAGCAGCGATGGTATTTGGTAGCACCCTGAGTAACGGAACAACCCACTTACAAAAAAGCACTGGTCACCTAAATGCATGAGAAAAGTGTTGGAAAAGTGCCCTATAAATTAGCTACTCACAACTTACCTAACCGTCTCACTGTGGTTGGTGGATGCTCTTCTTCAGGGAGCGACATATCCTAAAAGTAAATAAAAAAGAAAGATCCCCATTCCCTAAATTTAGGAGCATGAAATGCGTGCTCTCTGCTTGACAAGAAAAAACAAAACAAAAAAAAAACATTCACACGCTAGAAACGAGAGGTGAACTGTCCTGATTTTTTAGAGAAATGGTCAAATCCAACACGGACAAAGCTGTAATGAGTGCCGTCCGTCTTACAGGCGGTAGTCAGTTCAGCGCAAAAAAGTTGCAGACCATACAGTACTTCAGTCGAAAATTAACAGAAGAAAGACGAGATACAAGGGTTGGCTGATTTAAAACAGAATTGGTTGGCAAGCTACAGTGGTCCCCAAATAGAATATATGGCAGTCATATATGACTGTCAACATCCCCGCGGTCTTTTGAAGAAAAACATGTCACAATCGTACGACAAACTTGCATGGCGTCAAGTACGAGTTTTATGAAGAACACCAAGCAGTCATTGTGTCAGTTACAAAAGACATAAGCTCATCGTTCTTGGCGAGGTCAATGCACGAGTAGCCTCAGATTACTTCTCATAGAATGACAAGAGTAGCCTCAGATTACTTCTCACAGATTGGCCCAAGTAGCCTCAGATTACTTCTCATAGAATGGCAAAAGTAGCCTCAGATTACTTCTCATAGAATGGCAAAAGTAGCCTCAGATTACTTCTCCTAGAATGGCAAAAGTAGCCTCAGATTATTTCTCATAGAATGGCAAAAGTAGCCTCAGATAACATCTTCTGGAATGGTAAGAGTAGCCTCATATAACACCTCATATAATGGCAAGAGTAGACTCAGATAACTTCTTCTTTGATCAACTAATAATATGCTTCTTGTCCGGTAAGGTTCACAAAGGAGATTATACATTTCAAGTCTTCGTCGGTCCTCCACAGCGAATATTTGCTGTTTTCTCTAGCTCTGTAAATGGAGTGCTTTTCAATGCCTTAATGGTAATTCTGAGACCAATATTTTGAACTCGGTCTAGTTTTAGGTGTTTATTTTGGCCGCTGTTGCCTAAGTGCTAAAGGCATATTCCTTGATTGGACTGATTGCACAAGTGCAGAATTGCTTTTTTGTTCCCTAGCGATGTACCAGTATTTGTGGTGGGGTGGGTGGGAGGTATGGGAGGGGGGTGTTGGTGGTGGTGGGGTGTTGGTGGGGGGCGAAAAATAGAGACTGGCAGAAGTTTTGGTTTGGTTTAATTTCCTTCCTAACTCTTTTTTTTCCAGTTTCCCTTCTCTACTGTTTTTTGGAGCATGTATACGGCTATTGTTGCATGCACTGTGGCTGTCCATACAACAAAGTCATCTGCGAGTAAACTTGTTTGAGACATGCTGATGTCAGCAGTTAGTGACGTCGATTATATATATATATATATATATATATATATATATATATATATATATATATATATAAAGAACAGAGTATGCGCTATTACACTTCCCTGTGGCATTTCCTCTCTCAGCCTGACTGACCTGCTGGTATAGTTGTCCAGTTTAACCCTCGCAGATCTTTGGAAAGGGTAACGTTTTATCCATGAGAACATGTTATTAGTAACTCTCGCTTGAATGATTTTCAGATTCAGGCTTTCTCTCCGGACAGTATCAAAGGCACTGGAAAGATACAAGAAGAAGCCTAGAACTTTCTTTTTCTCTTGAAAGTCGTTTTCAGCGTCCTGTGTTAAATTTGTTAATTGGTCTTCGGTGCTGCCTGTAATCCTGTTTGAGTTGGGGTGAGTCGTGAGTGGATCTCAAGGTGCCAGATGCGTCTTTTGTTTATTAGTCTTTCCATCAGTATCCCTACACACCTGAAGAGACTGATGGACCTGTCATTTGGGGGGCGGGGGGCGGGGGGGGGGTCTTGATTATCTTTTTCTGGTGCACCTTTTAGAGTTCCGGAACAGTACCCTCGTGCCAGCTCTGGTTATAAATCCCAAAAATTCCATTTGTGATACCATCTGCCCTAATGGTTTTCTCTTCTTTCGTTTCTTAATTTCGTCTTCCATCTCCTGTAGGGTGAACTTCACTGTCATGCACTCTGTTGGAGTGTCTGTGCCTGCTATGGTGTTTATTTCAGAGCTCTGATCTGTGTTCTTAGTTCTTTATCTCTCGAAACATGCGTCTTACTTTCAAACTGATAAGTTCTAGCCATGAGGTTTGCTGCCGCCTTGCCCGACACGTGGTCTATGGTCGTATGAAACACGGTTTTGGATCTCTCTGTCTTGTTGCTTTTTAGGGTTTTGGTGAGCTTCCAAAATCTTGTAGTATCTTTTTCCAGGTCTAAAGAGCTGGTTAGTTTGGGCCAGATTTCTCTCATACTCTTCTTCTTCTTTTATGAAGGCTGCCTTTTGCTTTGTTATTGTAAGATTGTATTTTCGTCTGTGTGGTTCGTTTCCATGTTTTCTCTGCATGTACTAATTTCACGTTGTAACTCTTCTACAAAAATGTAAGTTTAACTTAGACCTGTACACGTGTTTCATTTATTACATCAAGCCATTCGATACGGTAAAACTTCAGAATCTGTGGAACATCATGAAAGAAATGGGGTTTCCTGTGCATATTATCCATCTCATTGAAAGATTATTCCAAGATCAACGAGCCGCTGTCCGAGTATCTGGGTAAACATCAGATTGGTTTGCAGTTCAAAAGGGAGTCCGACATGGAGGTGTCCTCTCACCTTATCTATATAATATATGGGTTGAATGTATGATGACAAATGTTAGAGAAGACAAGAACGTCTCGATACATTTACGATTGGCGGTTATGAGATTCCAGAGTTACTATACGTAGACGACACAGTGATACTATCAAGAAGTGCAAAAGAGTTAGAGCAGCTGCTTTCAACCGTAAATGTACACAGTAAAGATAAAAACCTGTTTATAAACATAAACAAAACACAGATAATGACTACCAACAAAACAAGATGTCAACATTTTTTTTACAGTGGATGGTGAGGAAATAGATCAGGTCACGCATTTTGAATATCTGGACTCCAGAATTTAGAAAAATGGCAACTGCTCGAAAGAAATCAGAAGACGACTAGACATGATAACACAGAGGCTGAACAGCCTAAAAGAATAATTGCAGAGCACCAACAAAACGACAAAAGTGAAAGTCTTGAGAGCCTGTATTTTTTCCTGGGGCAGCAAATGGCTGCAAATCATGAACGATTACCAAAATTCTAGACACAAAATCTAATCCTTTGAGACAAAATGTTACAGAATGATTCTCAAAATACCCTGGACGGAGAAAAAGACAAATATGGACATTCGGCAAGAGTTAAACATAGATCAGAACTGGCTTATCAATTCCATTTTTTACCGGAAAATGTAAATACTTTGGTCACATCAAGAAACACAATGAACGATCTTGAGAGAACGGTGATGGAAGGTATGGGGCCAGGCAAAAGAGGCAGAGGTAGACCAAGAAGATGATGGCACAAAGATATCCAGGAATGCCTGGATATGGCTGTGGCGGAGGCTGGAGTTTTGGCAAGGTGCGCAACAGGATTTCCAAGGTGAGTACTGCTTCGGCAGAATGCAAGAAAATGTTTGGGACCGGCAGGAATCAGTGTTGCTACCAAGATAAGTGTGTATAGTGCTGCTGTTCTAACAACCCTTCTATACGCATGCAAAACATGGACAGCCTGTAGCAGACATGTTAGGAAACTTAATAATTTCCATGTAAACTGTCTCAGCAGACTGCTCAGGATTCTTTGCAGGATAGTGTCCAACTCTGTAGTCAGACTCTCTGGCATCCATACTCTACTACAGAGAGCCCAGATCGGATGGACAGGGCATGTTGTTCGCATGTCAGATGAGCGCATCCCTAAACAACTGTTGTATGGTGAGCTCAGGACAGGACATAGCTCGCAGTGGGGACAAAAAAAACACGTTACAAAGACATTCTACAAGTGTCATTGAATAGTTTCTGCATTGATGTTGCTGCCTGGGAGCTTGCTCCGAACCGCTAAATCTGGCGCACTGCCACCACCAATGGTTCTTGCTCCGCTTAGCTGAGGACCATTACGGCGGCGTAGGATAAGCGAGCTGCACTAAAGGAAAGAATGAAAAACTGCCCAACTACAGATGCTGTTCACTTGTGCCCTACGTGCGGTAGAGTTTGTCACGCTCAGATCGGACTGTATAGTCACATGCAGTCACATCTGAATAAAAATGTCTGACGCTGTCGCCATCTTCTTTTGCGATGGGCAACTAACTAACTAACTAACTAACTAGAAGGCCGTCTAATAGCGATCTCATTAGACAGCAAAAGTGTGGAAGCAGTTTGGGCAGCTCTAAGTGAGCTGATCTACTCACCTGCTAAAGAGATCATTGGTTCTGCCATAAAAGAATAGAATGATTAGTTTGATGAGAAACGACATAACACTATGTTGGCTGACAAACACTATTTTTACTTAGCCTATCTAGTGATCCAAATTATCACATCCAGGGAAGACGGCTACACAAACGTGTGTATAATCGTCCAATATAACCTATGCCATTTGCGGGACTCATGGTTCAGTATGCGATCCAATATTTTATGACAGCAATGACATGACAAACTGCTACCATGTACTATTAACGGTCTATGGTCCAATATCATCAGACCCACTACTCTTTCTTCAAATGGATGGGAAAATACTAAATACAGAAAATGAAAATTAAGAAATGTTGCTTCGAATAATTTAATAATGTTTTGAAACAGTCATCATCTAATAATCATTAAAATATAGACCACCCTGCCCCAAGCTCCAATAAAAAAAGCACAAGGGGATTTAACTACTCTGGAAGAGACCCACAAAGAAAGTCGTTAACATTCTAGTGGAACATATCTCGGCTCCAATTTGATTCATTAAAGATGTATCGTTCAAATAGAGAAACTAAGCATTATTTTTTAATAAATGTGGCAGAGTGAAACCATCCTGGATTATCTCAAGGATGGGTGAATTATAGATTTGTAGAAACACAGAGGTAATTGTCAAGCTCTGCAACAAACACCAAGGTATCTCTCTACTGTTAGTTATATGGAAGAGATTCGCTAAAATCCGCCTGACGGTTTTTCTAGACGAAGGTTTTCTACCAGAAAGTCAGTGCAGATTCAATAACGTGGGACGTCAGATATGGTATTCGCTACAATAAAAATGCGAAGAACATAGCAGTGATATGTTCGTATCGCTTATACACCTGACAAAGGTATTTATGGAAGTTCTATCGGATCATGGCAATGATGTATACGCATGGCTTATAGACTTGACAAAGGTATGAAGAGAAGTTCTATGGAAGATCATGGCAGTGATGTATACGCGTGGCTTATAGACTTGACAAAGGTATGAAGAGTTCTATGGAAGATCATGGCAGTGATGTATACGCATGCCTTATAGACTTGACAAAGGTATGAAGAGAAGTTCTATGGAAGATCATGAAATTATGTGTATGCATGGCTTATAAACTTGGCAAAGGTATGTAGGAAAATTCTATGGAAGATCATGGCAGTGATATGTACACATCGCTTATAGACTTGACAAAGGTATGTTGGAAAGCTCTATGGAAGGTCTTGGCAGTAATATGTACCCATCGCTTATATACGTTCTAATGCTATACCACCACAGTGCCGCCGCAGCATCGCCTTATTTTAATTAGACTTGACAAAGGTATGAAAGGGAGATCACAGCAAAATACGTCTGCGCAGAGAAATGTATCACAATAGTGCAGTAACTGCATGATGTTAATGCAGACTAAAGTTAAAAAATACTTTGAAAAATACGCAAGTTTGTGCAATTAGTGAGCGGATCTGTTTAATGTGTTAGGCAACAAGTTCTCTCTGTCTGTGGCAAGTCAATGTTGCACTGCCTCATATGGGTAGGTGCATTTGCGGCAGTTAGATTCACGTGCAGGGTCTAACTTATTTATATATATATGTTAAGTCTTATGTGTTCTGTTCTAAGTTGGAAAATTATGCTCTGCTTCCTGTGTTTGTTTATGTTCTCATTAATGTTTGGTGTGACAATTCCTTTATACAGGGCACATCCAGCAGATCTTTACTTCCATCAAATTAGCCATTCCTCTTTTAAGTTATTTTGAAGAATTTGCTTTGCAATCTGCTTGCTGGCTGATGTATTTATATGAACTATGCTTCCTCCTAGTTTTGTTTGTCTGTCTGCTTTCTCGTTGATATGTATATATGTCATGGAATTCACTGCAGGGTAAAGTTGATGGTGTGTGTTGGTTGTTTGTTGTGTGTTGTTTGTATAGTATCAGTTATATCAGCCAGCGCTGTTACGTCTTTGTTACTAGTTTACAGGTATGTTTCTAGCACTTCTTCTTCCATTTCTACTTCTTTCCACCTGTCGTTAGACGTCATGGGGAGGTAAAGCTTTCTTTCGGGTGCCAGATGTGTCGTTAGACGTCATGGGGAGGTAAAGCTTTCTTTCGGGTGCTGGATGTGTCAGTAGACGTCATGGGGAGGTAGAGCTTTCTTTCGGGTGCCAGATGTGTCGTTAGACGTCATGGGGAGGTAAAGCTTTCTTTCGGGTGCCAGATGTGTCGTTAGACGTCATGGGGAGGTAAAGCTTTCTTTCGGGTGCCAGATGTGTCGTTAGACGTCATGGGGAGGTAGAGCTTTCTTTCGGGTGCCAGATGTGTCGTTAGACGTCATGGGGAGGTAGAGCTTTCTTTCGGGTGCCAGATGTGTCGTTAGACGTCACGGGGAGGTAACGCTTTCTTTCGAGTGCTGGATGTGTCAGTAGACGTGATGGGGAGGTAAAGCTTTCTTTCGGGTGCCAGATGTGTTGTTAGACGTCATGGGGAGGTAAAGCTTTCTTTCGGGTGCCAGATGTGTCGTTAGACGTCACGGGGAGGTAACGCTTTCTTTCGAGTGCTGGATGTGTCAGTAGACGTGATGGGGAGGTAAAGCTTTCTTTCGGGTGCCAGATGTGTTGTTAGACGTCATGGGGAGGTAAAGCTTTCTTTCGGGTGCCAGATGTGTCGTTAGACGTCACGGGGAGGTAACGCTTTCTTTCGAGTGCTGGATGTGTCAGTAGACGTCATGGGGAGGTAAAGCTTTCTTTCGGGTGCCAGATGTGTTGTTAGACGTCATGGGGAGGTAAAGCTTTCTTTCGGGGGCCAGATGTGTTGTTAGACATCTTGGGGAGTTCAGATTATTCTTGGGTGCAAGATATGTTGCTAACGCCGTTGTCTTTCAGTATTTCGTCAGTATCTCCCTTACACCGTATATTCATCTATTTCTGGGTCATCCTCTTGCTCTGTAACCTTCTTGTCTGGTATTGTAGGTCCGGATAGCTGGTAGATTTGTCTGCATTCTTGGCAGATGTCCGAACGACTTTATTTTCTGCCTTTCCATGTAATCTTTCTTCGTTTTGTACTCTGTCCAGCCTTGGACTTAACCCGGTTTTCTCAAACACCCTATTTCGCATAGCATGTTTTATTTCTTTTTTTATTGTCTTGGTGAGAGTCCATGTCTTACACTAGTAGCAGAGAATTGGTTAAAAAAACTTATTAATCAACTTCTTTTTGTCTTCACTGAGATATGTTTTCGTCTTAACAATGATGAGATCGGATAAGACACCGTATTTGCTTTCTTGAATCTTGATTCGACCTCTCTGTCCACCCTTCCATCTTTTGAGCACGTTACTAAAGTATTTTAATTCTCTGACCTATTTAAGTTATGTGCTTTTCACCTGAATATTTAGCGTCTTATCTATTCTGCTAATTTGTATTGTCTTTGTCTTTTTTATATTTTTTTCAAATTAAATATAAGGCAATCTTTGTTAAGATCATTCAGATGTTCTGATCATCTACAAAAGGGAGCTTTTCACTGAGATGGCTTCTGGGTTTGCTTCAGTTATTATTTTCTCCATATATATAGATATTCATATACAATGAACAAAAGTGAAGAACACTACCAATATGTGATTCCGTTTAGTGTTCTCGCGGTACTGAAACTATTTTTTATATATTGATCTGATACTGTCCAATAACTGTCCTTGAACTTCATAGTTTTATAAGATGTTCCAAAGTGTGTTTCTGTCCAGTTTGTCAAATGCTTTCTACTGGTCCACAAAGACGATGCACTGTTTCTGGTTATTTTCAATAATTTGTTAACAAATTGACTTAGTGAAAATAGTGATTCTGTGCAGCATCTATATTTTCTGAAGCGAAACTGTGTGTTACTTAATTATTGTTCGACTAATCGTCTTATCCTACTTTCAAGAATTGTGCACATTTAACTGACATGGCTCAAGCGAGATATGCCCCTATATGTTATACAGGCTCTACTGTTTCCTTTTTTCTTCCCTATGGGGGCTGACTATGGATTTTAACCAGTCTTCTAGAACTTTCATTGTTGTCAATTCATTATTCTTGTCAGCCATTTTACTCTTCGTGTCTCCACAGACTTGAATGGCCTCTTTTGTAATACCGCCTATTTCTGGTGCCTTGTTTCGTGGGTTCTTTTTGATAGCTTTTTCGAATTCTGCTTTCTGCTGCTATGATTGATGGGTCTTCTCTCTCTCTGTCTCTCTCTCTCTCTGTCTCTCTCTCTCTGTCTCTCTCTCTGCCTCTCTCTCTCCCTTTCTCTCTCTCTTTGTCTCTCTCTCTCTCCCTTTCTCTCTCTCTGTCTCTCTGTCTCTCTCCCTGTATCTCTCTCTGTCTCTCTCTCTCACTCTGTCTCTCTCTCTCCCTTTCTCTCTCTTTTTTGTCTCGGGTTGAATATTTTTTTCTCACCTTCTTCTACAGGATTAATAAATATTTTTTCCCATCTGTTTTTTGCAATTTCTGTTGACTGTTGGGTAGTTATGTACACCACTTACATTCATTTCTGGAACTAATTATTCATACGCTCTTACATAACTTTCTTTGTGATTCTCTGCAGAGGCTCGTTAGCTTTTAGAGATATGTTTGCCACGGTCCCTTTGTTGCCTACTTTATAATTGTGCTTGTATCTCTTCTTGCAGTTTTGTATTTTTCATAATCATCTTGTGTCTTAGATATTTCCCATAATCTATAGAGCTAATAAAAAAAAATATGTCCACAGCAATTTTTCATTTCTCATTCTACCACACCTGTGTCTTTTGGCCTTATCTTGTGTTAGTAGAACCACAGTATTATGAAGCAGACTCACAGAATAAGTCTAAGAGACACCGCCACATGAGATTGTAGAGCACCCAGCAAATACCAGAACATATCCTCCAGAACTGTCCTTCATATATGGACCAAAGAGAGGCAGTCTGCGACCATGCTCGAAATGTTGTGGGGGGGGGGCGTGAAGACCTAAAACGCTGCCTCCTTCGTGAACCTCACCCGGCTAGAATCTTAGCATCAGTTGATCGAGAAATAAGAAGGAAGAAGAGACTATTAACAATTGTGTTTTTGCAAGACAACTATTTCGTTTCTATGCCATCCTTCTTCGTCTTCTTCTTCTTCTTCTTCTTCATCGATCAACTGATGTTATGCTTCTAGTCTGGTGAGGTTCACGAAGGAGACTGTTTATTTCAGGTCTTCGCCGGTCCCCCACAGCTTTTCGAGCATGGTCGCTCCCCCAGGCCAAGCTGTCTATCTTTGGTCTGCATAGGTAGGGCATTCTTGCAGAATACGTTCTGGGGTTTCCTTGGGAACCCTATGCTATCCACATTTTATTGTATATTTCCGTAGTCTTCCTTAATCTAGCCGCATTCTTTTTTCTGGACTTGTTTAATTTATAGTCTATTTTTATTTAGTATGCCTGTGCCGCTTAATCTGTCAGATTCTGTGACGAAGTGGTTAAGTCGTCGGCCTCGTGATCAGGTGGTGTGGGTTCAATTCCGGACTCCACCGTCTTTTTCACGGGTGCTTGATGCGGAGTCCCCTGCACCTCGTAGTCGCCCCCTAATCACCTTGTCCTTGACTTGCCGCTGGGGTCGGGCGGCACGAGACGAAAGAGTGAGGATAAAATGTAGCGCAGTTAATCCTTACTTAAAATAGCGCTAGCAAATAAATTATGCCATCATCGCCTTTGCCTTGCCGCTTAATCTGCTGCAGCTATGTGCGTGTTGTCCGCAGTGTGCCATAATAACCGGTATACAGTTAATCTTGAATCAGTGAAGACTGCAATTTCGGATGGTTTTTGCTTTCCTTGCTGAAACTTCTTGATTATCACATGCATGGTGGTGCTTATTGATATGATTTCTGCTTGGTGGTTATTACAAACAGTTAGAAAGTATCGCCATTTGGGTACTTTACTAAAGCTCCAAATTCGGCATTTATAGTCCCTTAAAAGTGTCAGTTCATTGTTTTGTAGGAACTGATTTTGTTTTCTTATTTATTGCTCAGTAGGCAAGGGTGTCACCACTTTGCACGGACTTTGATTACAGAGATGACGCATGAGCTCGTTTGAAGTAAGGCTGATTGTACTTGACATGTTATTCCTAGGGTTTTCATATTGATGTTCTGCCTTCTGCTGCTCATTGAGTTTCAAGTTCTCCATTCAGACATCCCATCTTGTTTCAATGTGCTGGGTCGTAATGTCTCTGGTCTTATTCAATAGAGTGGAAGGGACTTGCAAACGGTGCATTCTCCCCCATTGAAGGGCGCTCTCCCAAACATGCAAGGCTGAATCAGTGTGCTTTGGTTCTGAGCTCTCCCAAGGAATCGTCACCTTCCTGCATACATCCAGCTTCCAACTCTGGTCCAGAGCCATCTAGGCATTCGTCTTCCTTCAAACTTCATGTGAAGCAGATGTCGTCCGAGTTAAGTTCGGAGCACAAGCTGCCCCTGCAGACCAAGTGCAATGATTGGTGGTCGACATGCCCCACCCTAAGGGAACTCGTCCATCGAGTGTCAGTAGTTTACATGAAAGGCAGTAGATTGTTTTGAAATTAGAGTGTTTTCTTTTCCTCATATGAATTGTCCGATATGGCTTCTGGGATTAATTGACACAGAAAAGACTCGTTTTAGAATGCCAGAACCAGCACCTTGGCCCTTCTCCTGTTAGTGAGAACAATGTGTCCGTCACATGAAGACCAGGAGTGGGGCTTATGTTGCCAGAGGTATGTCGTGAGAGCATTTGAACAGATTTAAGAGTTTATCATCAACTCTCCTCCCGATAAGACAGCATTTGGAGTGAAGAATGAATCTTTACTTGCACTGAAACTGTTGTGTACCATGTTCTCTGTCTGCCAAAGACGGATGATTTGGACCGAAAGGTGCAAATATCGTAGTTAAGCTGTAAACTACGACACAGCGCATTCCGTTCTCCGGACAAATCCTGCTACTTACAAAGCCCTGTTCAGGGCCTGGTAGTGGACGTTTGAGATCGAACGCAGAAGTAGAAGAAGGATATTCTCTGTCATGCTGGTTAATCCTTTCAGACACAGGGATAAAGTAATCGACATCATATATAGTATAGATCGGAGACTGTTTAACCTATAAAGGCTTTAAAATTAGACACCACTAGAGATCTTCTGTTTGTTGGCGACTGTTCCGTCAATGATGGCTGTAAGGCTGATATGACTTTTGTTTGTTGGCGACTGTTCCGTCAATTGTGACTCAAAGGCTGATATGACTTCTGTTTCTTGGCGACTGCTCTCTCAATGATTGTCCAAAGGCTGACATGACTTTGGTTTGTTGACGACTGTTCCGTCAATGATGACTCAAAGGCTGATATACAGAAACGCGTGAATATATTATCGGAAACCTCTTACAACTTTGGGTTTGACATAACGGCAGCGTAAACAGAAATCAAACAGTTCTTGTAAACAGTTATCTGAAGATATTATTGAGTTAAATGGAGAGAAACTGAAATTTGTAACATATTCACATGCTTTGAACGACACGTTTAATGGTGAGATGAGCTCTAAGACCTCCAAAGTTCGTCTCTCATTTGACAGATAATACGCCACTATTTCGAATGGAAGTTGCATTTGTCTACAGACTGAAAGCTGAAAGCTTTCAGTATTGTGGTGCTACTCGTTCTGCTGTATGCTTGGTCTGTGTACAGGTGCCACATAAACCTGCTGAACCAATTCCACACCAATCTGTTTCTGAAGGGCGATGCACATAAAATGGCCAGATAGAATAATAGAAGATTTCATCGTTCTTGACAGAGCTGGTATCCAGTGGCGTTCCGTAACATCCTAATAATGGTGTCCTTTAAAAACTTCAAAATGTATTAGACAGAACAAGTATATGACTTGCCAATTTTATTTATAAATCAACTAGAATATCCTCTTTTGTAAGAGAAACTGATCAAAAATCGTTGTTTATTCCAAACTTAACTACTTTTAGAAAACAATAGACATAGTCAACAAAAAAGCTTAGATCAAATCTCACCACCTGTCAACCACTGTGCCGTATTATATTAGGAAACTACAAAGTGTCGTGTGTATTCACATTTCTTATCTCTGTCTGGAAACTAAACTGTCAAGACCAGGCCTAGGTTTACCGGCATTCAAGATGTCTATTTCACCACTGTAACTTATCTGCGAAAATGGCGAACTTAGTAAGCTATCGACACTGTTTTTCATTTAAATTATTAAATATTTACACTTCTGGCAGTTTTCTTAAATACTTATATACAATAAATTTGGCAAATAATAAATTGTTTAGCATAAAGAACACTACACAATACAAGACATTTAGTTATCATGAACTGGTGAACAAGTGTGCTGCAAAGGTTCAGTACCGCAAACTGCTTAGCACACTCACTATTTTCGTCATCAATTCATTCTCTCCCTTCTTCTGGTGTTTCGTGACTACCAGACAGTAAATTTTAAGTGAGCGGAACAGCTTCAGTAGGCACAGCAAACAGTAAATCGATGTAAGCGAGGTTGTAAATATAACGGAAACTTATTGTTATCAATATTTTATTTAATTATGTTTTCAACTCTTCATTTTATCAATATGTATTACATTTAATAATATTTAATTCTACATTTGTGTTACTATTTACTCGCCCTGCTGTACGCAACACATCCAGCACACCCTACTGGTATCTATGACATTAGTACTATTTTTTTGCAGTAACAAACTAACTGACCTGGTCGTGTGGGCCATAGCACAAACTATTGGCTATTAAAATTCATCTGTTATGGTGAGACGCAGAAGAATCGCTTCCATAGAAAAGGAAAATGCTAAAAGGACACGATTAAGACTTAAATGAAAACCTTTAGCATAATACCCGACAGCTAGGAAGCTGCATCTCAAGCCAGCAAATGTGCAGCGTCATGCGAGACATCCATTAGCAGTCGATCAACGGATATAGGATAAATAGGGCTATAAAATAAAACCTCCACACGAAACGAACATGCCCTGCCCATACTGTCAAGATGTTTCTAGACACGCAAAGGGGTTGTCAGTCACATTCGTGTCCATTGAAGACCCAAATGGATGAAAATACACACACTCACACACACACAGACACACACACATAGACACACACACATCCACACACACACACACACACACACAGATACACACATAGACATACACATATCCACACACACAGACACACACACAGACACACACACACATCCACACACACACACACACAGATACACATATACACATACACACATCCACACACACAGACACACACACACACACACTGGATAGACCACACACTGCGAAAGCTCCAAGTCACTATCCCCTACCACGTAACCTGCAGGAACAGAGAAGTAAAAGAAGACCACACAACAAATGGAGAAGAGACATATAGTATGATGTTTTATTGCACGTGTGTAAGGTGTTGTTTCTGTTTTATTTCAATTGTGTGGGTGTAGTTCTCCTGTTTTATTATATGTGTGTTTGTGTTGTCGTCCTGTTTTATTATATGTGTGTTTGTGTTGTCGTCCTGTTTTATTATATGTGTGTTTGTGTTGTCGTCCTGTTTTATTATATGTGTGTTTGTATTGTCGTCCTGTTTTAATACCCGTGTGAAAGTGTGGTCGTCCTGATTTAATACCCGTGTGAAAGTGCAGTCGTCCTGATTTAATACCCGTGTGAAAGTGTGGTGGTCTTGTTATAATACCCGTGTGAAAGTGTGGTCGTCCTGATTTAATACCCGTGTGAAAGTGTGGTCGTCCTGATTTAATACCCGTGTGAAAGTGTGGTCGTCCTGATTTAATACCCGTGTGAAAGTGCAGTCGTCCTGATTTAATACCCGTGTGAAAGTGTGGTGGTCTTGTTATAATACCCGTGTGAAAGTGTGGTGGTCTTGTTATAATACCCGTGTGAAAGTGTGGTGGTCTTGTTATAATTCCCGTGAGAAAGTGTGGTGGTCTTGTTATAATACCCGTGTGAAAGTGTGGTGGTCTTGTTATAATACCCGTGAGAAAGTGTGGTGGTCTTGTTATAATACCCGTGTGAAAGTGTGGTGGTCTTGTTATAATACCCGTGTGAAAGTGTGGTGGTCTTGTTATAATTCCCGTGAGAAAGTGTGGTGGTCTTGTTATAATACCCGTGTGAAAGTGTGGTGGTCTTGTTATAATACCCGTGTGAAAGTGTGGTGGTCTTGTTATAATACCCGTGTGAAAGTGTGGTGGTCTTGTTATAATACCCGTGAGAAAGTGTGGTGGTCTTGTTATAATACCCGTGTGAAAGTGTGGTGGTCTTGTTATAATTCCCGTGAGAAAGTGTGGTGGTCTTGTTATAATACCCGTGTGAAAGTGTGGTGGTCTTGTTATAATACCCGTGTGAAAGTGTGGTGGTCTTGTTATAATACCCGTGTGAAAGTGTGGTGGTCTTGTTATAATTCCCGTGAGAAAGTGTGGTGGTCTTGTTATAATACCCGTGTGAAAGTGTGGTGGTCTTGTTATAATACCCGTGTGAAAGTGTGGTGGTCTTGTTATAATACCCGTGAGAAAGTGTGGTGGTCTTGTTATAATACCCGTGAGAAAGTGTGGTGGTCTTGTTATAATACCCGTGTGAAAGTGTGGTGGTCTTGTTATAATTCCCGTGAGAAAGTGTGGTGGTCTTGTTATAATACCCGTGTGAAAGTGTGGTGGTCTTGTTATAATACCCGTGTGAAAGTGTGGTGGTCTTGTTATAATACCCGTGAGAAAGTGTGGTGGTCTTGTTATAATACCCGTGAGAAAGTGTGGTGGTCTTGTTATAATACCCGTGAGAAAGTGTGGTGGTCTTGTTATAATTCCCGTGAGAAAGTGTGGTGGTCTTGTTATAATACCCGTGAGAAAGTGTGGTGGTCTTGTTATAATACCCGTGTGAAAGTGTGGTGGTCTTGTTATAATTCCCGTGAGAAAGTGTGGTGGTCTTGTTATAATACCCGTGTGAAAGTGTGGTGGTCTTGTTATAATACCCGTGTGAAAGTGTGGTGGTCTTGTTATAATACCCGTGAGAAAGTGTGGTGGTCTTGTTATAATACCCGTGTGAAAGTGTGGTGGTCTTGTTATAATACCCGTGAGAAAGTGTGGTGGTCTTGTTATAATACCCGTGAGAAAGTGTGGTGGTCTTGTTATAATACCCGTGAGAAAGTGTGGTGGTCTTGTTATAATACCCGTGAGAAAGTGTGGTGGTCTTGTTATAATACCCGTGAGAAAGTGTGGTGGTCTTGTTATAATACCCGTGAGAAAGTGTGGTGGTCTTGTTATAATACCCGTGTGAAAGTGTGGTGGTCTTGTTATAATACCCGTGTGAAAGTGTGGTGGTCTTGTTATAATACCCGTGAGAAAGTGTGGTGGTCTTGTTATAATACCCGTGTGAAAGTGCAGTCGTCCTGATTTAATACCCGTGTGAAAGTGTGGTGGTCTTGTTATAATACCCGTGTGAAAGTGTGGTGGTCTTGTTATAATTCCCGTGAGAAAGTGTGGTGGTCTTGTTATAATACCCGTGAGAAAGTGTGGTGGTCTTGTTATAATACCCGTGAGAAAGTGTGGTGGTCTTGTTATAATACCCGTGAGAAAGTGTGGTGGTCTTGTTATAATACCCGTGAGAAAGTGTGGTGGTCTTGTTATAATACCCGTGTGAAAGTGTGGTGGTCTTGTTATAATACCCGTGAGAAAGTGTGGTGGTCTTGTTATAATACCCGTGAGAAAGTGTGGTGGTCTTGTTATAATACCCGTGAGAAAGTGTGGTGGTCTTGTTATAATACCCGTGAGAAAGTGTGGTGGTCTTGTTATAATACCCGTGAGAAAGTGTGGTGGTCTTGTTATAATACCCGTGAGAAAGTGTGGTGGTCTTGTTATAATACCCGTGAGAAAGTGTGGTGGTCTTGTTATAATACCCGTGTGAAAGTGTGGTGGTCTTGTTATAATACCCGTGAGAAAGTGTGGTGGTCTTGTTATAATACCCGTGAGAAAGTGTGGTGGTCTTGTTATAATACCCGTGAGAAAGTGTGGTGGTCTTGTTATAATACCCGTGAGAAAGTGTGGTGGTCTTGTTATAATACCCGTGAGAAAGTGTGGTGGTCTTGTTATAATACCCGTGTGAAAGTGTGGTGGTCTTGTTATAATACCCGTGAGAAAGTGTGGTGGTCTTGTTATAATACCCGTGAGAAAGTGTGGTGGTCTTGTTATAATACCCGTGAGAAAGTGTGGTGGTCTTGTTATAATACCCGTGAGAAAGTGTGGTGGTCTTGTTATAATACCCGTGAGAAAGTGTGGTGGTCTTGTTATAATACCCGTGAGAAAGTGTGGTGGTCTTGTTATAATACCCGTGAGAAAGTGTGGTGGTCTTGTTATAATACCCGTGAGAAAGTGTGGTGGTCTTGTTATAATACCCGTGAGAAAGTGTGGTGGTCTTGTTATAATACCCGTGAGAAAGTGTGGTGGTCTTGTTATAATACCCGTGAGAAAGTGTGGTGGTCTTGTTATAATACCCGTGAGAAAGTGTGGTGGTCTTGTTATAATACCCGTGAGAAAGTGTGGTGGTCTTGTTATAATACCCGTGAGAAAGTGTGGTGGTCTTGTTATAATACCCGTGAGAAAGTGTGGTGGTCTTGTTATAATACCCGTGAGAAAGTGTGGTGGTCTTGTTATAATACCCGTGAGAAAGTGTGGTGGTCTTGTTATAATACCCGTGAGAAAGTGTGGTGGTCTTGTTATAATACCCGTGAGAAAGTGTGGTGGTCTTGTTATAATACCCGTGAGAAAGTGTGGTGGTCTTGTTATAATACCCGTGAGAAAGTGTGGTGGTCTTGTTATAATACCCGTGAGAAAGTGTGGTGGTCTTGTTATAATACCCGTGAGAAAGTGTGGTGGTCTTGTTATAATACCCGTGAGAAAGTGTGGTGGTCTTGTTATAATACCCGTGAGAAAGTGTGGTGGTCTTGTTATAATACCCGTGAGAAAGTGTGGTGGTCTTGTTATAATACCCGTGAGAAAGTGTGGTGGTCTTGTTATAATACCCGTGAGAAAGTGTGGTGGTCTTGTTATAATACCCGTGAGAAAGTGTGGTGGTCTTGTTATAATACCCGTGAGAAAGTGTGGTGGTCTTGTTATAATACCCGTGAGAAAGTGTGGTGGTCTTGTTATAATACCCGTGTGAAAGTGTGGTGGTCTTGTTATAATACCCGTGTGAAAGTGTGGTGGTCTTGTTATAATACCCGTGAGAAAGTGTGGTGGTCTTGTTATAATACCCGTGTGAAAGTGTGGTGGTCTTGTTATAATACCCGTGTGAAAGTGTGGTGGTCTTGTTATAATACCCGTGAGAAAGTGTGGTGGTCTTGTTATAATACCCGTGAGAAAGTGTGGTGGTCTTGTTATAATACCCGTGTGAAAGTGTGGTGGTCTTGTTATAATACCCGTGAGAAAGTGTGGTGGTCTTGTTATAATACCCGTGAGAAAGTGTGGTGGTCTTGTTATAATACCCGTGAGAAAGTGTGGTGGTCTTGTTATAATACCCGTGAGAAAGTGTGGTGGTCTTGTTATAATACCCGTGAGAAAGTGTGGTGGTCTTGTTATAATACCCGTGAGAAAGTGTGGTGGTCTTGTTATAATACCCGTGAGAAAGTGTGGTGGTCTTGTTATAATACCCGTGAGAAAGTGTGGTGGTCTTGTTATAATACCCGTGTGAAAGTGTGGTGGTCTTGTTATAATACCCGTGAGAAAGTGTGGTGGTCTTGTTATAATACCCGTGAGAAAGTGTGGTGGTCTTGTTATAATACCCGTGTGAAAGTGTGGTGGTCTTGTTATAATACCCGTGAGAAAGTGTGGTGGTCTTGTTATAATACCCGTGAGAAAGTGTGGTGGTCTTGTTATAATACCCGTGAGAAAGTGTGGTGGTCTTGTTATAATACCCGTGAGAAAGTGTGGTGGTCTTGTTATAATACCCGTGAGAAAGTGTGGTGGTCTTGTTATAATACCCGTGAGAAAGTGTGGTGGTCTTGTTATAATACCCGTGTGAAAGTGTGGTGGTCTTGTTATAATACCCGTGAGAAAGTGTGGTGGTCTTGTTATAATACCCGTGAGAAAGTGTGGTGGTCTTGTTATAATACCCGTGTGAAAGTGTGGTGGTCTTGTTATAATACCCGTGAGAAAGTGTGGTGGTCTTGTTATAATACCCGTGAGAAAGTGTGGTGGTCTTGTTATAATACCCGTGAGAAAGTGTGGTGGTCTTGTTATAATACCCGTGAGAAAGTGTGGTGGTCTTGGTTTATTTATTTCACGGGAGTAGATGTTGTGGTCTTGCTATTTTAAAATTCCAACAGTGAAAGGAAGCGGCATCTACATTGGCAAAAATGCATGCTTAATGTAATTATAAATTAGAAAATTCATTGCATGACATTTTGAAGAAAATACTCAATTCTAATAAACCACAAAAATGTAAACTCTGTTCTTTTATAAATTGAAGCGCACATTTTTAATTTGTTTAACCTGAGAATGTCAAGAATGCCAACACTTAAAAAAATTAAAATAGCTAAACTTCAGAAAACAGTCAGATAACGCTGAAAGGAAGAAACAATATATAGTTACAGACATAACCCTAGTGAGCCTTGCCTAGTTAAAACGATCAATTACCTGATGACTGTATCCAAAATCAGGATTTCAAACACACACGATTGCTGAAACCTATTGAATTGTGTAACAAACTGACTAGCGCTCGCTGTGCACGGCTTGAGCTCTTTTGTAACAACCCTCGATCCCGCGTCTCTGAAACCCAGTGCTCAATGAGTATCGATGTGGCCCGTCGCGCTGTAGAAAGTAGCGAAGCAATCGTCTTATTCCATCATATAATCGACACCTTGATTGCTATTGATATATTTACCAAACCCGATTAATCACTACTGTAATTGCACCAATATGATTAATATTGTAAGTCTGATTTTGTGCGATACTGGAATGTTCGTTTGCCAGCATCGTCTTGCACTCACATGTTAAACTAAATTCATGGACTGAATAATATATCAATTTTACTTTATGCTTGCCGCTGTGGTAAACGTTTAGTTGAAACAAAACACGTATAAACAGAACAAAATAGTGTTTGACACATATGTCTGCAACAAACAGAATATCCTTCTTCTTTCTTCTTCTTCTTCTTCTTCTTCCTCCTCCTCTTCTTCTTTCTTTTCCTGCTCTTCTTCTTCTTGTCCTTCTTCTTCTTCTTCTTCTTCTTCTTCCTCCTTTTCTTCTTCTTCTTCCTCCTTCTCTTCTTCCTCTTCTTATTCTTCCTCCTCTTCTTCGTCTTCTTCTTCTTCCTCCTCCTCTTCTTCTTCTTCTTCTTCTTCTTCTTCTTCCTCTTCTTCTTCTTCTTCTTCTTATGTCGTTCGCTGGAAAAATGTCTATATCTGCAAATTGACTCTTGTACACACTTCACTAGCTTTGGCAGTTCACTTATGTCCATAAAATGCATTTCCCAGTGTTGTTTCTGTGGCCCACTAGGTTTGCCTCAGTATTTCATATTCAAATAGGATCAAGCAGAAGCAACACAAGCGACGAAAATGGAACTAAAAAACAATAAAAAATATATTTTTGTCTGACTTTTTCTGATGTAAAGTGGGACACCACTACAGTTGCCCCCATACTTCCGCCCCATCCCTCTTTTTCCTCTATACGTTCTTATGTTACGCCTTTATAAAAACACTTTCACTTTACATGATACGTTTATTATCTCTACGCCCAATCATCTTTATATGTCTTTTACGACATGCTTGATCGGTTGTTGTGATCTTATATCCCTTCATCTCCGCGTACCAAGCCAACAAAACATTTATTTCCATAGAATAACATCCCTCTTGTGGGTCCTAGACCTTTGTTGAGTTCGAAAGAATAGACCTACTGTCCCTGACTTTAAATGTCATAAATAGAGATTATTAAAGATTGTGTACGTAGCGGGCATTCTGATCATGTCAAATAAACTGAAACAGAGCAGACCGTTGTTAGACCACGTAACCTGCAATAAGTTAAACTGCAGTAGCTGATCCGGGTTCAACTTCTGGACAGGGGTGGGGGTGGGGGTGGGGTGGAGGTGGGGGTGGAATAGAACGATGAGGACAGGGAAGGGTGATATGGTTATATTCATAGATCGTTAGGAATGTATGAACATTTACCACATTTGTAGTGGCCTACTAAGCATGGCAAAAGGTTATTGCCTTGTCCGTTGTCTAGCTTCTTGTATTGTCCGTTGCCCTGTGTCCATCTTCTTGTTTTGTCCGCTCTCCATCTTCTTGTTTTGTCCGCTCTCCATCTTCTTGTTTTGTCCGTTGTCCATCTTTTAGTTTTATCCGTTGTCCATCTTCTTGTTTTGTCCGTTGTCTATCGTTTTGTTTTGTCCGTTGTCCATCTTCTTGTTTTGTCCGTTGTCCATCTTTTAGTTTTATCCGTTGTCCAGCTTCTTATTTTGTCCGTTGCCCTTTGCCCAGCTTCTTGGTTTGTCCGTTGCTTTGTATCTAGCTTTCTGTTTTGTCTGTTGTCCAGCTTCTTGTTTTGTCCGTTGTACGGTATCTTGTTTTGTCCGTTATCCATCTTCTTGTTTTGTCCGTTGTCCTGTGTCCAGCTTCTTATTCTGTCCATTGCCCTGTTCCCAGCTTCTTGTGTTGTCTGTTGCCCTGTGACCAGCTTCTTGTTTTTTCCATTACCCTGTGCCCAGCTTGTTGTTTTGTCCGTTGCCCTGTGTTTAGCTTCTTGTTTTGCCCGTTGCTCTGTTCCCAGCTTCATGTTTTGTCCGTTGCCCTGTGTTTAGCTTCTTGTTTTGCCCGTTGCTCTGTTCCCAGCTTCATGTTTTGTCCGTTGCCCTGTGTTTAGCTTCTTGTTTTGCCCGTTGCTCTGTTCCCAGCTTCATGTTTTGTCTGTTGCCATGTGCCTAGCTTCTTGTTTTGTCCAATGTCCTGTGCCTAGCTTCTTGTTTTATCCGTTGCCCCGTGTAATGTTTCTTGTTTTGTCCGTTGTCCAGCTTCTTGTTTTGTCCGTTGCCTTGTTCCCAGCTTCTTGTTTTGTCTGTTGTCCTGTGCCCATGTTCTAGTTTTGTCCGTTGTCCAGCTACTTGTTTTGTCCGTTGCCTTGTTCCCAGCTTCTTGTTTTGTCTGTTGTCCTGTGCCCATGTTCTAGTTTTGTCCGTTGTCCAGCTACTTGTTTTGTCCGTTGTCCATCTTCTTGTTTCGTCCGTTGTCCATCTTTTTGTTTTGTCCGTTCTCCAGCTTCTTGTTTTGTCCGTTGTCCAGCTTGTTGTTTTGTCCGGTTTCCTGTGTCCAGTGTCTTGTTTTGTCCGTCGACCTGTGTCTAGCTTCTTGTTTTGTCCGTCGACCTGTGTCTAGCTTCTTGTTTTGTCCGGTTTCCTGTGTCCAGTGTCTTGTTTTATCCGTCGACCTGTGTCTAGCTTCTTGTTTTGTCCGTTGCTCTGTGTCTAGCTTCTTGTTTTGTCCGTTGCTCTGTGTCTAGCTTCTTGTTTTGTCCGTCGACCTGTGTCTAGCTTCTTGTTTTGTCCGTTGCTCTGTGTCTAGCTTCTTGTTTTGTCCGTCGACCTGTGTCTAGCTTCTTGTTTTGTCCGTTGCTCTGTGTCTAGCTTCTTGTTTTGTCCGTTGCTCTGTGTCTAGCTTCTTGTTTTGTCCGTTGCTCTGTGTCTAGCTTCTTGTTTTGTCCGTTGCTCTGTGTCTAGCTTCTTGTTTTGTCCGTCGACCTGTGTCTAGCTTCTTGTTTTGTCCGTTGCTCTGTGTCTAGCTTCTTGTTTTGTCCGTTGCTCTGTGTCTAGCTTCTTGTTTTGTCCGTCGACCTGTGTCTAGCTTCTTGTTTTGTCCGTTGCTCTGTGTCTAGCTTCTTGTTTTGTCCGTTGCTCTGTGTCTAGCTTCTTGTTTTGTCCGTTGCTCTGTGTCTAGCTTCTTGTTTTGTTCGTTGCTCTGTGTCTAGCTTCTTGTTTTGTCCGTTGCTCTGTGTCTAGCTTCTTGTTTTGTCCGTCGACCTGTGTCTAGCTTCTTGTTTTGTCCGTCGACCTGTGTCTAGCTTCTTGTTTTGTCCGTTGCTCTGTGTCTAGCTTCTTGTTTTGTCCGTCGACCTGTGTCTAGCTTCTTGTTTTGTCCGTTGCTCTGTGTCTAGCTTCTTGTTTTGTCCGTCGACCTGTGTCTAGCTTCTTGTTTTGTCCGTCGACCTGTGTCTAGCTTCTTGTTTTGTCCGTCGACCTGTGTCTAGCTTCTTGTTTTGTCCGTTGCTCTGTGTCTAGCTTCTTGTTTTGTCCGTCGACCTGTGTCTAGCTTCTTGTTTTGTCCGTTGCTCTGTGTCTAGCTTCTTGTTTTGTCCGTCGACCTGTGTCTAGCTTCTTGTTTTGTCCGTTGCTCTGTGTCTAGCTTCTTGTTTTGTCCGTCGACCTGTGTCTAGCTTCTTGTTTTGTCCGTTGCTCTGTGTCAAGCTTCTTGTTTTGTCCGTTGCTCTGTGTCTAGCTTCTTGTTTTGTCCGTCGACCTGTGTCTAGCTTCTTGTTTTGTCCGTTGCTCTGTGTCTAGCTTCTTGTTTTGTCCGTTGCTCTGTGTCTAGCTTCTTGTTTTGTCCGTCGACCTGTGTCTAGCTTCTTGTTTTGTCCGTCGACCTGTGTCTAGCTTCTTGTTTTGTCCGTTGCTCTGTGTCTAGCTTCTTGTTTTGTCCGTCGACCTGTGTCTAGCTTCTTGTTTTGTCCGTTGCTCTGTGTCTAGCTTCTTGTTTTGTCCGTCGACCTGTGTCTAGCTTCTTGTTTTGTCCGTTGCTCTGTGTCTAGCTTCTTGTTTTGTCCGTTGCTCTGTGTCTAGCTTCTTGTTTTGTCCGTCGACCTGTGTCTAGCTTCTTGTTTTGTCCGTCGACCTGTGTCTAGCTTCTTGTTTTGTCCGTTGCTCTGTGTCTAGCTTCTTGTTTTGTCCGTCGACCTGTGTCTAGCTTCTTGTTTTGTCCGTTGCTCTGTGTCTAGCTTCTTGTTTTGTCCGTCGACCTGTGTCTAGCTTCTTGTTTTGTCCGTCGACCTGTGTCTAGCTTCTTGTTTTGTCCGTCGACCTGTGTCTAGCTTCTTGTTTTGTCCGTCGACCTGTGTCTAGCTTCTTGTTTTGTCCGTTGCTCTGTGTCTAGCTTCTTGTTTTGTCCGTTGCTCTGTGTCTAGCTTCTTGTTTTGTCCGTTGCTCTGTGTCTAGCTTCTTGTTTTGTCCGTTGCTCTGTGTCTAGCTTCTTGTTTTGTCCGTTGCTCTGTGTCTAGCTTCTTGTTTTGTCCGTTGCTCTGTGTCTAGCTTCTTGTTTTGTCCGTCGACCTGTGTCTAGCTTCTTGTTTTGTCCGTCGACCTGTGTCTAGCTTCTTGTTTTGTCCGTTGCTCTGTGTCTAGCTTCTTGTTTTGTCCGTCGACCTGTGTCTAGCTTCTTGTTTTGTCTGTTGCTCTGTGTCTAGCTTCTTGTTTTGTCCGTTGCTCTGTGTCTAGCTTCTTGTTTTGTCCGTCGACCTGTGTCTAGCTTCTTGTTTTGTCCGTTGCTCTGTGTCTAGCTTCTTGTTTTGTCCGTTGCTCTGTGTCTAGCTTCTTGTTTTGTCCGTCGACCTGTGTCTAGCTTCTTGTTTTGTCCGTCGACCTGTGTCTAGCTTCTTGTTTTGTCCGTTGCTCTGTGTCTAGCTTCTTGTTTTGTCCGTCGACCTGTGTCTAGCTTCTTGTTTTGTCCGTCGACCTGTGTCTAGCTTCTTGTTTTGTCCGTTGCTCTGTGTCTAGCTTCTTGTTTTGTCCGTTGCTCTGTGTCTAGCTTCTTGTTTTGTCCGTTGCTCTGTGTCTAGCTTCTTGTTTTGTCCGTTGCTCTGTGTCTAGCTTCTTGTTTTGTCCGTCGACCTGTGTCTAGCTTCTTGTTTTGTCCGTCGACCTGTGTCTAGCTTCTTGTTTTGTCCGTCGACCTGTGTCTAGCTTCTTGTTTTGTCCGTCGACCTGTGTCTAGCTTCTTGTTTTGTCCGTCGACCTGTGTCTAGCTTCTTGTTTTGTCCGTTGCTCTGTGTCTAGCTTCTTGTTTTGTCCGTTGCTCTGTGTCTAGCTTCTTGTTTTGTCCGTTGCTCTGTGTCTAGCTTCTTGTTTTGTCCGTTGCTCTGTGTCTAGCTTCTTGTTTTGTCCGTTGCTCTGTGTCTAGCTTCTTGTTTTGTCCGTTGCTCTGTGTCTAGCTTCTTGTTTTGTCCGTCGACCTGTGTCTAGCTTCTTGTTTTGTCCGTTGCTCTGTGTCTAGCTTCTTGTTTTGTCCGTTGCTCTGTGTCTAGCTTCTTGTTTTGTCCGTCGACCTGTGTCTAGCTTCTTGTTTTGTCCGTCGACCTGTGTCTAGCTTCTTGTTTTGTCCGTTGCTCTGTGTCTAGCTTCTTGTTTTGTCCGTCGACCTGTGTCTAGCTTCTTGTTTTGTCCGTCGACCTGTGTCTAGCTTCTTGTTTTGTCCGTTGCTCTGTGTCCAGCTTCTTGTTTTGTCCGTTGCTCTGTGTCCAGCTTCTTGTTTTGTCTGTTGCCCTGTGTCCAGCTTCTTGTTTTGTCCGTTGCTCTGTGTCTAGCTTCTTGTTTTGTCCGTCGACCTGTGTCCGGCATCTTGTTTTGTCCGTTGCTCTGTGTCCAGCTTCTTGTTTTGTCTGTTGCCCTGTGTCCAGCTTCTTGTTTTGTCCGTCGACCTGTGTCCAGCTTCTTGTTTTGTCCGTTGCTCTGTGTCCAGCTTCTTGTTTTGTCTGTTGCTCTGTGTCTAGCTTCTTGTTTTGTCCGTTGCTCTGTGTCTAGCTTCTTGTTTTGTCCGTCGACCTGTGTCTAGCTTCTTGTTTTGTCCGTCGACCTGTGTCTAGCTTCTTGTTTTGTCTGTTGCCCTGTGTCCAGCTTCTTGTTTTGTCCGTCGACCTGTGTCCAGCTTCTTGTTTTGTCCGTCGACCTGTGTCTAGCTTCTTGTTTTGTCCGTCGACCTGTGTCCAGCTTCTTGTTTTGTCCGTTGCTCTGTGTCCAGCTTCTTGTTTTGTCTGTTGCTCTGTGTCTAGCTTCTTGTTTTGTCCGTTGCTCTGTGTCTAGCTTCTTGTTTTGTCCGTCGACCTGTGTCTAGCTTCTTGTTTTGTCCGTCGACCTGTGTCTAGCTTCTTGTTTTGTCCGTCGACCTGTGTCTAGCTTCTTGTTTTGTCCGTTGCTCTGTGTCTAGCTTCTTGTTTTGTCCGTCGACCTGTGTCTAGCTTCTTGTTTTGTCCGTCGACCTGTGTCTAGCTTCTTGTTTTGTCCGTCGACCTGTGTCTAGCTTCTTGTTTTGTCCGTTGCTCTGTGTCCAGCTTCTTGTTTTGTCCGTTGCTCTGTGTCCAGCTTCTTGTTTTGTCCGTTGCTCTGTGTCCAGCTTCTTGTTTTGTCTGTTGCCCTGTGTCCAGCTTAGTGTTTTGTTCGTTACCCTGTGTCCGGCATCTTGTTTTGTCCGTTAGCCTGTGCCCAACTTCTTGTTTTGTCCGTTGCCCTGTGTAAAGCTTCTTGTTTTGTCCGTTGTCCAGCTTCTAATTTTGTCCGTTGTCCAGCTACATGTTTTGTCCGTTGCCCAGCTTCTAGTTTTGTCTGTTGTCATGTAACCAGCTTCTAGTTTTGTCCGTTGCCCTGTGCCCAGCTTGTTGGTTTGTCAGTTACTCTGTGCCCAGCTTGTTGTTTTGTCCTTTGCCCTATGCCCAGCTTGTTGTTTTGTCCTTCGGCCTTTGCCCAGCTTCTCGTTTTGTCCGTTAACCTGTGCCCAGCTTCATGTTTTATCTGTTATCCAGCTTCTTGTTTCGTCCGTTGTCCAGCTTCTTGTTTTATCCGCTGCCCTGTCTCCAGCTTTCTGTTGTGTTCCTTGTTCAGCTTCTTGTTTTGTCCGTCGTCCAGCTTCTTGTTTTGTCTGTTGCCAAACTTGTTGTTTTGTCCGTTGTCCTATGTCCAGCTTCTTGTTTTTGCTGTTGCCCTGTGCCCAGCTTCTTGTTTTGTCTGTTGCCAAACTTGTTGTTTTGTCCGTTGTCCTATGTCCAGCTTCTTGTTTTGTCTGTTGTCCAGTTTCTTGTTTTGTTCATTGTCCTGTGTCCAGTTTCTTGTTTTGTTCATTGTCCTGTGTCCAGTTTCTTGTTTTGTTCATTGTCCTGTGTCCAGCTTCTTGTTTTGTTTTTTGTCCTGTGTCCAGTTTCTTGTTGTGTCCGTTGTCCTGTGTCCAGCTTCTTGTTTTGTTTTTTGTCTAGCTTCTTACTTCGCCAACTGCACAGCTTTCCATGGCAACACAGAATAACCTTCAAGAATTGTGTAGACAACCAGTGATAGATGCTAAACCCATAGTTTAGCAGAGGTTTTCTCTTGTCTTCTATCGGTGACGACCGGTATACATTGTCTGAACTCTGCCACGTTCCTTGTAAGTCGCAAAACACTTATTTTTTCTTTGTCGAAAATTTCACTATATATTTAACTTGTTTACCTTTGTGAATTGAAACTCTGTACTTAGAAGATTTAGAAACAAAAATGCATAAATACTACTGCTCTATAAATAGCGGATGTGATCCCACAACACCGCCTTCATGCTTGTTCAGGGACGTCGTAGATACGCTGTTAATAAAAAAAGTAAAGGTAAGCCAGCCACATGATAGACTTACCTCATAACAAATGGACACGTAAAGTAAGTGATGTAGCAGTGGTCCAATACCTGTTATCGCCCACTCGGCCGTTTACTAATGGGATGGCGGGATGGCTTGCGATAAAACCTTTGTCCAGCATCATACTCCAAGACAAAATATAGAGATGGGCTTAGACTGCATACGTCTGCCTGGCGTAGGGCAAACGTTGTGTCTGAATGAATACTGGGATTACAGTATTCTTCTTCTTCGATCAACTGATGCTATACTTTCAGCCTGGTGAGGTTCACCAATGAAACTGTGCGTTTCAGGTCTCGTCGGTCCCCTACAACTATTCGAGCATGGTCCTCATGGATCGTTTTATCAATGTATGTGCATCTTTATATCTCTGCAGATGCCGAGTCTGCGTTTAGTCACTTTCCGAATATTGCGAGTTCATCTGCCTTCTCGTTTCCATGGATCCCACAGTGAGCCCGAATCTACTGTAGGACTAAATCTGTTTTTAGGGTAGCAACCTGAAATATTTTATTTCATATGAGAGTTTATCTTATTTAGGCATTCAGATGGCTTGGATTACGTACCTGGGGTCTGTGTGAATGACCGTTTTTCATGTAGTTGTGTTTGGCTGATAAGGGCCTGCATTGCTGCATGTACTGCTGTTGCTTCAACTCTGAAATTAGTTCATGTCTTTCCTACTGGACTGGTTTTATATGTCGACATTGAAGTGTGCAATCCAGATTTCACAGTCTGCCTTTTTTGCTCTCTCCGTTATTGGTCAATCTGTGTACACATACTACAATATAATAAAAAGTGGTAGATTGTTGGATAATTTGAAATAGAAGAAACACCTTACAGATGTTGTAATACATATATAAAACATAGAACTAAAAATAATCAAGAGCAGTTTCTGGTTGCTGTATTGATAACATTTTCAATGCGAATAGTCAACTAGATTGTGAAAAACTCAAAAACTGAAACAGGAGACAAAGTAGTGTGCTTTTAGTCATTAAATTAGTTTTACCAGTATTCTACATTTAAGACATGGATATATTTATATAGGATACTATTGATATATCAGGCAGCAGTCATACGAATAGCCTTATAGATATACTAGTAACACCTGTACAAAATAAGTAAGGAACATGAAAATACAAGTAGCTTAGATAGCAGGTAGGTGTGATCGTCTGTGAAAAACATATTCTCCAGATGTTGAGTCAAAGAAAACTGAACACAAAGAAAACAAGTACACATGTTTCATAAACACGCAAAATAGTCAAATCTGGACATATGATATTTGGTGTGTACAAAACAGAACTGTTCAAATAGAAAAGCCTCCCCCCGCCCCGCCTCCCTCCCTCAACCAACACAGTCATCTATAAAAAAAGGTATGTTCACTAAAATAAGAATGAAAGTTCGTAAATGTCAATTATAGAACATTCTGTTATAAAAATGCTGTTATTCTAACATTCAAGAAGATAAAGTAAGCCAGCATTGCTACACATAATCACATTGTCTCATGATCAGACAGAAAGTTCAATAAAGATGTTCTGCAGAAGGTTCGTGAGACAAAGGAAACTTTCCAAAAACTTTAGAAAACAAATTAAGTAGCAACTCCGTTAAGATCATAAAAAGATTTTAAAAAATTTATGAAGACATTGTTAAAACATATTAAATTTATATGAATATAAATGAGGACAGATTCAATATTCTGAACAGCTCAAAATAGTAGAATGAAGAGGGATGAACAGAAGAATAGATTAACATCACTAAAAAAAACAGGACAATCGTTATAGATTTCTTGTTTCATTCATATCACAGGAAATACGAGTCATTCGCATTTTTGTCATGAATCACAAATCGGTCGCTGTTACTAGAGCTTTCTTACAAAACCAGAAAGCTGCTCAACACTAATGACTCTTCTCTGCTGTGTAAATATTTGTATAATATTAAGAGTAGTCTTCTAGCGTAGAGAAGTTTAGACTGCACCTTTAGTTACCTCTTATTTCATTCACAGATCACTGCTAAAAACAACGTGGTTGTTTATGAGCATCGCCAGCCAGAGGATTCTCACTAGTCCAAAACGATAAATGGGTCTAATATGATTTTTTTAAAATATAGATAGATGCAATTAATCCTATTCTTCGCATTTCGTGGAGTTGTCTAAAAAAAAGGGTCCAAACATACATTTATCTAAAACGAGGTTTCAGACGTAGGGAGCCTCTAAAAACTATCTAAACAGAGAAAAGTGTCTAGTGCGAGGTTTCAGATGTATGCTGCTTCTATGAAGTGCCCATATACGTGTCTGATGTGAGATTTCAGATGTATGCAACCTCCAAGAAGTGTACAAACAGATGGATTCTTAAAAAAATGGTCAAACTAGACTGTAGCCGTCTAGACATAGTTATTTGAACATACATGAATCTGTGTTCTAAATCAAGACAAATAACTGTAATTGGTGCGCATGTGACCCAAAGGCTCGCAAGCGGGCTATGTAGTTGACAAATTTGAAAATAAAACCAGCGCCTAAATAAAAAGATGTTGTAAAAGTCAACTAACAGAGTGTCTCTAGGGTAGAAGGTTGACCAACTCATGGCCATCTACCACCCGCCATTTTGACTGAGTGAATGGAATCATCAGTGTGGAATAGCCTACCGGATTCGAAGGCAAACACAAATAACGGTACCCCGTATGTGATACAGCCGTAAAAGGCTTCAAAATATTCGTTATTTTGGTGACAAGAATCAGAACCAGATAATATTAAAGAAAAATGATCCGAACCCTCTTGCTCTATGTCAAGATGTCATCAGCAAGTTATGATCGTCATCAGCGCCATCTTCTTCTTGATTTTCTTCTTCCCATTATTCTCTATGAAAATAATATATTCATTTTTAAACTCACAAATCACGTGTGCGTGTATTGTTTCTAGCGCTTTTTATGAAACTCCAAATCTTCTGACTTATCAAGTTCTTGACTTGTGTAAATGTTGGGTTTGGAATTGCTGTGAGTTGGATTATTCAACCATAAAAGGTTTATCCACATTTACAAGAACTCTTGTGTTATTGAAACACAAAAATGTTACTTTCGTATGTCGGACAGCTAGTTTGAATATTTATTAGATTGATTTAAGGAAGAGCTTAGTTCTTATAGACCCCGCACATTTACAGAATAATAATGACGAAATTATATTTGGGAGTGTTAGGACTTATGTTTGGTCGTCGCGTCCTTTTTATGGGATGTCTCATTTGTAAAAAAAACAGAATATTGTTATTTTAACCTTATTCCTCCTGTCACGACGATATTGTTGTTTGTTCATGCATTTTGCCCTCAACGTCAAAATAAATATTTAAAAAATAATACACATTCTTTCAGGATAACGCGTCCAGGTTTACCGCACAATGTTGACGATCCTGAAATTAAAATTTGTTATGCCCTTAACGACTCCAGCTATTTGTTGGCAGAGGCGTCCCTGCAAACTCATTGGCGATGTAACCTTTGAGAGTGGGTATATAGAACTGAAAAATGAAGGATAAAACATTCGAATGGATTAACCTTTAAACACTGAATTAGTTGCTTTTACATAGTTGACCTGTTTCTGACTTAGAATTCGTGCACTTTCTGCATGGATACTGTTGTTGTTTCTTCACGTTAAACAATACATCACGGATCCTCCCCGCAAATATGTATACGATGACTGCTTTTCTATGAAAATTCAGTTTCAGGCTTCGACAATGAAGGAAAGACAATAAATATAAGATAATATACATATGCAATCAAAAGCCAGACTCCTCTTATTTAAGGTTACACATTCCTGCTATCCGGTCATATTTACCTGTTGCATAAAAACGGCAACCTTTCTTCTTCTTCGGTATTTGTCACGAAAAGAACGTTGGGACCCAAGCTTGTCCTTCTCCAAATATGAACATATACACACGAGTAATATTTATTTATTGAATATCAATTGTATTATTATTATATAATCTCGAGGTAAGGTGTCCGCCTCGGGTGCCAAATCGCGAGTTCGAATCACAGTGGAGACAGATTTTTTTCACATCAATTTTCTGGTAAACATTCCCTTGATCTCTCGGTAGTGAGATCAGACTTCCGTGTTTAGTGTCGAGCACGTTAAAATTGTATTGGCAGTTAGAAATCGAAAGAAGTAGGATTAACGGCCGCTGCCTAGCGAAAAAAGAAATTATAGTTTTAAATCTACCCAAATCATTTGTACCTTCCCTCAGGCCTATAGTCCGTCTTTTAATTCATGAACAAGATCCGAAGCAATTTTCTACAAAATTGCATGTCATATCCAAATGACTGTTCGCATGCAGCTTTATAATATCCATGACGCTAAATATTCATATTATTTTGTCTATAGATGTTAACAATTCCTTTGATCTTTTAGGACCATTGCAAGGAAATGACGCGACAAGAACGGACAAGATCCGTAACCAGACAATACGTAGCTCAAAATATTCAAGTTCAACCCCTGCAGACACGAGTGGAGCAGTCTCAACTACAGTGGTTTGGCCATGTCTGTAGAATGGAAGAAGATCGGATACCAAAGCGGTCATGGGAGATAAAAAGTCAAGGACAGACCCCCAGGACGTCTCAAAGTACAACATACGACAGTCCCTAAGTGATAGAGGAAAAAGACGGCGGATAGAGCAGTGTGGCGTTCTCTCTGACAAACCTCTACACCTCACGGTAGAAGAGGAGCGACTAAATAAGTAACTAAGCAAAGAAATGACATTAAATGTAAGATTTTATAGCACGCAGCTGAATTTCTCGTCGCATTTTTGTTCAAAGCCGTTAATCCTTAATGGCTTGATAGATCAATTGATTGTTTGTGTTGTCCTTTATGTATAATCGGAAAAATGGCCCCAAAATGCAACAGTTAGTACAGCCCTTCGGTCACCATTAGAATGCAGCCTTGTATCAACTGCGGAGCTAATTTTATGTTGTTTTCGGCAATTGAATATTGAAATTTCTTTGTTGTTATTTTATGTACACTTAATTGTTTTGATAAACAAACGTTTATTCATCCAAGTCTGCAAATCAGTATGTCCACAAAAGATTATATTAATCATTCTGAATTTGTCGATTCAATGAGGTTAATAATTGTTACTGGCAGGACAAATTGTAATTCATCTCATTGTCAGTACTATTTTCTTGCCGGAGCACATGTTCCCGAAACTACAGTTTTGCATGATTGACCTTGGTTGTCTTCCGCACGCGACAAAGTGTATTCTTCTGCTTCTTTTTCGTACTTTGTCAGACGTCAACCGGTATTTTTTCTCGAAGAAAGCAGCGGTCATCCTGAGGCTGTCGACACTGCCAAAGAGCGTGTCTAGTGTTGCCACTGGTGATGGCCACATGTGCGTTCTCTGATCCTCGTATGTCGGGCAGTTTTGCAGCAAATGTTCAGCGGTCATTTTCCCGGTACCACACGAGCATTCGTCAGTGCCACCTATCTTCAATTTATTGAATAGGTGGTACCTCAGTCTATTGTGGCCTGTGCGCAGTCTGAAGACCACGACCTGCTCTCTTCTGTTCAACTGGTAATAGGCATCGTTTTTTGTGTAGCCAGTATGTTCTGTTTCCCATTTGGTCATGTATCTAGCTCTAATAAACCTTTTTGACTCTTCGTAGGTCACACTGGGGTCTGGTTGTGGTAGTCTTGCACCTTCTTTTGCCAGTCTGTCTGCCTCCTCGTTGCCTTGGATGTTACAGTGGTATGGAACCCACTGTACCACTACTCTTTTTGGTGCGGACTGCCGGCATAGTTGACAGAGTACTGCTCTTAAATCATTAAGTTCAGTAATTTTCTGGCTTTTTAGTGCTGTGACTACGGCCAGGGCATCTGTAAACGGGGCTATATGGCTTTCATTTCTTTTGCCTGTCACCATTTCTTCTACTGCAGCCCTCAGTGCCTCTGCCTCCGCTCTGAAATTGCTTGAGTATTTTCCAGTTGCCACTGAGAGTGTTATTTTTTTACCATTTGGTAGGCTCAGGAATACCCCTGCCCCTCCGTTCCGCGTTGTGTTTGTTACAGAACCGTCAGTGAATGCATGGGTCCAGTCCATGCTTGGGTAGTTTTTCGTTATGTACCTCAGGGTTATGTCTCTTCTTTCGTTTTCAGTCTGGCTGTTCTTTTTTCCAATACCTGGTATTTTTTCTACCACCTCTGGAAATATATGCTGCCTCCAGGTAGGTTTGTGTACAGTAGGTGTGGGCTTTGGTGTTGTTAAAGTGTTTATAGGGTCTTCGTTCATCTTTGCTTTGGCTATTTCTGCAAAGTTTCTCCGCTTTAGTTTCCCATTTCCAAAATTATTTAGTCTCTGGTGCATTGGATGGTCTGTCAGTCTTCTGAGTTTCTCTGCTGGGCTCTGCAGTCTCTTCTGTCGATCATGGATTGCAGATTTGTAATCTTTCCAAGTTCTACAATTGGCGTTGACTTCATGCCTCCTGTTATAACTCTCATGGCTTGGTTTTGAAGTTTGCTAATTTTGTCAAAGTTCGCCTTTGCTGCTGTTGTCCATACCCGAATGCCATACTCGAGAACTGGTCTCACTCTTCCAGTGTACAGTTTCTTTAGTAAACTTTCGTCTGCTACCCAGCTTGTGCCAGTAAGTTTCCTGATTGCCATTCTTTGTCTGGCTCTCATTCGGTTTCTCTCGATCTGACTTTTCCATGTCATTCGCCGGTCAAATGTGACTTCCAGGTAGTTTGGGTTGTCGTTTTGCCGCAGGTATTTGCCGTTAAGACTTATTTTGGTGTTTTGGGGTTTGTTTCAAATCGAGAATATTTGTACATGTTGATTTTTTCTCATTTATTTTGACGAGCCATGAGTTCGCCCACGCCTCCAGCGATGTTAGGGCCTGCTGCATCCGATTACTTACTAGGGCGAGATTCTTTTCAGAGGTCCACATAGCCAGATCGCCTGCAAACATGGAGCTGTGGACTCTTCTTGGTATGTTTTTAGTGATGTTATTTATATACACCAGGAAGAGTGTGGGTGACAGTACTCCCCCTTGGGGTACTCCCTGCTCAAGTGTCACCTTTTTGCTGATCTGCCCTTGTACTTGAACTCTGGCTGTTCTGTTTTTGAGGTAGTGGCTGATCCATCTGCACATTTTCCCACAAACTTCACTTCTTCGTAGCTTGACTTTAAGTACCTCTTTCCAGACCTTGTCAAATGCCTTTTCTAGATCCACCCAAACCGCTACTGTGTGTTTTTTCTCTTGGTAAGCATCCTCTATTTCTTGGGCTATGAGAGTGATCTGATTCTCAGTGGATCTGTGCTGTCTAAAGCCTGCTTGCTGTGGAATTAGCATGTGTTTTTCTTCCAGATGCCACATCAGTCTGGTGTTTATCATACGCTCCATCAGTTTTCCTACACAGCTCAGCAGACTGATAGGCCTATATCTATTTGGATCTGCTCTGTCTTTTTCTTTCTTTGGTACTGGTATAATTACAGCATCTTTGATGCCTGAGGTACAATGCCCCTTTTCCAGCTTTGATTCAGGACTGATAGTAACTTCCTTTTTGCTGTTTGGCCAAACCCCATCAGCATTTCGTTTGTTACGCCATCTTTTCTGGGCGATTTCTTTTTCTTTAGAGTTCCCGTGGCCTCTTCCATTTCATTCATTGTTAGTTTTGCCATCATGTGTTCCTCTGGTGCTATATTGATGTTGTCGTGGCTCTTTTGTTCTTCATTAATGTCTGTATGCCTATTTGTAGGAACATCAATGTGGTTTGCTCTGGCATAATGCTCTATAAAGGCGTTTGCAGCTTTTTTTCCAGTGAGCATGTTGTCACCCTGCTTGATGGTAATTTGTTTGTTTGATGAAGTTTCGTCATTCATGGCTCTGACTAACTTCCATAGTTTGTTCCCTTCTTTATCAAAATTGAGGCTTTCTGTTTTATTTTTCCAGCTTTCTCTTGTTATTTGGTTTAGAGTGTATTTGTATTACGCCTTGATGGCTTTGAGAGTGAAATTTGCCTCCATAGATTGTTCTCTCTCTGCCATGTTCCTAGCATTTGAGACTTCGTCTTCCGCTTTCTGCAATTCATCATTCCAATAAGGCTTGTAGTTTTTCCTTGCCCCTCTTGGGATGGTTTCAGTGGCTGTGTAACAGTTCCCGCCGGAGCAAGGGGAGTTTAGGATGCCTGAACATGTTAAAGATTAAAGCTACCTGAATGCAGGTAGAAACTGACCACTGGCCTTCCGATTTTGGTAGGGGGAGATTGATTGACAGACGAAATTGGCAGCGGGGCTTGCTGCGAGAGAATGAGTGACAGGTGTGCAAAGTGTTTCGTTCCAATTGGGATTGAAGATGACCATCACCTGAGATCGATTGGTCAAGCTCTGGCCTTGCTTGAGGATATATAACTCGAGACAAAGTTTAGCTCAGAGGGCTGGAGGAGAGATGGAGAGAGAGGCTGGAGAGAGAGAGGCTGTATGGAGGAGAGTGAGACTGAATGTAGATAGTATGTTTAACTCACCGACTTAGATAGAGGAGCGATTGATAAACGGTTGGACGAATGTTTAGTGATAGAACAGGATCGCTCAAATAGGTGAATGAGTTTTGCATTAATAGATAATGTGAAAGTGTGTTTGTAAGCAAGGACACATTGTGAACGAGAAAATACGAGATCGCCCGCCTGAGGGGATTTCAGTGAGGAAGAGTATTTGATAAGGTGTGTTGAAGACGCAGTTAAGGCGATGTGTGTGTGATGTAATTGCAAGGCAATAGAACTAGGTTTTTTAGTTAGTTGGGAATTCCATCAATAGCTAATGCTTACAATTCCCGTTTTAGTAGAATGTTTAGTTAAGATATGTATTATATCGTTTTGTAATTTCTCTACTCATTCTATGATATGAGTATGATTTAATAAATATGCCACCTGCTGTGTGATATGTCATTTACTGAGTATGGTCATGATGATGTGGATGAGTGTGAGAATGTTCTAAGTTAGATCACGGCCAGCAGAGGGTCTGTTACGGCTGCTTGCATTATTGCTTTGTTTAGGCTTTCCACCATGGGTTTCATATTGTTATTCCGTGTGTTGATGGTTTCACAAAGCCCTTCTGTCAGGATTGCAAATCTGTACCAGTCGGCTCGTTTATAATTCCAACGTGGGAGCGGTTTTATTTCCTGTGGGCCTACCTCCATATCAACTTCTAGCCTAATTGGCCTGTGGTCGCTACCTGCCAATTGGTTTAGCACCTGGCGGTCTATTTTATGGTGAATATCCACCGTGGAAAAGGCCAAGTCTAGAGTAGAGGTGGTAAGCATGTTCTAGAATAGAAGCTAGGGCTATCCTCCGGCCTATTGATGAGGTAGAGATTTGTGTCTATCTCCCAGTCTTCCACTTCATCACCTCTGTTGTCTGTTTCCGAATATCCCCATCTCTCCGAGTGGCTGTTGAAGTCTCCAACTGCTAGGCAGCTGGAGTTCTTGATTTCCATGCTCGAGAGCGACAGGTCTTTGTTTGGTGGGCCATACAGGTTGAAGATGCGGATCTTCGTTTCTGGTGTCATTATGTCGACTCCTACAATTTCTGCTTGTCCGGTGTGATTGACAGCTACTGCGCTACTCGGTATGCAGTTACGTGTCAGTATCAGAACCCCTTATTTGTGACCTCTATCGAGACGGAAGGTCTGGTATCCTCTGATTGAGAATTTCTGGTTTTTGTTGAGGTGCGTTTCTTGGATACATGCCACGTCAATCTTACCTTCATGCAGGTGATGTGTTAGGGAAAGCTTTTTGTTAATGACTCCCTCCGCATTCCACTGTAGTATTCTGAGGGTCTTGTGTTTTTGGTCAATAGTTTTTGCCCCATCACCTTGTGCCTTGACTCCACAGCACATGGGTGGGTGACAATCAGTAGCATTGGGTGGGCCCCTTCGAGGCTTGAGGCCCGGCACTCTCGCTGCCTGGCGGGACTCCACAGGATGAGCGCCACACTTTTTTCTGATAGGTTGTACCGTCATCATACAGCGATATACGTTGCACTTGTTTCGTTAAGCCTGTGGCCCAGTGCATCCAATTTCAACAGGCGTTTCTGTAGGGATGCCCTCCTTAGCCTTTGGCTGTCTCCAGCCTATCTGCAAGGCAGCAGTTGTTTGTGGTCAGAGTTGTCTCTCTTAGGGAAGTTAAGTTGTCTTGCAGGACTATCAAGTCTTAACCACTCGTGTCTTTAGGGTGTGGTGATGATAGGATATGATGGACTATGTACTAGTTTGTATTATCCCGGAAGAGAGGCAGTCCAGTGTGTCTGTATCCCAGGATCGTCACGTCCTGCCAGAAACGTAGCATAGGCATGTGAGTGGGGTATCTCTTTGCTCACTTTATTTTCTCGGCTTCTCTGCAGTAATGGTACGGCTATCATTTCCCGCCACCTGGTATATTTTCACAATAGGGCAGAGGTGCAATATCCGCTGGCCTGCATCTCTTCTGCGTCCATTGGGATGACTGATAGCAGACAGAGGTAAAGAGCGAGGCAGGAATGCATTTAACCAGGGGACAAGCCTGGTCATGGCACGGAGATGCTTTTTCGCCTAGTGTGCGGACATATCTCATGATCAAGGGTTGGCAGTTAGGTGGCTGCTCTACTGCTTACCACACCCCGACCGAGACCTAAGTCTTCTACTAGTGGTTTCACACTTTATGGGATAAATATCGAGCAGTTTCCCACCCGCTTTGATAGACGGAAGGCAGAGACCTCTTTCTGTGGCTCAACCGAGTCGGGCTGAGACGCGAGCCCCAGGTTCCAACCATATCGTAGCCTCCCATCGCAGTATACTGTGCTGAGATTGAGGGCGGGATTCCGGTTTAGATGCGTTCGGCCATAATCCCTCAGATGGTAGCCTCGCACCATTGGCTTATCAGTCAAGCACGTGGACCAAATGGCTGCGACCTGCGATTCCTCTAGGGTTGAGCAGGATTACCGTAGCAACGCTCTTTCATTAAGAGGGTAAAACTGACCTGTCTTCCGTGGGTCTAATTCCAGCACACGTTCACTATTAGACCCAACGAAAATGCTCTCAGTCTGTCAGTAATTTTACAGTGTTGGCGTGTTGAGTCAAATTAAGCCGCAGGCTCCACTCCTGGTGGTGACCTTCCGTCAATTCCTTTATCGAACACTGAATGCGAGCCAATCTAGCCACCGAGAGATTAGCCCCAGATTTCCGAGGGTCTAATTAAAGCACACGTTCCATATTAGACCCAACGAAAGTGCTCTCGGCCTGTCAATCATTTCAGTGTTGGCGTGTTGAGTTAAATTAAGCCGCAGGCTCTATTCCTGGCGGTGCCCTTCCGTCAATTCATTTAAGTTTCAGCTTTGCAACCATACTTCCTCCGGAACCCAAACACTTTGGTTTCCCGGAAGCTGCCCGCAGAGTCATCGAAGCAACTCCTGCGGATCGCTATTCGGCATCGTTTATGGTCAGAACTACCACGGTATCTGATCGTCTTCGCGCCTCTGACTTTCGTTCTTGATTAATGAAAACATTCTTGACAAATGATTTCACAGTAGCTCGTTTTGCGGCGATCCAAGAATTTGACCTCTAACCCCGCAATACGGATGCCCCCGTTTGTCCCTATTAATCATTACCTCCAGTTCCAAAAACCAACAAAATAGAACCCAGGTCCTATTCCATTATTCAATGCACCATTATTCAGGCAGCCTAGGCCTGCTTTAAACACTCTAATTTTTTCAAAGTAAACGCGCCGGCCACCCGGGAGGCTCAGTGAAGAGCACCCGCGGGAGAGAGCCGGCAGACGGTAGGGTAGGGGACGACGGGCAGTGAACCGGCGCGAGCCGGACCGCCCGCCTGCGCCTGAGATCCAACTACGAGCTTTTTAACTGCAACAACTTTAATATACGCTATTGGAGCTGGAATTTCACCAGACTTGCCCTCCAATAGATCCTCGTTAAAGGGTTTAAAGTGTACTCATTCCAAATACGGGGCCTCGAAAGAGTCCCGTATTGTTATTTTTCGTCACTACCTCCCCGTGCCGGGAGTGGGTAAGTTGCGCGCCTGCTGCCTTCCTTGGATGTGGTAGTCGTTTCTCATGCTCCCTCTCCGGAATCGAACCCTGATTCCCCGTTCTCTCTTATGTAGCATGTCCTTTGTAGAACGTCGCTCCCATCACAGTCTGTCTGAAAGAAACTCGTTCCCTTGCCAAAACTCCAGCTTCCGCCACTGTCATACTCAGGCACTCCTGGATATCTTGGTGCCATTATCTTCTTTGTCTACCCCTTCCTCTTTTGCCTGGCACCATACCTTCCATCACCGTCCTCTCAAGACCGTTGTGTCTCTTGATGTGACCAAAGTATTTGCATTTTCTAGCCAAAATTGAATTGATAAACCAGTTCTCCTCTATGCTCAACTCTTGCCGAATGTCTCCATTTGTTCTTTTCTCTGTCCAGGGTATTCTGAGAATCTTTCTGTAACATTTTGACTCGAAGGATTCGATTCTTTGTCTAGAAGTTTTGGTAATCGTCCATGCTCCACAGCCATAAGGTGCCACAGGAAAAACACAGGCTCTCAAGACTTTTACTTTTATCGTTTTGTTGGTGCCCTGCCATAATTTCTTCAGGCTGTTCAGTCTCTGCATTGCCATAGCTAGTCTTCTTCTGATTTCTTTCGAGCAGTCACCATTTTTGTCGATTCTGGAGCCCAGATATTCAAAATATGTAACCTGGTCTATTTCCTCAGCACCCACTGTAAATTTATGCTGACATTGTGTTTTATCGGTGGTCATTATCTTTGTTTTGTTTATGTTTCTGAACAGATTTTGATCTTTACTATGTCCATTAACGGCTGAAAGTAGCTGCTCTAGCCCTTCCGCACTTCTTGATAGTATCACTGTGTCATCTGCATATCGTAACTCTGGAATCTCGTACCCCCCAATCGTAAATGGGTCAAAACTTTCAATGTTCTCATCTTCTCGCACATTTCTCATTATACATTCCGCATATATGTTGTACAGATAAGGTGAGAGTATACATCCCTGTCGGACTCCCTTTTGTACTGAAAACCAATCTGTTGTTTGCCCAGATACTCGGACAGCGGCTTGTTGATCTTGGTATAATGTTTCAATGAGATGGACTATATGCAAAGGAAACCCCATTTCCTTCATGATTCTCCACAGATTTTGATGTTTTACCGTGTCGAAGGCCTTAGTGTAATCAATGAAACATGTGTACAGGTCTACATTAAACTCTCTACATTTTTCATAGATATTCCTTAAATTGAATATGTGGTCCTGGGTCCCTCTGTCTTTCCTAAAACCTGCCTGGACTACGTGAATTTCAGATTCAAACCTTTTCTCTATCCTTCTTAATAGGATTCGCAAGAGTATCTTGCTAGCATGGCTGATCAGTGCGATAGTTCGGTAGTTCGTGCACAGCTTCAGGTTGCCTTTTTTGGGGAGGGGAATATAAATTGATTTCTTCCATGCTTCTGGCCACTCTGCACTGTGCCATATCTGTTTACACAGCTTGTGGTAGACTCGAGCACATGCCTCTCCTCCTGCTTGTATTAGCTCTGCTGGGATATCATCGCATCCTGGGGACCTTCCCTTTTTCAGGCTTTTAATTGCAGAGCGTACTTCTTCCAATGTTGGTTCAGGTTCTTTCTCATCCTTTGGTAGGATTGTAACTGAGCGCTTTGTGCTGTCTCCATACATGGTTCTGCAGTACTCTCTCCATCTATTCAGTATGTCTTTGGTTTCTGTTAGTGTGTTATCCTCTTCGTCATTTATAACACGTGGAACCGGACGGAATTCCCTTGTCAGTGTTCTTATTGCTTTGAATGCATCTCTTTCTTTGCCTTGTTGCTGTAGGTTTTCTATATCCTTACATGTTTCTACTATGTATCTTCTTTTATCTTTTCTTATTTCTCTTCTAACTTTTCTTGCGCAGTTTTTATATGCTGTGTTGGTCCCCTTACTTCCCATTTGTTTTAATTGTTGCCTTTCTGCAATGAGTTTCTTTGTTTTGTCTGTTTTATAGCTCTGTGTCTTGTGCAATATCTTTGGAATCATTTCTTTTGCTGTCGAGATCAAAATCTCCCTTGCGTACGATGTCAACTCCTCAGATGTCATCTCTTCCTGTATAGCAAGCAACGCCTCAAATTTGTTTTCTACTTTAATGTTGTATTCAGTATTATGCGGTCGTTGTCTGGATTGCAACCGAGTAGTGAAGGTGCTGTCTTCTTTGACAGAATAAAGCCGACCCCGCTTTTTCCACCCTTGTCCGTCCCAGAGTATATAAATGTTTCTCCTGAGGAGCTGGTACAGTGCCCTTGACCGGCCCATCTATGCTCATAGACTCCAAGAATCTCTATCTTGGTTCTCTTCATTTCTCTTCCGATCATGAATAACTTACCCTGGTATAGGCTCCTGACGTTCCAGGTGCCTATTCTTAGTTTTGTTTTTAGTCCCATTTCAGAGTTGTCCACTGTAATGCAGTCAGGCTTTAGGCCGTCATCTCTATTACTTGTACTGACTCTGAAATTGGCCTCTTCCCCAGTTGGCGTCGATGATCTGCCTGGTCTGAGGGCCTCACCATCAGATCTTTGAGTTTCGTTTCTCTCGACTGTCATAGGTTTCTTGGCATTTTACATCCAGTAGTTTGCCATTGCTTTCTGGACATTGTTCTGGCCGCTTACCAACTATGGTCTCTGGTGCGCCCGATACCAGGCGTTTCCAGCTCCCGCTTTCAGAGTCGTTGTCGCACAGGTCGATCTTCCGCCTATTCCACCAGCAGCTGTGTGTACTTGTCAGGGGTGGACTCCCCTTCTTGTCATTTCACCCACGTAGTTTAGCCGGCCAGCCAAAGCCGTTGCCCGGGGGGTGGCGCTGCCGTACACAGGCAGACTCTAGGAGCCATACGTGAGCTAGACAGAAGTGGGGGAACCAAATAGGATCCTGGCCATCAAGGATGTGGCTGCCTCTCACCGTGAGGTGCTATCCCTTACACACTTCTGCCCTACCCCCCCCCCCCCATTCCCCGTTACCTGTTACAAACATGGTAGGCATGTCACGTACCATCGACATTTGATAGGGCAGACATTTGAAAGATGCGTCGCCGGCACATGAAGCCATGCGATCAGCACAAAGTTATCCAGTCACCAGTGGGGACGCGGCAACCCCACGAGAGGAAACGATGATTAGTTTTGAACTAATAAAAGCGCTCTTTCCGCGAGGGTCGGAGCTTGGTAAGCATGTATTAGTTCTAGAATTGCCACAGTTATCCAAGTAGGATCGTGTCATCTAAGGAACCATTCGCGGTTTCACCGTGAGACAGTTTGAAATTAGACATGCATGGCTTAACCTTTGAGACAAGCATATGACTACTGGCAGGATCAACCAGATATCTACAAACTACACATACCATTCGAAAGCCATTCGAAAAACAAAACTGAAGATATATAAAGATGAAAATGGTTCAAAATATGAATAAATCAAAGTAAAAAAATATTATATAACGAGAAGGATTTTCTGGAAAGGATGAATTGTTTGGGCACACGAGGATGAACCAGAAACGTGAAAACCAGATGATCATGTATGGAAATTACAAAGATTAGCAGATCAACCAGTCCAATCAAGATATATGTAAATAATATCAATCTTAAACTGCCGCCAGGTTTGAAGTACCTGATAAACATCGTTATGGAAGTTGCAAGGTTTGATAAAGCAATTTGAATGTCAAAACATATATTTATAAAACAGTACGACTGTGTACCGTAAATATGTTAAAATTATGTCCAATTCACTGAGGTTGCTTTTAATATAGCCTAATAAATACATGTTTCAAAATGTCAGGGGAATCTTGTAAAGCCAGGCGGTTTTACAGTTCAAAATGTGCAGCCCATCTTTTTGTTTGTTCATTGGTGTTGCTGACCAACTGTCCTTCCTTACATTTGATAAAGCCATTTACATGTTTATATTTGCCTGTTAGTTTCTTTGTGGTGTTGTACACGTCTTTTATATTTCTTTTGCGGCAGCTTCCTCTGCATGTCGCGCCAACTCATCAATATATTTTCTTGTGTCGCTTCTGATGCTCTTTTTATTGGATATTTGTAAAGAATAAATAAAGTTTCAATATGATAATATGAGTATCAAGTAGAAATATCTGAACAATGTCATCAATTGGGTTCATTGGCGCTTTCCGTCTTGTCAGACGATAGTAATTGTGCTTTGAAAAAAAAGGTATGCAAGTACAGTTTATGACGGTGACGATTGCGACTCGTAAGACCAATCCGGGCAGAGAAGCGTCTTCCACAGTGGGTGCAAGGAAGATCGGGACCGTTTGCGGCATCGCAAGGTGTGGCGTGTCTTCTCAAACGCTGAATCTTTATCCTATCAGCAATCAGTATCTCCTTTGTCTGTATTCCATGCTTAATCCTGCCAAACCATGTAACACGATCCATGGTTTCCTGTTCCCATGATTCCAAATCGATGCCTGCATCATTCCTATCTCGCTTGCATACATCCTTGTACCAAAGTAATGACCGGCTCCGAGACCTTTTCCCCAACTGTAATTCACCATAGATAAGATATTTTGGTATTCTGCCATCATCAATCCTCTGAAAGTGTCCCAGCAATTGGAGCCTGGTATTCGGAGCCTGAAGTGTGGAGCGACTCGATAATGCTCAGAATAATCGGTGGGTAACCAATCCAACGCGCTTCGAACAAACCCACAAGACTGACCAAGTCAAATGCCTTTCTGAGATCCATGAAGGAAACATACAATGGTTGTTTTTGTTCTCTGCATTTCTCTTGCAACTGTCGTAACGAGAATATCATGTCTGTGATAGACCTATTCCCATGAAAACCGCACTGTGGTGGGGATCGAAACCAGCACCTACTGGTTGTGAGCCGTTGCACTTAACCACTAGCCTTCGCTGTTCCCTTGCTCAACGATTAATCACGATCAAGACAGAAAGTATCTGCTTTGCAAATGTAGAAAGCAGAAGAGCGAATCTTTCGAGCCCAGAGCAGAAACAAAAAAAACCACACAAAAAACCGAAAGAAACAAATCTCTGAATAATTTGCCCGAAGAAGGCAAACATGTTGAACAACGTGACTTGGCGGAGAATTGTTACATGAGATAACATTTTAACAAAATTCTTGCTAAATGAATAGTCAAAATTTGAATATGTCACAGAAGAGCAATAAAATGCAGCGAAACTAATAGGATTGTGTTTCTTATTTAAAATGAACATTACGGACGTTATCCGGAACGTGTGTGCTACTAAATGATGGTGTCAACATTTGTGAGTGTTTACTTCATTCAGCTTTCAATTTGACAACAACATGAGCTTAGATGAATAATCGATCCTGCAGAGGACGGATGTGTCGGACCGAAAGGTGCAAATATCGCAGTCAAGCTGTAAACTGGCGACACATCGCATTCCGTTCTCCGGACTACATCCTCTTACTTGCAAAGTCCTATTCAGGGCTTGGTTGGCAGAGATTGAGAACGAATGCAGAAGAAGATAAAGAAGAATCGTTAAGATGAGTTGTAATGGGTTGACTGACTGAAGCTGTGAGCAATGAGGAATTTACATGTAATTTCTATTGCCGGGTCGCATGAATCATTCAAGTGTGTCCAGCTGACCCTTGCATAATGAAAGTCTTACATCATCTTCACTGACCACTTTTATAAATAGACGATATTCGGTGCAATTTTATTTAGCCTGGTTGCTGTATGGGTTCTGTTATGATCAATACATGCTGTCTGATGTTGTAGCCTCGTGAGGTGTTTAGGTTAGGAGAATTTATTGCCATTCTACGCATCTATCTATCTATCTATCTATCTATCTATCTATCTATCTATCTATCTATCTATCTATCTATCTATCTATCTATCTATCTATCTATCTATCTATCTATCTATCTATCTATCTATCTATCTATCTATCTATCTATCTATCTATCTATCTATCTATCTATCTATCTATCTATCTATCTATCTTTCTATCTATCTATCTATCTATCTATCTATCTATCTATCTATCTATCTATCTATCTATCTATCTATCTATCTATCTATCTATATATCGTAATGTGTGTGTGTGAATCTGTAAAAATATTTTAGTCGCTTTTATTCTACCTCTATGTCCTTTGTAGAACGTCACTCCCATCACAGTCTGTCTGAAAGAAACTCGTTCCCTTGCCAAAACACCAGCTTCCGCCACTGTCATACTCAGGCACTCCTGGATATCTTTGTGCCATCGTCTTCTTGGTCTACCCCTTCCTCTTTTGCCTGGCACCATACCTTCCATTTTTAACAGCTAACTGTTCCTATACATGTGTAGCGTATGTACGAGATCTCCGAGTCTGTTGTCGCCTCCAACAGGAATTGGTGGCCTATTTAATCTCTCTCAAGACCAGGGGCCACTGTGGGATTCGAATACCTACTGTTTTGCAGAGCTATCCCTTATCTATAGTGGACCTCATATATATTAATATATATGTGTGTGTGTGTGTGTGGGTGTGTGTGTGTGTGGGTGGGTGTGTGTGGGTGTGTGTGTGTTGGTGTGTGTGTGTGGGTGTGTGTGTGTGTGGGTGTGTGTGTGTGTGGGTGTGTGTGGGTGTGTGTGTGTGGGTGTGTGGGTGTTTTAGTGGGTGTGTGTGGGTGTGTGGGTGTGTGTGTGTTGGTGTGTGTGTGTGTGTGTGGGTGTGTGAGTGTTGGTGTGTGTGTGTGTGTGGGTGTGTGTGGGTGTGTGTGTGTGTGGGTGTGTGGGTGTTTTAGTGGGTGTGTGTGGGTGTGTGGGTGTGTTGTGTGTGTGTTGTGTGGGGGTGTATGGGGGTGTGTATGGGTGTGTGGGGGTGTGTGGGGGTATGTGTGTGGATGGGTGTGGGTGGGTGGGGTGGGTGGGTGGGTGGGTGGGATTGGTTAGTTGGTTGGTTGGTTGGTTGGTTGTTAACATGTACTTCTAAAGCTATGTGTCGCAATATTCACAGATTTTTGCATAATACGTCGTGTCCTGATGTTTTAATACCTACACTTTAACATTAAATCATTAGTTGTTTTTTTTTCCTCCATTCTACGACTGCTAAGCAATGACTGCCTCGGCTGTCAAACAAGATGGTAATGACTACCCCGACAGCCAAACAAGGTGACAATGATTGCCGCGACTGCTGAGCAAGAAGACAATGACTGCTCCGACTGCCAAACGAGGTGACAAAGACCACACAAGGTGGCAATGACTACCCCGACCTTTAAACAAGATGGCAGTGACTACCCCGACTGTCAAACAAGGTGGCAATGCCTACCCCGACCTTTAAACATGGTAGCAATGACTGCCTCGATTGAGACACAATATGTCAATGACTGATCCGACTGTCAAACAAGGTAGCAATGACTGCCCCGAATGTGACTTAATATGTAAATGACTGCCCCGACTGTCAAACAAGATGGCAGTGACTACCCCGACCTTTAAACAAGGTGGCAGTGACTACCCCGACTGTCAAACAAGGTAGCAATGACGACCCCGAATGTGACACAATATGTCAATGACTGCCTCGACCTTTAAACAAGATGGCAGTGACTGTCCCGACCGTTAAACAAGGTGGCAGTGACTGCCCCGACTATCAAGCGATTGGGCAGGGACTGTCCAGTACCTCTACGTTTATCTTGCTCCTTGTTCACGAGTAAATACATGTACCCACTGGAACCGACATCGATTTTGACATCAATTTTGAAATGTTGATTTTAACTTCTTTAATTCAAGATTGACACTACAGACGTTTGTGTCTGTGACACAGGCACAATGACGTGGACGATCATTGCAGTCCTACATATCCTTCAAAAGAGAACTGAAGTAGAACGTGGCACAAAGCAAATGTCCTTTCATGAAAAACTGAAAAACAGCATTCAGATGACTGCTGTCGTTGTTAGTCATTGGTCGAAGTTTGAAGACGAACGAAGAAGCTGAACAAGAAGAAGTTGAGGAATATCCTTCCTTCTCATCTAGGGAGTCATGTGGCACAATACTAGGGAGGAAAGAATAGACCCACTGCACCTCCATACATGACGTAACATGTTGCTGAAGGGAATTATGCAAAGGAATAGCAACATCGTCGTGCAAAACAGCTTGATCCAGAATCTGCCATTGCAAAAAGCACACAATATGCTTTGGTGCAGGCTTTCTAATAAATAATATTATTAATGAACCCTATTCTACGAATTCCGTGTTATCTTCCAGATTACCGTATTATCTCCATTAATAAGCAGATGCTATGAAGCGGATGCTGCAACACTCGATCTTTGCCAAGCGGATGCTGCAACACTCGATCTTTGCCAAGCGGATGCTGCAACACTCGATCTTTGCCAAGCGGATGCTGCAACACTCGATCTTTGCCAAGCGGATGCTGCAACACTCGATCTTTGCCAAGCGGATGCTGCAACACTCGATCTTTGCCAAGCGGATGCTGCAACACTCGATCTTTGCCAAGCGGATGCTGCAACACTCGATCTTTGCCAAGCGGATGATGTAATACTCGATCTTTGCCAAGCGGATGCTGTAATACTCGATCTTTGCCAAGTGGATGCTGCAACACTCGATCTTTGCCAACAGACTTGAGACGTTCTCGTGGGGATTAACCTTTACTGACAAGTGCTTGAGCGTGACATCACATTGAAAGCTAACGATTATAAGGCCGGTATGAACCCGTGTCATACGAACACCCGTACTCTTGAAAACCTATTTCATTTCAGCTCTGCAAACTAATAGCTCAAACATTTTTTTCTACGTTTGAATTCCCTAACCAAACTTTCTGTCTGTGATATGGTAACCCAAAATTGATTTTACGGCAGTATATGATTGGACAGTTATAGAAATAACGTTAACAATACTTGTTTGTAACGCATTTGAAAACATCTTAAATAAAGGAACAATGTTATTGTTTTGTTAATTAAAACTGTTGTTTGAAAGACGATGAAAATAATGTTTTTGAGGAGGTTGTGGGGGATCTGAATAATGTTATTATTCTGCTACATTTATATAATCTTGTTTTACCGCTTGATTGTGTCAGCAACAGATTACACGCTGAGAAGATCAACATTTTAACGTTTGATAGAACGTTCTCAAAGTAAAGGCGTTCAAACAGCATTAGTCTGCACTGATGTATGCTTTGGAGTTCCGACAATTAATGTGGACATGCACTAGTCCAGAACAAAGATCACATTTGAGTTGATATAAACTTGATATACATATTGTGTAAGAATACAGTCGAAAGGAAAGGAATGATACAAAAGAGAGGAATGTCAATGATAGAAGGTGATTACAGTAATATCGTAATCATGATAAACAATGGACCTAGACTATTGAGACATGTCCTGAGACAGAATAATTGAATGCTGGAAGTGATGCAATGGAGTTTAGGAGTTAACTGATAAGTGATTGTCAAGAAGACAAATACGCGTAGATTACATTGATTGGTCTACGAGTGCACTATAAGATAAATACGCGTAGATTACATTGATTGGTCTACGAGTGCACTATAAGACAAATACGCGTAGATTACATTGATTGGTCTACGAGTGCACTAAAAGAAATAAAGCTGGGGATTCCATTTTTCTTTCTTTGTCTTTCCGTTCTCCTGTATCCTGCTTGTGCCTTTCAGCGACAGATTATGAAGAGGTTTCTTCACCAGATCCTAGTATGTGCTTTGTACATGGGAAGTTTTATTGCTTATGTTATTTCTGCATCCATCGTTTGCGTGGTCAGCCTTGGCTCTGTATCCATTGTATCTGTATAGCATTGCTTTCTAAGGAATACTATCTGGTGTGTGACATGTCCCGTGGACGAACCATTTGGTTTGCTGTCGCTTGATGAGGTCTAGCACTGGTGTTGTACCTACCTGTTTCCTAATATCTTCGTTTCTGATTCTATCCATAATCGTTACTACAAGTAATTGTGTAGGCTTTTCATCTCTGTTGTTACAATGTTTCTGTTATCATTGCTTGTCAGTGTCCAATGTTGGCACTGATAGCACAATATGGGTAGGAATATCGTCTTGTCTAACGTTCTTTTTGTATCCACTGTTGCGTATTAACATTGTAATATCGGGGAAATTTGCCCAATGATTTGACTAGCGTTATTACATGTGCGTTGGGTTTCAGTATCTCCTTTGTCATCTGGATCTTGAGATTCAATAAAGAACAGCAATGGCCATGGTTGCCCTGACCAGACGGCGAATAATCTGGAAAGACAAGAACATTAATCTTAAATCGAGGCTGACTTTAATGTATACAATGGTCACCTTGGTATACCTCTACGCGTGTGAGACTTGGACTCTGACGGCTGCACTAAAGCGTAACATTTGCGCAATGGAAATTATATGCTTTCGAAGAATTCTTGGCATTTCATATCTGGATCGCGTTGCAAACGAAAGTGTTCTTGAAATTGTTAGGAAGGAGTTAGGCTAGTATAAAAACCTACGGACTAGAGTAAATACAAGAAAATTGAAATGGAATGGACATATATTACGATCGGTGGGGCTGACCAAGACCGTACTGCAAGGCACTGTGCATGGGAAGCGTCGGAGAATGAGACCAAAAAAGAGATGGGAGGACAATATAAAAGAGCGGACGGGAAGGTCTATAGCTGAAACTAATACTCTGGCGAAAAATCGAGACATATGGCGGGAACTGGTTCGACAAACTTGCAATTACGGTGCCTCAACGACCTTATAGGTTAGGGGACTGATGATCAAGATGATGATTTGCCATCTGCTGAGATTATGTTAAATAGGTACATTCAATTTTTTACCTGCTTTACTAATTGATTTTGTATACATATATTAATTTTTATTTCTTTTCTTGCAATGGTCATAACTTCATCCATGGAAGAGTAAATGACAGGTTGGTTTTGATTAGAGCTTATATGGACAACAACCTTCATCGTGAACATAGAAAACATGATAGGTTGGTTTTGATTAGAGCTTATATGACAACAACCTTCATCGTGAACATAGAAAACATGATAGGTTTGTTTTGATTAGAGCTTATATGACAACAACCTTCATCGTGAACATAGAAAACATGATAGGTTGGTTTTGATTAGAGCTTATATGACAACAACCTTCATCGTAAACATAGAAAACATGATAGGTTGGTTTTGATTAGAGCTTATATGACAACAATCTTCATCGTGAACATAGAAAACATGATAGGTTGGTTTTGATTAGAGCATATGACAACAACCTTCATCGTGAACATAGAAAACATGATAGGTTCACTAATATCCCTAAACATTAACCGAACTCAGATATGATTGTAGACTCATTTAGTGACTCGGAAGAACCAGGACAAATGGTTACGCTACGCTATGTAGATGATATCATAAATATAAGCCCAAAACCTCCAAGCGTACGTTTCATGTCTACTGTTATTAACACATTCGGGTTCATGGTAAAGAAACTTCTAATATCTATTTCTTGTCCCTATTTCACAGCAGCCGGTGTATATGCCTGTCCACTAGAGTTGACATCCCTTTGACAGTATGCGTCAAAGCACTTTGTATATTTTTGAAATAGTGGTTATTGTAGCAATTTGTTTTACATGATGAGGTTGCAAGTACCATGTGCAGCTCTCTTTAGTTGTCTTTTACTAAATGCATGGGAATGCAATAGTCATATTCTTTCCTCCCCATAAGAGGCTTCGAGATACAGTCGGGAAAAATGTATAACATGTACGTTTCTAAAGCACTTATAAAAAGTTGGTGGGCAGAGCATTAGAGACGGATAAAGGAAGCATTAGAAAGTCAACGAATAATTATCTATCCGATTACAACACTAGTACTAATGAATTGGTGGTTATCAACGAAATGATCGTAGATGGTAAAGATTTAGACTAATACATGGACGAGACGAGTAGGCATGGAAACTGAGAGAATGCATGATGTGTGTAAATTCCCAGAGACCTACACAGACAAGACGAGTAGATATTGTCAATTGAGAATTTGAACTCACATCAGTTAATTCCCAACGAGCTTAAAAAAACGATCATTATAAATATCGTTTGCCATTCACTGAAATAGATCAGAAACTTACATGGCTTTGATGAGTGCGGACGTTGGTTGTACTAGCCAGCAAGCGTGTCTCAATGGATTGATGAAACTCGTAGACAACACATGTGCTTCCAGGAGACTGCTTTGGATCTGCACTTTCTGGTAACATTGTGCAGTGTGACAGTTAAAGCAGGCTTCTCCTGGCATCTGTAACTTAGGTTTCGCTTTGTTTAGGCCCTGGTTCTGTCACCTAGCCATTATCTAAATATGGCTGGTATCAACTTTTGACATTCAGTACCGCTGTAGCTTTGTTTTGTTTATTTGTATTTAGTCCATTTGACCGCTGCTACTTTTCGTTGTCTCGTTACCTCTACATCCTCGTCTTCACTCATTTGTATATACGTCTAACACGACGACTTGCCCTTTGTGTGATTTGTTAATTGTTTTAGTTCGTTCTTTGTCCCTGACAAAGGTCGTGTGTATATCAAACTAGGATTGGGAATTTCAAAGTTGCAATAGTTGGGCATGAAAGATTAGCTAATGATGTCACTATGTTTTAGTGAGTGTCTGGTTTACTGAATCCCCAAAATACCCATCTTGATAACAGCAATGTACAATCGTCACCAGCATGTCTGTGGTTAATTCTGTCTTGCTTATTACTACACTTCCTTATCTGTTGTCTTTTGTGTATGTTCTTTGAGTGCACAAACCACTATTACACTGTGTGATCGCTGTCACATGGTTATGTGTGTGCTGACACTTCGGTGGGGGAGTGTCTGATTAGTATAGATGCTAGAGCCAGTGTTTCTTATAACAAAGGTACAGTGTTCAATTTCTGATCTCAATACGCTCAGGCCTATTTAACTGTAAATAGGTACCTGACACTGTTCGGTAAGGCAAGGTAACATGGAAGGGAACTGGTCATGCCAACTAAAACAGCTAAGATAGGGCAATACAGTTTTTTCCACTTCATCACGGACGGTAGTGTCTGTTTACGTAACAACATTTACTTTAATCAATGAAAACCTGTCAGCCCCCTGAGGAGCACATGTTTTGAACAAATACATGCCAATGTATATCTGTTGTCATGTTCGTGGCTCAAAGTTCATACAAGGAGATGTAGCAAGTTCTTTCTCGGCTCTCCTTAATTGTCTTTTACGACATATGCCTGGAAAGTGTCATTATTATTATGATGTGCTCCCCTTTCGTGGCCTGTTAGGACGAGTTCGTTCTTTAGCATGATGTTAGTGAATGTGCAAAGTGTGTATGAGTGGGAGGTCCTAGTGAATGTGCAGAGTGTGTATGAGTGGGAGGTCCTAGTGAATGTGCAAAGTGTGTATGAGTGGGAGGTCCTAGTGAATGTGCAGAGTGTGTATGAGTGGGAGGTCCTAGTAAATGTGCAAAGTGTGTATGAGTGGGAGGTCCTAGTGAATGTGCAAAGTGTGTATGAGTGGGAGGTCCTAGTGAATGTGCAGAATGTGTATGAGTGGGAGGTCCTAGTGAATGTGCAAAGTGTGTATGAGCGGAGGTCCTAATGAATGTGAAAAGTGTGTATGAGTGGGAGGTCCTAGTGAATGTGCAGAGTGTGTATGAGTGGGAGGTCCTAGTGAATATGCAAAGTGTGTATGAGGGGAGGTCCTAGTGAATGTGAAAAGTGTGTATGAGTGGGAGGTCCTAGTGAATGTGAAAAGTGTGTATGAGTGGGAGGTCCTAGTGAATGAGAAAAGTGTGTATGGGTTGGAGATCCTAGGGAATGTGCAGAGTGTGTATGAGTGGGAGCTCCTATTTCATGGTGCCTGCAGACAGCTGGTAATAAGAAGCTCGCCGTTTAAGAACCTACCACTTACATGTTTTCATTGTCTGACACAGAAGACGACCAGTCCAGCTGGCCCTTTAAGAACCTAAAACTTCGATGTTCTCATTGTCTGACACAGAAGATGCTCAGTCAAGTATTATTATTGTTAAGTATCGCAACACGGCATCTCTTCGTCACACGACAGGGAGACTACCGACTGCTTGGTTCACGATTCAGTCATTTAAATACCATCAACACCGTTCCGACACGTTTCTTCATTTCATTTGTGAAGCAATATCGAAGGGGAGAGAACACCAGCAATAAGTCTTAGTGTAGAAGGACAATAGCCGGGCTGAACGACAGCGCGTAGTGCCTGAAAAAGCTATTATTACCATTAAATAGGCTTCCTTGGGAGTGCCGAATATGTGTTAGATAGTCATGTGCTCTCTTTTATTATCTACAAAATCAGTTGGACCTCTGAGGTTCAAGAGACTTTCAGCAACACTTGTTCGTAATAGTTTTCACATTGAGCATGTAAGATAGAGCTACAAAGAAGATTCAAATAAACAATGGAAACAAAAAGCTTATGTGAGAAAATAAATAAGTCAACGCGAATCTATATTTAGTAGTATACGTTTTTTTTCTCCAAATAGATGCAACACATACCTGCCTAATAAACCGCACACACTCACGCACAACGCACACATACGCACACACACACACAGAGAGACATACACAAACACATATACACACACACGCACACAAAAAGTACAGAGAAGTGCAGACGGGAGGAGGGCTTTGAACATACATAATTGCAAAGAATAACAGCACATAATCTAAAGCAGTTTGTGTCAGCACTACACAACGGTGTAGGTACAAGGATACTGATAGTAACACAAGGACAACTGGATTGGGAATAGTCATGTTATCATTCTGCTCTTCTCGTAGAAGCGACAGTTTTTGAGAACATGTTCTTCAGTTTTAAAAAGTGGTTAGGCAGAGGTGTGTGTTCTCCTAATGCTTGTTTAAAATGCAGATTTTAAAACACATATATGACAAGCCTGGATTGAATATAGGAGGACGTAACATCAATAATATCAGATATGATGATCATACAATGTTAAAAGCAGAGGATCCAGTACATCTGCAGAGCTTAATGGATAAGATAACCAGCAAAAGTAAGAAATATGGGTTGTAAATCAACATTAAAAAAAGACTAAAGTTATGGTGTTCACCAAGAAGAAAGAAAATACAAAAGCGTTCCTCCACATGTTCCACTTGTTCCAGAATTTTTCCATTTATGTGCATTCAGTTTTATTGTATGGAGTAGAAACCTGGACCGTTACAAAGAAAATTGAGAAGAGTTTTGAGGCCTTTGAAATGTGGTTATTCAGAAGACTTGGACGAGTTTCTTTGAAAGATAGAACAACTCCAGGTGGAACAGGCACTTTTGAAGGAAATAACAATCATTTAAAAAAAATATTTTGGTCATCTCAAGCGCCAAGGCAGTCTGCTAGAGAAGGCAAGAGAGCCAAGCGGCGACATAGGTACAGACTGACAGACAACATCAGGATGTGGTCGGGACACAATTTGACTGCGTGTACCAGCCTGGGGCGAGACAGAGACAGATGGAGATCAATTACCGTCAATCTCTTTTGCGGAGGCATCACTTGTTGATGATGATGTTCTTCAGTTTGCTCCGCCAGCACGTGTACATATCGCCGTCTGCAATTATGTATATGTTTAAAAGATTACTTTTAGACCTGCAGAGTGCAATGTTCGCAATTTGTATATTGTAGCTAGATCTCTTCTTGGCAAGGAGTAGTATATATATATATATATATATATATATATATATATATATATATATATATATATATATATATATGGATCTTGAACATTAGTGCCGAGGGAAATATACCCAGGATTGCTGCCATACAAGGCTCTCCACTCACACCGGTGCTGTTCAAAATCTACACAATAAAAGTGAACAACATTCAACACACAGGATTAGTCTGAAAATTAACATTTGCATTTGGCATCTTGATGTATAGACTGGGTCAGATTCGTGTGGATATCAAAGACATCCAGGAGACCTTGCAGACAATTTCACAATCATGCGCTAATTCCAGTTCCCAGATCAATTCCTAACATGAACTGCATGATGTGGTGTCCATTGAACAACTTTGTGGTAAAGGCGGACCTCACTAATGTTACCATTACAGGGATACGCCATTGGCAGGGGCGACAGGTTGGAATACATCGGTATAATCTTTGATCGTAGCCTCTCATATAGATATCACGTCGACACGACCATACAGAGATGCAAGCGACGCCTGGGAGCACTCAAGGTCATCACAGAGGCAAACTTGGAACAACGATTGCTTTTCATCCCAAACAGACAGTTAGTATTGTCAGTTGTAAATTACTGACTGAACTTCCTCTCACTATAATGACTGCAGTGGGAACGGTTAGAACTTAAACAAAATGAAGAAATCATACTGGTTCTGGGATTCACTAGAGATATCTCGAAAGTAAAGATGTTACTTCTGTCTAGGATATCCAGATATAAATTGGCACATGGTAATATTGTGCAATTCGACTGCTGTCAAATGTTTTGCCCGCGCCTGCTAGTATATCTGCTTCTCTTTCTATAAGGCGTCGCAGAGAGCAACTGCTCCTGTTATCACAAGGTGTGTATCTTATTCTGTTGTTAGATGTAACTTCCTGTGCATGAGATACACCCTGCATCCACCGAGTTCGGCCCCTTACACGGGAAAGGGAGACTTTAATATGATATGCTCTCGCTGCAGGATCGTCATAATGCATTCTGACTAATTGACTAAATCAATTGATTAGTTGTACGTCAATGTAGGCATTAACTGGGTTTGTCCACACTGTCTGCCTCGGATGGTGTTGCTGATTTGATCATGGATTGTTTTTTAGGTTGCACTTCTCACGCAACACATCTCATTAGCTCTGGATCTTACTCTTGTGTATTTCTAGTAAGAACCAAGATTGAAATTGGTACCACAAGGTAGGAATAAACATCGCATTTATCAACTTTCTCTTTGTTGAAAGATGCACTCTTCGGTGTTTCAAAATCTGTGCAATTTGATAGTGGCCTTCTGAATTCTATGTGAGATTTCTCTGTCAACTCTGCCGTTATCTGGGATCATAGTACCTAGATATTTGAACTCCCTTTTTTGCTTGATTACATTACTCTGAATGTCTGTCATGAAAAAAGACTAATTGCTTTTCATAACCGCTGCCTGAGACGCATACGTGGAATATCATGGAGTGCCAAAGTGACTAACTTACTTGATATCAATTTCAAAATTGGTTTGAAGTATACATTTATAACAAAGCAGAAGGTTACCGTTTTAGTATAACAGTTCTTCTGCAGGGAATCTAAGATGAGCAATTCATATTCCAATATTCATGATACAAAGAAACGAACGGAATTGGCGTTTGGTCTGGACAGATCATACTTTTAACGTTGGATTAAACAGGACTCAGAGTGCACTCGGCAAGGAATGAAATTGAAATTTGACGATTTCAACAGAGATGTTATAAAACTGGAGATATTGAAACTGTTGACGAAAAAGCAACTCGTTACTTTCCAGAAACTAAAATTAACATTAGAGCTTGTGTGGGCTAAAGTCAAAGGACACGTTGCCGAACAGGACATTTAATATGTGGGATGTTGAAGTGCTCACACGTGAGTATCTTTCAAAAATAGACATTCAGTTCTGGAAGAAGTGTGTTGAACATGTGCTCGGGAAGATGAACAGTACTGTCAACGAGATGGATTACAATTTGTCCAGCCAGCAACAATTATCAACCTCTTTGAATCGACGTATTCGGATGATTAATATAATCTTTTGTGGACATACGGATTAGCAGACTTGGATGAATTAGAGTATGTTTATCAAAACAATTAGAGGTGTACATACAATAGCAACAAATACATTTCGATATTCAAATGTGTTACACAATACAAAATTTGCTGCGCAGTTGATACAGCCTTGGGGGTCTTCTTCTTCTTCTTCTTCTTCTTCGTTCGTTCTCAATCTCCCACTACCAAACCCTGAAGGGGTAAGTAGCAGAATATAGTCCAGAGAACGGAATGCGTTGTGTCGTAGTTTCAAGCTTGGCTGCGATATTTGCACCTTTCGGTCCAACACATCCGACTTCAGCAAGCATATTTTGAGTACCGGGTTAGCATTCCCTCTTCGATCCCTTCTCCTTAGCCAGTCTGCCCTGCTGCAGCCTGTTATCCAGGATCACCGCGTGGAGGTGTAGAAGGGCCTTGATAGCTATGGTTCGCTGGCCCTGACGTTAGCAGTCAGTTATGGGTCGCTGACCACTGACCAGCGCATGCGCTGGTCAGCATCTTGATCCCCTTGGGGGTCTAAGGGTGACCGAAGGGCTGTACTAATTGTTGCATTTTGGTGCCATTTTTACAATTGTACATAAAGGACAACACAAACAATCAATTGATCTATCAAGACATGAAGGAGATACGCCAATGAACAAAATGCTGAGAATTTCAGCTGCGTACTGTAAAATCTTAAATTTAATGACATCTCTTTGCAATGTTCCTAAAAGATCAAAAATAATTCGCTGATGTGCAAATGTCTTAACATCTATGTACTAAATAATATCAATGTTTTAGCGTCATGGATATTCTAAGGCTGCATGAGAAAAATCATTTGGATCTGACATGCAGTTTAGTAGAAAATTGCTTCGGACCTTGTTCATGAATTAAAAGACGGATTATAGTGCAGCTTGTTTCATGGACCGCCACTTGGAGGCATAAAATGGCTTGGTCAGCTCTCGTTCACTTACCCTGACGCAGGTAGTCAGCTATGAGTCTCTGGATGATGTCAGCTCATTCACTGTGCTGCATCTTCTGCGACTTTGATGTTTATTTCATAGCTTCTGGGCTATTTCTTCTTCTTCTTCTTCTTCGTTCGTTCTCAATCTCCCACTACTAAACCCTGAAAGGGCTTAAGTAGCAGAATGTACTCCAGAGAACGGAATGCGTTGTGTCGTAGTTTACAGCTTGGCTGCGATATTTGCACCTTTCGGTCCAACACATCCGACTTCAGCAAGCATTTTTTGAGTACCGGGTTAGCATTCCCTCTTCGATCCCTTCTCCTTAGCCAGTCTGCCCTGCTGCAGCCTGTTATCCAGGATCACTGCGTGGAGGTGTAGAAGGGTCTTGGCAGCTATGGTTCGCTGGCCCTGACGCTAGCAGTCAGCTATGGGTCGCTGACCACTGCAGCTCATGTGCTGCTCAGCATCTTGATCCCTCTGGGCTATTTAATTCTGCTTTGTTTTTAATGTTTACTACTTGTTTTTGAAGTTGGATTTTGAAACTGTTACCAAACCTGGCATTTCATATTATGTAGTTGGTCTAGCATTTCTTATGTACATACATTTCAGTCAGTATTCGATGGTACGTAACACATGTAGTACCCGTTTTTCTTCTATCTTTCGCTGTTCAGCTTTGATACTTTTCACTTTGACCATGTTAATTTGCTGTCTAGCGCAATAGCCAGATTTGCTGGCTTCTTTTCATCTTGTAGATAGTGTCTATTTAATTTGTTACGATGTGATTTTGTTTGTCTTATTTGAAAGTTTCAACTGATCTTATCTTAAATTTGCCATATTGATGTTTACTTTACCTCCCCTCCGTCCCACAAAGCTAGGTCATCAGAGGATAAAGAAATGTGGATCCTCTGTGGTATTGTATCCACTATCATATTGATGAAGATAAGCTACTGTGTAATTGATAGCTCACTGTCATTGTTCTAATTGTATTATATGTACCTTCACTGTTATTTAGCCCTGACTTATCTATTTGGAAAAAGTGATATGTCTATCTGTACAATGACATACACTCCATAATTGTGATCAAGACGCTGAGCAGCGCATGAGCTGCGGCGGTCAGTGACCCATAGCTGACTGCTATCGTCAGGGCCAGCGATCCAGAGCTGCAAAGACCCTTCTACACCTCCACGCGGTGATCCTGGATAACAGGCTGAAACAGAGCAGACTGGCTAATGAGAAAGGATCGAAGAGGGAAGGCTAACCCAGTACTCAAAAAATGCCTGCTGTAGTCGGATGTGTCTGGCTGAAAGGTGCAAATATCGCAGGCAAGCTGTAAACTACAGTACAACACATTCCGCTCTCTGGACTACATTCTGCTACTGAAAGTCCTTTCCGGGCTTGGTAGCGGGAGATTGAGACCGATCGAACCCAAGCCAAGCCAACTCCATAATTCAGTCGTTCTTTAATGTATCCTATCTCTTGCCAATTTATCAAAACTTGATCTAACCAGGCTGTCAGTGTGTTTTTCTTTTCGTGGAAAGCATCTTCAATTTCTTGCGTATTAGTTGATCGTCTTTTGACATATGTTGTCTGAAGTCAGTTTGTTGTGGTGGAAATGAGTCTGATATTTACCAGTTGTGCAGCTAATAAAATGTAGCAGTTTCATATGTCAGGAACACAGCACGTAAAATGACACGTAGGAAGCATAGGAGTTGTGTCTAGCATGACCAGTAAATTATTCTTGGAGAGCCGAATTTAGGGGGGGGGGGGGCAACAATATGATATTTCAGCACAGGTGGTATCAGTTCAAACAAAGGTCACGCACCTCGTGTATTCATTGACAAGGCCAGGTTTTGATTAGTAGCTTAGTAGGAATGGAAAATGTTTACTATAGCAAGTTAGGAAATGTTGCCAAAGATGGTGGGGTGAGAGGGTGGTGATAGATTGTAACAGAGCAGTCCCTTTGCTTTGATAGATAGGGACACAAACAAGTGGTGGACAGATGTGAGGGACAAAGTTGGGGATAAGCTGTCACTGTCAGATTGACAGGGATGAAAAGAAAGCCAGCCAAGTGAATAGGTTTCAGTGGGAGGAACCTGTCAGACTGACACGTGTTACAGGCACAGCAGTGACTAGGACCCACTAGCTGACCAACAGAGATACGACAAATGTACTAGGTGACATGCGGCCATATTGACGCGGGATGAGTAAAAGGCGGGATTTAGGAAAAATAGGAAAAAGATAAAACCAGGAGCAAGAGAGAGTTTAAGGAGAGCTACCAGAAGGCTATCCCAAAATGCACCATTGGCAATTGCACTTGTGCCAACTGGGATGAATGGTGGACTTACACTAGCGAGACGAAAGAGAAATAATTGTATCGCTTTCATGTTCAGTTCATGAGCCTGCTGAGAATGGCAACAAACTGAATCGGTAAACACAGAATCAGTAACGAAGAGAGTGGTCGAAAGGTGTTGCAAACACCTGGGATGCAATTCCGTAGAGAGTTGCAACAAACTGACTCGGTTCAATTCTGGCGGGTCGTAATTATCTCTACCGGAGCGAGAATTGTAACCTGAACCTGCAGGGGGTCCCTCTCTCAGAACGAGTGTAACACGGGCACCAGAGGGGCACATTGCCAACGTTTGGAAGTACTTTTGTTCCACAGTTCAGTTCCAACGACAGAAGTTGCAGACTGTCAGAAACCAGCCAGTCAAGCCCCACTGCCAACTGTCGAAGTGCACGAGGAGAGCCAGAGATTAGATAATTTAAGTGTAAGTAAAATATTATAGATACTATAAGAAGTATATGATAGACGTATAGGTTAATGTGATCGTGTGACCAAGAGAAAGATTGATGGCGATATTACAGAACCTGATGGGTCTGCTTGTATATGTCCGCTTTGGTACCGTCTAATTATGTTTTAATACAGAAAGCACTCTCGCTTCCTTCCACATATGCCGCGCTCTTCTTTCTTTCCAGCTTACATTTATGATTTTTTTGTAATTTCTTTTTACTTTGTAATCCGAGTAAAAAAACATTTCGTCACTAATTTAATCTTGTCCTTGAGAATTCTTGTTTTTAACTTGCATTAGCTTCTCTTCCAATTTGGGCTGGCAAATGCCAGAAGTGTTCTTCTGCTACATTTGATGTTTGTTCCATTTATTATATGTATTTTTTATATCCCTCTTTATTTATATTATTATGGTTGGTTTGCTAACCATGAATGTAATTTTCAATAAATATATTTTCTGCACATTTTCCTGTTTCAGATTTACATTTTCTTCTAGCGTGATATTTGGTGATTTAATAGTTTCAATGTTGCGAGACTTTGCAAATGTTCATAGTTTTGTACCATTCAAAAAATCTAGGTTGAGGCTGTCAGTTTTCCCTTCCTGTTTCATGTTGCTTCATTTGTGTGTTTTTTCTGTACCTTGCTGTGACTTTCTTTAGTTGGATACTACTTTTCAGATAGTGACATCACTTACGGTGACATTTCTGTTGTTCATGGGAATAATGGGCCGTGTACCTTGGATAGGTCAAGAGAAATTCAACGAAGATTAAATTATAAGAAAACATTATCAAGAGATCGCAAATAACGATAATAGAACTAAGTAAGTAAAGTAAAGTAACCCATATCATTACTGCCGTTAGCGATCTCACATTTCAAAGGCTCGGCTATATGAGGGCGGTATCCATCTCCTCTTCCTCGCCGCTTTTACTTCCCGGACTGGGTCGACCCGGGAGCCATTTCGGTCTAAAAAAAAGTTTACCGCCTCAACCCAGGACCACTCAGATGAGACGCCAGCGGGCTAACCACTGCGCTACGCAGACATACAGTTTAAATTGGAGGCATACTTGACAAGAACGCCTGGACAATCGTGTGACATCAGGTAAGATTGAGGGCAAGTGAAGCAGTAAAAGACAAATAACAAAAATATGATAGAGAAAAAAGAGAGTATCGAATGTGTTCACATGCTCCACCTACAGATGACTGTGAAAGAAACTGATTGTCAACGACACTTGATGATAGTGATGGGCCTTTAGTGGTTGACAATAATTAAGCATCATATAGAAATACTTATTGTAATCAGCGTCAGATGACCCAATTGATCAAGATTTCTACTTCACCTCCTCGATCATGACACAGAAAACACGTTGAGTCACCTGACCTTAGTCAACGAGGGAAATATCGACTCTGTAATCCCAAAAATGCCCAGATTACTTTCATCCTGCCTAACGCTCCAAGTCAGGCATTCAATCCGGTTTCTGTTGTCTACGTCATTGACCGATGTAGGCCACTGAGACCTAGTCAACTATCGTCTTTCCGTAAATATTACAAACATTTTTCATACACAGCCCTTCGCATGTAGCTATCATGCAGAAAATCTATGAAAACCACGTTCCAGCATCTTCATTAGTGCACTTCTCAAGTGGCAGCCAGTTTATAAGTAAACTACAGGGGTGGAGCGAGCCGCGTAGCGCAGTGGTTAGCTGATTTCGCATCTGAGTGGTCCTGGGTTCATCCCACTGTTGAAGCGGAAATGCTTTTTCAGACCGCAATGGATCCCGGGTCGACCCAGCCTTAAATGCGTACCGGTTCAGTCCGGAAGTAAAGACGGCCCGTGTGATGCTGACCTTATCATCCATTGAGTGCAGTGGGTAAGAACATAATATGCGCCTAACACCATATTTCCTATGCGCCGCATGGTGTGGCGGGATCTCTTTTACAGGGGTGGAGGCAGAGGGAGTGGGACTGGAGCAACACAGAAATAGTGAAACCAATGACCCTGATCACTACTGGCCTTCTGATCTGGGAAGATATGGCTAAAAACTAGCCTGGATCCATCATTACAGACACCCCCCCCCCTCCCCCCCGCGGTGACAGCATGACTGCGCGGAGCAAACTTCGTGGGCATGAACCTTCCCAGTCGTCCGCTGGATACTTTGTGACGAAACTACAGAACTGAAATGAGAAACTGGTTGTCTGTAGACTCTTCAGAGTCGCACGGGGGTGGGTGTGGTCGAGAGGTCAGGTAGCTTCTCAAAGCGATGAACGGACACGGTGATCTATTGACTTCCGCAAGTTCTAAAGAGACTACTCGTATCAAGGGAGATGGGACCAGAGTGCCTAACCAACCTTCCAACCAACCAACCAAGCAACCAACCAACCAACCAAGCAACCAACCAATCAGCCAGCCAGCCAGCCAACTAACTAACTAACTAACTAACTAACCAACCAACCAACCAACTAACTAACTAACTAGCTAACTAACTTACTAAATTACTAACTAGCTAACCAACTAGCTAGCTAGCTAACTAACTAACTGGCTAACTAACTAACTAGCCAACTAACTAACTTACGTGCTAATTACTTAACTAAGCTTACTGAGAAGCCTCGCATTAAACTACAGTCTCGAGGACCACAGTCAAACTTCTAACGTACTCCTCGGTAGCCTGCTATCAAAGAAACTTGGGCAAGAGTTCACTTCATTTAACATCCAGTAACTCCGAAGAAGTATAACACACTTTTTTCAGTTCAGTTCAGTTCAAGTGCCATCTTCGCATTGAAGGTAGGCTGCAATGGATCTCTAGTTTACTTTATCTCTTGCCGTAGTAATGCTTTTCCCAGTCAATCGCCTGATATTATCCATGCACTTATAATGCTGTCTGCCTCTTGAATGACAGCCTTCTACCCTAACCTCTAGTATGGTCTTCAAAAAGGAGGTATGTCTTGTTATATGACCAAAATAACTTAATTTTCTAACCCTGATTTCGGTCATTAATTTTCTTTTCACCCCCAACATTTTCAATACTCCCATAATTGTTTTCTTCTCTTCCCAAGAAATGTACCCAATCTTCAATATATCCACATTTCGAAGGTTTCAATACTCTTTCCCAACTTGCTATTCAGTTTCCATGTTTCTTAGCCATGGACATACCTGTTTTCTTTCTGATTTCTTTTTCACAACTCCTCTTCCGTTAGTATATATGTGAACACGATAGGTGAAACTCTGTACCTGTTCCAGTAGCTGATCTTTTATTTTTATCTGCGTACATGGTTTCTTGACACTTTTCCTAATTATCATAGTCTTAATTTTCTTTATATTTATGTCTAATCCAAACTCTTGACTTATTTTGTACATTGTGACAAGCTCCTGCAATTTCTGCTCACTTTTTGCCATCAAAACTGTATCATCCGCATATCTAAGGTTATTCATTGCCACTCCTCCAACGACAAGCCCTGGCATCCCCGCTATCTCCTTGAATATTTGTTATGTGTAGACACTAGAAGAATGACAAGGGAATAATAAATTCGTCTCACTCCTCTTTCTACATCTATACTTGAAGAGAATATCTTTCCTGATTTTACTGTAGCAGTTTGTTCCCAGTACAGAGTAATGAGCAGTCTTACGTCTTTACAATCTAGACCTATTTATTTTTAACATGACACATTTTCAGTGTTTTTTGATTAGACTTTATATAGACATGTTTAGATTTCTTCCTTGGGCTTCCTATTATAAAGTTTATACGAATCCAACAAAATAGTTTGTACTGCTTTGCTCGTATTTGTCACATAACACAATACACTATTACCAGTAACGGTAAAAGCGTCAGATTCATATTAGGGTCTACTTGTTTATAATAAACAAGACGGCTCGACAAATACTCAAAGTAGGTTGTTGTAGGTTACTCAAACTTCAGCAGCACTACTGCGACACAGTTGAACATCATCAAATATTCTAAAAAAGGCATAATAACGACAAACATCAGCAACGCGTGTTCGCATTGTATTGGGGAATAGCAGAGGTAAGCTTAAAGGCAAGCGCAGTAACAACTGGTGGTTGAATGTCACGAAATGCACTCTCTTCCTGGTGAAAGGAATGCTTTAAATCGATCTTTTCCTAAAATGTATTCCTCAAAGCACTCATTGCCGGTTCGTAATGAACAATCATAACAAGTGTTGATTTTGGCGTTTCTGTTGCGGAGGTGCCTTGTTCAGATTTTGAATTACACGGACAAGAATCGATCACCTACCGTGCTGCGAATTGTTGAAGCAGGCTGAACCTTATTTATGGCGAAGGCACGCATTCTCTGACCACATACACAGTCTTTTTGGATCTACCAGGGCCTATTGACGAAAAACAAATATTCGGCATCCATATCAGATCACTTGTGAGGTGAAAGAAAGATGGAACGAATCAATTGTACCCGGCTAAAAACACGAAATGTTTGTTTGTATCATCACCATCGTCATCATCATCATCATGCAGCATATCCTTTGCAGAAAATCGCTCTCAAAACAGACGCTCTGTAAGAATCTCGATTTTTGAACAGTTTTTTTTCGCCTCATAACCTCTTTACTGTCCCCGTGTCCATCTTCCTCTCGGTTTTCCTCTGTCTGGCTTGCCAGGAACTATACCATACAGTATGGCTTTTTATACCATTATAACGTTTGATTTGGCCAAGTATTTTAGTTTCCTAGACGTGATATTCTTTACTGGCCAATTTTGTTCTGTATCCACATGTACTGTTATTTCATACGTGTACGGTCATTCCCACGTGTACTCTCATTCACACATGTACTGTCTCAAACACATGTACTGTCACTAACACATGCACTGTCCCAAGCACATGTACTGTCACTAACAAATGTACTGTTACATGTACTAACCGTACGTTTCTTGTGTGGTACTCCTATAACTCATCTTCGTGATCTTTCCACTCCCAAATTGATTCTATTTCTCCTTGTTTCTGTTCCTTTCCTCAATCGTTTCTGAGGTTGTTCAGTACAAACGTTGCATTAAAGACATCACACCGTGTCTCATAGAATACATCACGCGTGTCCGAATGACGACATCATGTGTGTCTCGTTGAAGGATTCGCACACAAAGGGTCCGAGACATTGCTTTCATTTCAGTCCTAATCCGCTGCTTCCGTTAATTCTATTGAACAAACAACCTCGCTCATTCGTGCCTAGAACCTGTTCTCTGATGCTTCCCAATTTCATATCACTTGTGTATTTCACAACGAAGACAGCCGCTGTCTCGGATGCTGCGGTCTTTAAATCAATCTTTGAGTCAGTCTCTATGTATGAATGTCAGCATCTCTGTCTATATATTCATCCTTTTCCGTCATTAATGAATTCTTTATCTATTCATCTATTTTTTGTTGTTGGTTTGGTTTCATATTATAATCGCATCTATTTCTCCCATAAACGTAACAGTATGTCTCAGGATGATCTGGTCGCACAACTCGTACATCTGACAAACCCCCCCCTCCCCACCACCCCCAGCGCCATCCCAACCCCAAAATTGGATAGGAAACAGACATGCTGTTATTCTGTTTATCTCGTGGAGCTAACCCATTTGGAGATTACGTTTTACTGTTTGTTTGTCAACTCCATATACGTTGGATAAAACGATTTTCCTGTGTGTCATCTCTCATTGGGCTGTGGATAACGTTTTACTATTTGTCATCTCCCAATGGGCTGTGGATAACGTTTTACTATTTGTCATCTCCCAATGGGCTGTGGATAACGTTTTACTGTTTGCCATCTCCGAATGGGCTATGGATAACGTTTTACTGTTTGTCATATCCCAATGGAATGCGGATAACGTGTTACTGTTTGTCATCTCCCAATGGGCAACCACACTGTCCATTTCTTTATTTGTAAATGCATGTGTTCTTCCATCCATCCACTCATCTATTCCTTAATTAATCCTACACTCTATCCATCCATATACTAATCTGTTCCATCTATCTATTTCTTCAGCTCCATTCATACACTAACTCCCTCTTTAATTCCTACTCGATAATCCTTCTGACTGAACTATTCACGTACCAATCCGTATATCAATTAAAATTATTTTCGACTGTCAGCTGTTCGAATTTCTAACACCAGAAGTTAGTAAATTAGCCAACCTCTCGTTCTTGTTAACTTGTAAGTGGATATTAGTGTTCGAGTGTGCTATGTGTGCGAGTCAATAGTAGTTTCCTTATGTACTCTGTGTGTGTGTGAGTCAGAGTAGTTTCCTTATGTACTCTGTGTGTGTGTGAGTCAGAGTAGTTTCCTTATGTACTCTGTGTGTGTGTGAGTCAGAGTAGTTTCCTTATGTACTCTGTGTGTGTGTGAGTCAGAGTAGTTTCCTTAGGTGCTCTGTATGTGAGTCAGAGCAGTTTTCTTATGTGCTCTGTGTGTTAATCCAAGTAGTTTCCTTATGTACTCTGTATGTGTGTGAGTCAGAGTAGTTTCCTTAGGTGCTCTGTATGTGAGTCAGAGCAGTTTTCTTATGTGCTCTGTGTGTTAATCCAAGTAGTTTCCTTATGTACTCTGTGTGTGTGTGAGTCAGAGTAGTTTCCTTAGGTGCTCTGTATGTGAGTCAGAGCAGTTTTCTTATGTGCTCTGTGTGTTAATCCAAGTAGTTTCCTTATGTACTCTGTGTGTGTGTGAGTCAGAGTAGTTTCCTTAGGTGCTCTGTATGTGAGTCAGAGCAGTTTTCTTATGTGCTCTGTGTGTTAATCCAAGTAGTTTCCTTATGTACTCTGTGTGTGTGTGAGTCAGAGTAGTTTCCTTAGGTGCTCTGTATGTGAGTCAGAGCAGTTTTCTTATGTGCTCTGTGTGTTAATCCAAGTAGTTTCCTTGGGTGCTCTGTGTGTGTGTGAGTCAGAGTAGTTTCCTTAGGTGCTCTGTATGTGAGTCAGAGCAGTTTTCTTATGTGCTCTGTGTGTTAATCCAAGTAGTTTCCTTGGGTGCTCTGTGTGTGTGTGAGTCAGAGTAGTTTCCTTAGGTGCTCTGTATGTGAGTCAGAGCAGTTTTCTTATGTGCTCTGTGTGTTAATCCAAGTAGTTTCCTTATGTACTCTGTGTGTGTGTGAGTCAGAGTAGTTTCCTTAGGTGCTCTGTATGTGAGTCAGAGCAGTTTTCTTATGTGCTCTGTGTGTTAATCCAAGTAGTTTCCTTATGTACTCTGTGTGTGTGTGAGTCAGAGTAGTTTCCTTAGGTGCTCTGTATGTGAGTCAGAGCAGTTTTCTTATGTGCTCTGTGTGTTAATCCAAGTAGTTTCCTTGGGTGCTCTGTGTGTGTGTGAGTCAGAGTAGTTTCCTTAGGTGCTCTGTATGTGAGTCAGAGCAGTTTTCTTATGTGCTCTGTGTGTTAATCCAAGTAGTTTCCTTATGTACTCTGTGTGTGTGTGAGTCAGAGTAGTTTCCTTAGGTGCTCTGTATGTGAGTCAGAGCAGTTTTCTTATGTGCTCTGTGTGTTAATCCAAGTAGTTTCCTTATGTACTCTGTGTGTGTGTGAGTCAGAGTAGTTTCCTTAGGTGCTCTGTATGTGAGTCAGAGCAGTTTTCTTATGTGCTCTGTGTGTTAATCCAAGTAGTTTCCTTGGGTGCTCTGTGTGTGTGTGAGTCAGAGTAGTTTCCTTAGGTGCTCTGTATGTGAGTCAGAGCAGTTTTCTTATGTGCTCTGTGTGTTAATCCAAGTAGTTTCCTTATGTACTCTGTGTGTGTGTGAGTCAGAGTAGTTTCCTTAGGTGCTCTGTATGTGAGTCAGAGCAGTTTTCTTATGTGCTCTGTGTGTTAATCCAAGTAGTTTCCTTATGTACTCTGTGTGTGTGTGAGTCAGAGTAGTTTCCTTAGGTGCTCTGTATGTGAGTCAGAGCAGTTTTCTTATGTGCTCTGTGTGTTAATCCAAGTAGTTTCCTTGGGTGCTCTGTGTGTGTGTGAGTCAGAGTAGTTTCCTTAGGTGCTCTGTATGTGAGTCAGAGCAGTTTTCTTATGTGCTCTGTGTGTTAATCCAAGTAGTTTCCTTATGTACTCTGTGTGTGTGTGAGTCAGAGTAGTTTCCTTAGGTGCTCTGTATGTGAGTCAGAGCAGTTTTCTTATGTGCTCTGTGTGTTAATCCAAGTAGTTTCCTTATGTACTCTGTGTGTGTGTGAGTCAGAGTAGTTTCCTTAGGTGCTCTGTATGTGAGTCAGAGCAGTTTTCTTATGTGCTCTGTGTGTTAATCCAAGTAGTTTCCTTGGGTGCTCTGTGTATTGCAGAGAGAAGAACCGGACTACCGCAACGATTAGAGCAAGTCGTAAGACGCGGCTTACAGCTCAGGCTAAATGATTTATGGTATACAACTCTCTTACTCATTGCATTGCACACCCGCCATTAACACGGGTCAAAGCACACAGACAGACAAACACAGTTATCAGTTTCCCTGCAGTCCTGCAGTATTTACTTCATACACAGAGATAATGTGTGTGTGTGAGAGAGAGAGAGAGAGAGAGAGAGAGAGAGAGTGAGAGAGAACAGGGGATGGTAAGTAACAAAATATCTTTATGAAAAAACATCTTTATGAAATCATAAACTCCTAAAAATAAACACAATTGCAGACTAAAGAAAAACGGGAAGTAAAATAAATGACCGCCACAAAACCGGATATATTCGGTACACAATGTAACGCTGATCGTATTGTTAATTAGATTAGAAGATGTCTATTCGTGCATATCTTCATTACTTTGTCATCCTGCTTTCTTGTTCTCACACAAGTGCCATTTTTTGAGCTCGCACTCAACATATACAAGTCAACAATCACTTGAACATAATCCAACCACAACAAACATACTCCAGAGTGCCAGGTGTGGAAACATCAATAGTAAACTATTGAACATAATCTGTTTGATTGTCTGGTGCTTAACGGTGTTAGGAAGAGCTTCTTCCTCTGAGGCCAGACAAATGGAACACTTTGTATGGAACTAAGCAGCAGCTCACTGACACTTGTAGATATCACTACATAGCAATGGACCAAATGGCAGAGGCCCCCAATTTACTGAATCAATAATCAGCCAACAATCCACATACAATACATATATGTTATATGTGGATACCAACGATAGTTAGCTAGTTTCGTGGGAGGCGAGCTCGTTAGCTCTTAGCTATAGCAACCCCCAGAATTTAAGTTACAAATTAAATATTGGAAATGAGAGACCTGAGCTGGCCTATAAATGTAAGCTATTTCTGAATTAGAACGTCGATTTTGACTGGATGTTCAGAAGGTGGAGTACAGTAGTTGCCAACCTCAGGGACCCTGGACCTTGTGGTCGTGTACGAGTAGGTGGGACCTTGGGAGTCATAAACCAGTCCATGAAAAAAAACTAAACATTTTTTATGATTAACGAGAACTTTTGATTCCGGGCTTTGCCCGGAAAATACCATAATTTTTGTTATACACACAATTCGGTAGCCACTTCAAGTTACAAAATATTCACTTAACACAGAAAACTGCAAGAACAACACTGCACTCGAGTACCTAGAACAGCCACGCTAAGAGAAAAACGTGTTCAAGCGTTGTCCAGGATAAAAGGACTGACTTTCTCTTAAACTAATCAGTTCAACGCACAACTGGTCATGATGTTTGAGCGGCGACGCCACTAAATAAATGGCATTGTATGGTATAACAAAAACATTATACGAGAAGTGTTTAAATAGTATTAGAATTACTGTTTTTTCTCTCAGAAACAAATGAAGCATGAGTGTTGGCCTTCGGCAGGGAGGTATAGGGAACCGTCATGCACATTCATGAATTCTTCGCGTCTGCAGATTGCGCCAGTCGCTGGCAGTCAGTCTTTCAGTGTTGAGTGTAGGGAGCATCCTTCGGGTTTTCTTTCATCCAGAAATGACGGGAAGAATTGAACAGCTGTGTTGCATCTAATTTTGCCAAAAGCTAGGCGATATCTAAGTGAAAACCGTACAGAAGATTCAACAGCTTTTCGGTGACGATGCCATGAGCATCACACAAATGAAGAAGTGGTACAATCGTTTCAAAGATGGCCGAACATCGGTGGAGAGGTGCTCACGTTCCGGCGAGGTAAACCGTCAACATGCCGAAATGATGGAAGTCATTGACCAAGTACGGACCTTGGTCTTACAGAACCGTCGTATCAATACCCGAGAATTGGGGATGAGGTGGGGATAAGCATTGGTTCGGTACACCCCATTTTGAGCGACGATTTGGCTATGCGAAGAGTGTTCGCGAAACTCGTGCCAAAGCAGCTAACGATGGAGCAGAACAACTACGACTGGAAGTCTCACAGGACATGCTGAACTGTGCAAACGCAGATCCCTACTTCAGGAACACTGTAGTGGGTTTAAGGGTACTACCTGGAAACCAAGCTGCAGTCGTCACAGCGGAGACATTCACCATCCGAGAGGCAGAAATAAGCAAAGCAGGTGCGCAGCAATGTCAAAGTTATGTTGACCGTTTCTTTGACTCTCGTGGGGTTGTGCATCACGAAAACGCATCAGATGGTCAAAACATTACCAAAGAGTACTTACTATCTGGAGATGGCTCCGTCGTATTGTTAGTTCTAGGACAGTAGAGACCAGTCAGTATGTATGTTATGTTTGCATGTACTTTTTTATGTAGGAATGAAAAGAGCAAGCTACTTTGAATCACACGCATACTTACACACGCACATACACACACAAATATTAAATATATACCGGCTACATATAAAGAGAGAAAGAAAGAGTGAGAGAGAGAGAGGGAGGGAGGGTCAGGTCTATATCCACGCCCAACATCAAAAACGTGTAGCATTTCCCTACAAATTAAGAAACTCATTTTAACTGGCACGAATAGCCCTCATCTATTGCATGCACTCTTGCTCAGACTATCCCAGTTTTTGTGAGTACCTTCAATAATCTTGTAAGATACAAATTAGGGAGAGTACCATGCAAATCGTGAAACCGTCATGTCTTGACTTTCACTGCTTGATGTCAGAACATAGGGGTTAGAACTGCTAAGAGTGTTATTGTCTGAACACATTGGTGGGCAACTTTTGTGTGGCAGAAATGTCTAAACTAAATGGTGAGAACCATTTGTGTGTGCGTGTGGTGTCTGAGGACATCAACTAGATGATGATTAATATAAAGATTTATGCAAAATGTGTCTCCTTGTGAAATGTCTTGAAACTTGAAAATTATATCCTACAGAATTAAACACATATGTGAAATCGTCACTTTGAGAGTATTACCGATTTACATTTGATTGTCGTAAAGGATCCTCCGACCCACTCATCGCACCTCATCCATGATTTGTTACCAAGACATGGCATTTAGCTGGTTCGACCCTACCTACTCAAGTCAAGAGACATGGCTCCCTACGACTTTGGGCTCTTTCGAAGACTCAAGGTGTCGCCCAAATGACCACTCCCCAGACATGGCTCCCTACGACGTTGGGCTCTTTCGAAGACTCAAGGTGTCGCTCAAATGACCACGGCCCATACATGGCTCCCTACGACTTTTGACTTTTTCCAAGACTCAACATGTCGTTCAAAGGGACGAGATTTCACGACGTAAAAGAAATCCAGATAAATGAGACAAAACCCAAAAGGAAATCTAAACAGAAATGACTTACCACTATACCTCCAGCAGTGAGAGCACTGCTTGGAGAATCGTATCAACTCACAATAGACCTATTTAGAAGAGAATTAGTTCTTGGATTAAATAGGTACCAGTACGTTAGTTTTCGCCAGCCTAAGGTTGGATAATTTTATTTGAAATATTTGATATACTCTATGGTCTCTACATTAGATGCAGATAAAGTGGGAATAATTTCATCAATTATGGACTGCTACCAATCAATGAAGCAGCTGTGGAGAGGCTGCAGTGATGTGAAATAAAATGTGGGGAGGTGTGCCTGTCTATAAGAACAAGCTAAAGGAGCCATCATAATAATATCCTACGCTGATAGCTCTCAGACATGTCCAGATCATGGACCACTTGAAGTCATAGTCCCCGTTAAGTAAGCTCTCTCCTGTCACCCGCGGTTAAATGAAAAGCTTAGAGGCCTAAGTGCAAATCACTAATTTAACAATCTAGATTTATTTCGCTGTTCATCAGGACCTGTAATAGAAATCACTGTCCAGCACCATCTGATGAGAGAAACTGTCTCTTAAAGTCTGTCTGAAGTACATTGATGGTTATGCTAACCAGTAACAACCAATTATTTTACAATCGCAACCATGTCAACGCGGGGCATGGGGTCAATGATGAAAACTTTCTATAGTGACCTGTTCAGATCGCCAGAACTCCCTCCAATTGCCAAAGCCATAGCTCAACGTTTGACACGTTCTATTCATCGGGAGGAACACCTGCCGCCTGGCACAACTCGAGGACAACACACTTGCATAAGAAGGGAGACAAAGAGGACCTCGGGAATTATGGTCCAATTACTCTTCTCAAGTTCACTTACAGGATGTTTACGAAATGCATCCTTTCCAGAGTCCGTACAACTCTCGAAGAATTGCAACTTGTTGAACAAGCAGGCGTTCGGCGTTCGTACAGCACAATGGATCCCATTTCAACCTGCTGCCGTCTTATTGAAGTAGCCGAGAGTTCTAGACACCCTTGATTCTCGCATTCATCGACTACAAAAACGTTTTTCGGTAGAACCACATTATATCTGGCGTTAACTGTTGGAACAAGGTGTAGATACTGGTTACATCAGAATTCGTGCCAACAGTTATACGAACTGCACTACCACATTTAATTCCTTCCGACGTTCAGATGTGATACCAGTTCAGAAGTAGGTCCGACAGGGTGATCCTATCTCACCAAACCTCTTTTCTCCATGTTTGGAATCAGTCATCAGCCGATGCAACTTGCACACCTTTGACATTCATATTGATGGCAGACACCTCATCACCTTTGATTTGCTGATGACTTAGTGCTCATCACAGAGTTAACAGCAGAAGCCAACCAAATCATGCAACTACTCGATGATGTGGCTCAGGAAAGCGGGACTGGAGATGAATGTCTCGAAGAACAAAGTGTTTGCGCAATCGTTTCGTCAATTATAATCCAGTCTTCCTTGGCGTGGTGCGATTATATAAGATGTCAACGAGTACATATATCTTGGGCGTGTCTTCAATATGACGAATAACCTGGAACCTGAACTGACAAGACGTTATCGCGCGGTTTGAGAAACCTCGTTCATTAACTTGGTCCTAGGCGGTTGCCAAGACTATAACGCGCGATCATCTCTCTTCAATTCTACTGCGCTCCCTGCGATGTGCTACGGTGCTGAGACTCGAAACTGACAATATCATTGAAAGATAAATTAAAAGTGGCCTTGGCTTTTCTTGAGAGATGCTTGGTCGGAATCACTCTAAGGAACCAAAGTATGCAAAATCTCAACAATTCTGACATTCGATGATTGTCTTTTGGTGAATGATGAGGCAATCTATGGAGACAAGGTAAAACAAAGATGGGTAAGTCACGTGTTACGACGAAACAATGGTCGATGTAGCACTGCGACAGTACCTTCGAGGTAAAAAGAAAGAGACCGCGAGGACCTCTAAAGCGTTGGTCCGACCTTATTGCGTACGCAACAACACCCGATACGTCTGTGGACTTCCGTGGCCCAAGACGAGGTTCGTTAAGTTCGGACTCGCTGATACACTAGCACGAAGATATATGTGCCATCCTTGCTATATGTTCTTTGGTTGATAATAAGAAACATGTTTGGCTCAGCTATCTCACATAACAGAAAAAAAACCACACCTACGTTACGGTGAAATCAAAACATCTAACTAATCACAACAACGCCTTAGTTAGTGTATATCTTTTACTTCGATGTGAGAATTGAGGCAACGTTAGAGTTGGATCCTTTGCAGAAAATTTGTAGCACTGTAGTAACATGCTATTATTATTGTCGCTTCTGTGTTACACCTTGCGTAATATGATGAGTTTGCTCGTCCCACCTGCAACCTTCCTAAGCCTCCTTTTAACATAAATTGAAAAGCCTCACGCAAGATAGACTTGTTTTGATAATGCATCCGTGCAGTATGAAATGACCAGAGCTCGTTGGCATCTTTACTAGAAGTGGTCATTTGCTATCAATCTAATGATCAAAACCTGCCAGCTCCTTGTGGAGGACAGACCAACATATAAACACAACGTGCAACTGTCCTGTATTATCTTTGATAAAGGCCGCATAGTGTGTACTTTTAACTGTTATACTAGCTTCCAGCTATTTTCCAATTTCACGTTTTTCTCATGTATTTTGTTTCGTTGCGTTTTTTGGCCTGCTTGTCCTAAGATTTAGAATGGAGTGGAGCATTGGCCGAATGGTTTCGATCCATGTCTGCTGACAAGGACGGCAGCAGATCGAATCCCCAATAAGGAACATGTAGTTTTTCTGTTGGCATAAACAAACATAGCCAGCACACGACGTGGCGATGCGGCTTGTAGTCCTCAGCCTAAAAACCCCTGGAGTACCCCAGCAATGAGAATAAAGTCGTCCGACAGTTATTTAAAAAATTAACAATGAAGCAGTCAGTTTTCACTCGTATAGTGTCTGTGAATAAAAGAGAAGGTTCACTATAACATTGCAAGCATATCTTTAAAGGTGACTAAAGGAGTGCGGAGCACAATGTAGAGCACAATAAAAGAGAAGGTTCACTATAACATTGCAAGCATATCTTTAAAGGTGACTAAAGGAGTGCGGAGTACAATGTAGCCAAGTTCAGATTGCTTTACACTGAGTATAAGTTCAGGTAGGTTTACACGAGACCAAGTTCAGATAGTTTTAGTAGTTTTACATGAGTACACGTTCAGACTGATATACATGAGTATAAGTTCAGATAGCTGCTGTACATGCATATACATTCAGATAGCTTTACATCAGTGCAAGTTCACAAACATTTTCGTGAGTATAAGTTCAGATATAATTCTACTGAGTATACATACATTCAGATACTTGAGATATTTGATACTAAATATCAGATACTTCAGATATTTGAATAGGCCCACATGTTCAGATAGCTTTAAATAAGCACATTTACAATTCAGCCTACTTTTCATTAAATGGGTCTTCATCTTGGACAGCAAATTAATACTCCACAAATTCCTGTTGATCCTGAGACATACACAATAAATCTAAATACAGGGCTACAACTATCGTCAAAAGACTCACTTTACACGCTGTTTGTTCCCTTGAAAACTTTATATTGGTAAGCTCTGGCAACTTTAATTTTGTGAGACGCTGATAACATAAGTTTGGGATAGCCTACGTTGTAAGCATTTATAGATTGTCTATATTGTGAGCTGTCATAAATGTACATGAAATGAACAGCTATAAATTAAAATGACCACTGCAATATAATGCATTTTAAGTTCTTGTTTTGTTTTGTGAAATACGAGTTGGGTGAATGAAGAGAGGGGATGTATTCCTGTCAAGAGTTAAATAATCTTACACAAATAAGTATGAGAAAATTAGCATTGGTGAAGAAAGTATCAAGGTCAATAGTGTATGATGAGACTAACTCATGACACTTACGTAAACGGGCGAGCTTTAATGTGAAGAAATGTAAAAGAGTTCAAAAAATGTCCAAGAAAAATTTAGAGAGAGCAAAGATGTGTACTTCTGAAGGTTACCCCCAGTTTGTATGGATTTTTCACATTTTCTGCAGTGGACTGCTGCACGCCAATTCAGTTTTTTTTTCTACCTAAATTGTTTTATTTTACTTTCCTGATCTACTGGAAAACGTTTTAACTGCTTCAATATGGTTTATGGTCAGGGGTAACTCTGTATAGGTGTTTGTCAATCAATCAAAGCCCGTCGCTCCTCTCTGTGCATAGGCCATCGACAACATCTCACCAGCGTGCATGGTCCTGGGTCGCTCCATGGCCCTGGGCCGCTCCATGTCCCATTTTAATAGAAGGTCGTCCGACTCATTGGAGAAAATTCTCATGATTGGTCACATGTATAGGCCAACTAAATTACAAAACTCATCAGCACTTATATTGTGTCAAGGTTTATAATCAAGCCATGCATCATCCACATAAATAAAATAAGATAAATAAAACAAATTAATTGTACAAAACACAACAAATCACTGTTGAGAGTGATCCTTTCACAGAATCCCGACCTGAAATAAACTGAATATCTATCTACTTTTTATTTATTTATACAACAACCAGCACTCCTAATGAAACCAGACTTTTGAAATGATTACCCGTTTCATGACTGAGTATATTTGGAAATAACATTTTCCCCGTGTTTTACTAAATCTGTTCAGCTTCAACACAAAGCGCACAGGTTTTAAACAGTTATGTCAGCCTTCGGTGCGTCCCATATGTAGTTAAAAATTGTGTCAGCGAGCACATAGGTGTAACAGATCAAGTAAAGGAGATTAGGGCTGGGGACTTATTCTCTGCGGCCAAAAACAGTACTGGGGAGGTATTGGTGATGGTGGAGAAAGCTAGGATTAACACAATGCCATTGTCAGATGCATATATATATATATATATATATATATATATATATATATATATATATATATATATATATATGGAAGGAAAATATATTTCATATAGACAAGTTGATCCAAGAGCATGGTCATATGTGTTTGAGACTGTCACCTTATCATTCACACTTAAACCCAATTGAACTCATTTGGGAAAAGTTAAGGGGGGAGTGCCACCTAGAATCTGGTCAAAATGCATCTTGTTCGGTCAATTCAATTTTGTTCAGCTGTTAAGAAAGTATAATCAATCTTCTTTCAAATACAACTTAAATTTAATGTCTAGCATCAGTAGTTTATAAGATATAGACTGTCAAACAGGACAGGGATCAGTCCCCCAAAATGAAGAAAACAAAAATCAAAATGGCTGCCAGTTACTAGTTTCAAATTATTACTCCCCTAGAATTTAGTTATCACAACAAACAATGAGGGGTTGTCAAGCTCCCTTAAAAAAAATATAATATAATGAGTACTCCCCACTTAATGCATATGGCAGGATATGTTAGTCACAATTTTAGCTAATACAAATTGTAATTTTCAAAGAAAAACAATTTGTGAGAATTTTTAGAAATAAAATCATGTTGTGACTGAAGATAAAGAAAGACAGTTAATAGGAAACGTAAGTTCTATGGTGATATGTCTACCAAAGAAGCAGAAATACGTGACAATTTAATTAATGGACTGTAGGTTAGGCGTGTGATTACTTCTGGTATTCTTCTTCTGTGATCATTCTCAATCTCCTACTACCAAGTCCTAAACATGACTTTGCAAATAGCTGGATGTAATCTAGAGAACGGAATGCGTTGTCTCATTAGTTTACAGCTTGACTATGATATTTGCACCTTTCGGTCTGACATCCGTCTTCGGCAGGTACATTCTGGTAAACTCAGCCGACTCAACATTGAATCATTTAAAAGTTCACTGACCACAGCCACTTGGTCAGAAATAAAGAGATGGAAATTGTATGACCTTGTGAATCAGATTTAATTTTAAGTGAAGATAACAATGTTCATTAGGAGCTGGATGGAAGACAGTGAAAATAAAACTTTCAAACTATGAGATATAAAAGAACAAAAGTATGCAGCTTTCTCAAATATAGACAAACATTTGGTTAAATGTGAGGACCATGTCTTGATAGAGGAAGAGGGCTATTGAGAAAAGGTGGACTGTCGTTCTTTCTTCCAAGAACAGTGATCAATGCGTTGGTATCATCCGACTAGGATTAAGTGAAAAATTAACCTGCATGTTTGCTTTCTGAGAAATAAAGGTATCCATTACCTTGGCAAAACGATCCTATTCTGTGCCACCCCGATCAGTTAGAAGGATCTCAGAACTGAATTATAACCATTTATTGTTTGCTCCAGATCTATTTATAAACTTGTACAAATCCATCTGGAAGTATGTACTTTATGTGTTCTATATATTGTATGCTTTTACATTTTCACACATTTTTTAAACAAAATGCCCAGTTAGTTCTTACAGCTCCTAAAACACATGAACTACATTACAAAAGGGCATTATGTGGATCCTAATGTAGAAAATCTCATTCAAATTGGAGAGATGCCTATGCCTAAAGAAAGACATTAAAAAAAATTATTATTAGTAAATTATTTTCTCAAGTGGCTAAATAATTCCTTTGCTAAAAATTATCAAAGGAACTAGCCACTTTAAGAAAATGGCACTACCTTATACAATGTAAATTTATTAAGTGATTGGGACATTGAAATGATAAATTTAACGTGCACAAAATCATGCATATCGGTGTAAGTGGTGACCATGTTCACTATCCTTCATAGGCATCTGTTAATGAAGGACTGGAGGCTTTGTTGCATGACCTTGGTCGCTCTCCACGTCCCCGCTCCACACAGCAATACCAACCTGACACCGGTGTCGAATACTCAAACCCTGATGTGAATTATGACATCTCTGGATTCCCACATATTGCCCAGCATCAGGAATCTGGTTGGTCACTCCTAAGACGGGTTGTAAGGTTGCCTGAGCATGTCTCTTCATTTGACCCTATCCTCTAGTCCATCAGTCCTAAGACTGGTTGTAATATTGTCTGAACATGTCTCTACATTTGACCCTATCCTCTAAAGCTCTCTTCACTTCAGCACAGGTTCGTACTTATTAGAAAGGCAAGTCTTGGTCATACCCTTCCTCTTTTCCCTAGGATTTTGGTTTATCTTCTGTAGAAGACTTTCATGTCTCATATTGTACCCCAGCCAACTCATTATTCTTTGTTGTATGACTTTCAATATTTGTCTTTGAGCACCTACCTCAGTGAGGACATTGCCAAATTGGATCTTCTTTCTGTCCAGAGCACATCTTTTCATTCTACGATATCACCACATCTCAAACACTGCCAAGCTTTTTTTTTTTGTCCTTCTTTGCTAAAGTCCATGTTTTGGCCCTATACAGTTCAACTTGCCACATACAAATGGTATTTATTCTTTTTCTCAGTTCTATCTTGATATTCTTTGAAGTTAGCATTTTCTGTTTTTCCCTGAAGGCCTATTTTTGCCAATGTACATCTTAATTTCCGTCTCATTGCTGACATATTCTGTTATGCTTTGCCCTAAACATGTAAACGCCTGTACTTATTTAATTATTTCTCTATTGATGATTATATTAATTTGCTTATTTTGCTTGGTTATTATCATTGACTTCAGTGTGTTTATTTTCATGCTAACTGTACTGTTAATTATTTTTTCAAGCAGCCTTTGCAATGTTACTACTGCTTCTCCCACTAACATTCAGTCCATTTACTTTGACAGCCCTATTACAACTCTGGGCAACTTTTTCCATCAGCATCTTAAAATAAGTGTTATAGAGACTTGGTGAAAACAAACAATCCTGTCATACACCTGTCTTATTGAAACTGGATCCGTTTGTCCTTTGATAGAAATAATTGCATCTTGATTTTCATGAATATTCTAGTTTAACCTAATGAGTGGTTTCTCTATACCTATTTGTTGCAACATCTAAAATAGTTTGCTCCAGGGAACTTGATCAAAGGCTTTTTCGTAGGCAATAAAGCAGATAAATAGTGGTTGTCTTTGATCTATCATTCTTTCTGCAAGAAGCCGCAATGATCTCATTGCATTCCATGTACCCCTGGCCTTATAAAATCCAAATTGGTCATCTTTTAACATCTCAGTCTTGCTATTGGTTCTAATGAAGCTTAATTTAATGTAATCCAAAATGTGTTTCCTTATAATACATTTCTTACAGGTATGACAAATAGTTGTAGTTTCACTTTCAAATAGGTAGCCGATATATTGACTGCTTGACTAACAATGTTCAGAAATGTTCTGCTATTTGCTGGTATTTGTAGAAGCGAACCGTGCATGCTTTATAGTTGGACTTAGTTGCCTATGAAGTGCCACATTAATGTAAAAAATAATCATTTGCAAGAGTTTACTGTTTCATGTAGTGTTTATTTCATTTCTTTGGTTATGTTTATATTAGTCAGATGTATTAGTCTGCATTAGGTATAAGTTAACATGCATGAAAGAGAGAAGAACAACAGAAAAAAGGCTCAGACAACAAATAAACAATCATTTTAAATGAGTAGGAAAGAATATGAAGAGTATGGTTAACATGGACATATTTATTATGTAGCTGCTGCATTTACTCACATTTCTTAAAAATTAATTTACATCTTCATTGTCAGTTATTTGTCCATCACAAGCTCCAATCATTCAAAATCATTCTGCTTTCTTAATGATATATAAGTATCTATTACATACGTATGAAATATACTTTTTACAAAAATAGATTAAAATATTGTATAAGTACAGTGACCAGGTTTTCTTAAAGCAATACCATTCAGAAAGTTCATTGTGTAATGGAAATATTGTAATGTATACTTTTGCTTGCCAATTCACTCAGAAATAATAGAGGAAGTACAACATTGTAATATGAGCTGCTGCATGATGTAATAGACATCCTTGGTAAAGCTGCTTACTTGTGTCAATGTAACATCATAAAAGTATCAACTTTACACAACTTGCGGTTTTATTGCTTTGGCCACACTTTAAGGAACACTGAGTAATAGTCAATGTCTGGGATAATAATATCAGTATGAATTTTCATGGCTTTATTATCAGCAATAACATTTTTTAGAGATTGTGCATGCAATGACAAAATATTTTGTGAAACATCCAGATTGTACATCTCTGGATGTGCGAGTATGTGGAGTATGAGAATAACAAATGTGCAGACAATGAATCCACATATTAAAAGATAGTTAATAATTTAGCACAGCGAGTAGGACAAAGTTATTCAAATGTATAACAAATTATTACATTGGAAGAAATGAGTGACTATATTACAATGTGCTTGCCTGGAATAAACCAACAGTTGTATTTATCACTTAAATCATCCTGTAATTATATATATGCTGTGTCTCTGTCCATCGCTATATACACGTGCTTGTTTTTTTAATCTATGTAATAATCATGTTTTCTATGTTGACAGTCCTTATGCTGAATGGGTATAAGAATCCAGGAAATCAATATTTTAGGTTATACGTGTTAGGTTCATACGTCTGATATATTAGAACATAAGTAGACCAGCAACTGCAATCCACCAACTTTGTTTTAAATAGTAACTAAGGATGGTGATGCAAGGGTCCTGACTGTCATATTGCATTACTCTACTCTCTTTCTCTATGTAAATTGATTGTCTATCAACATCTTGGTGCTGTCTTTCTCCCTTGTCTATCTCAAACATTCTCTCTTTTACATGTAATAGAAAACCGTTATATTTAAGCATCTTCATTTTCTTTCTATGTTGTTAATTATTATGTTAAAATAAAAGTATTCATTTTCTTGTCTTCCTCTTCTCACCTTTTCCTCTATCTTCTAGAACAAGAAACTTTCCCACATTCCTGAGAAAAATAATTAGTCTGTGACCAACTTAGAATGTCAAGAATCTTTAAACGTTGGCTTGTTAACTATGGTGTACTTTGACATTTTTCCTAACTTTATATAAAACAGGTGACTAGAAGATTATGCACATCAGCAACCTTATCATGGAAGCAAATTGTTATAGATACCTCCCATGCAAGAGTTCAAAAAAGCTCTGGAGCTTGCAGCTTACCTCCTGCAAGGTAAAATGAAATCCAGTTTCGCTGCAACTTCAACGGTGAGAAATTGGACAATATGTAGACATGTATTTGTATTCTACCCTTATCTTCTGTTAACTTTGTAGCAACGTTAATGAATTATATTTGTATATATTGTACTTTCATATGCTGATTGCTGGTTTCATATATGTATATTTGTGAAAAGACTATCCAATCTATAAGGCTATGCTAGAATTTTGTGTATTGTTCCAATTTTCTAAAATTATTTTTTTATTCCACAATATTATCCTTCAGTAGTTGTTTGCTTGAAATTTACATACAGAGAACAGTGAGTATCAACACAAGCACAATGGCTGGCAGGGATAGCTTGAGATGCTTGGCTCCATTATCTTTACCACTAGACTCTGCTTTGTGCGGTGATACAAACTTCTCTTCAACATAGACATCTACAATGGGAGCGGTGCCTCTAAGCTTGAAGCTTCTGTATACCACTCGGTCATTCAGTGGTTGAATGGGCCGAAAGTTGTCGACCATATCCTCTTGTGTGTATGTATCCCCTCCTTCCACCTAAAGCAATATAAAGAAAAGTGTCTTGCTTTATCTGTAATTTATATATACACACACACACACACACGCACGCATACATTTACATTAGTTGATGAGACTAACGTCTGGTCAGGTATATCATACAGTGTTAATCAGGGTCATGTAAACATACTAACTTTCCTGCAGTTTATCCTGGAAACAGTTGCAGTCTGGATAACGACGTGGGGATCGACGTTTAGAAGAATCTGCAGTCTGTATACAACCAGTTTAATTTATATTACCTTCTTCTAAAAGCTATGCACATCCAATTTATTCTTAAATACAATAATTGTTCCTGCCTCCACTACCTCCTGTGGCAATACATTCCAAGCATTCACCACTCTCTGACTAAAAAATATTTTCTAATATCTAATCTGGACCTCTCTTTAGTTAATTTGTAGCTATGCCCTCATGTTAAGAGTAAGAAAAGGAAGAAGAAAAGGAAGAAAGTGTCAAAATACTTACTTTGCTATGAATTATCTAATATTAATATTCATTCTTATATTTGATATACAACTCTTTAGAAATGAACTGTAACCCGTCATTGTTTTTGCTAATAAATTATCACCTGTTCTTCAGACTTGTGGTCTGTGGCATGTTCATCTGTCTCATGATCATCATTGTTGGTGGCATCATCACGCTCATCATTAATGGCGCCACCATTCTCTGCACGTTTGTCATTATCCTGGTCATTGCTGAATTTACCTTCATTCTCATGGTCGTCATCAGTTTCATGAGTATCCATATCTTCTTTCTGCTTTTCTATTTTATCCCTGACAGAAAATATATTTATAAAAAGAAAATATAATGCATAAAAATTCCTTTGTTACATCAACTTCAAAATTGAATAAAATGAATGCATTCTCATTATCTTGAAGCCAGCATTTATGATAGAATTTGCTAAATAAATATTATATAGAAACAATCCTGAGTTGTGCCTTAACTTTTGAGTGTGGAGAATTGAAGTATTTACTGATAAAAGGTAGTAGTCTCAGATAATGTACTGCTACAGAGGAAAGCACATTAGACTTGACTATTCTTAGCATTCATTAACACATTAGAGACACCTACTCTTCGCATTCATTCTTTAAGTGTAGGATGTAAGCTGACTGATTACCTTTCCCACCCTACACAGTCAGGTACACAATTTTAAATAGTTGGCAAACTAGAGTACTGAGACTACGGCAGAAACACGTTTCTTTTTCTGAGCGAGGCAATCACTATGACCACTTTGCCAATTGTGTTCTTTATTTGCCAATATTTTATTGTAATTGGCTCATCAAATTAAACCATGGATGAATAGGGTCTGGGGTTGAAATGCTGAAAGTTCTATCTCTAGTAAATGCACTGTGACTTTCACCAATCTATGTACAACTTGTAACTTTTTTACTTTACAAAGCTGGCAATTTATTAATTCACTATTGTAATTCATCCATCATAATCAGTTTGTCAACCACTTTGTCATCATTCACTGTACATGTAAGTTCGAAGATTGCTAAATAAGCTAATCTCAGTCCTGAATTATTAGCTACACTTAATACAAGGATATAGGACACACCCTTCCACCGGCATGGAGGATGTTTTGCTCTAAGCTGACTTGCCGAATGATTGTTACTGGATAGCTTCATTTATTCTTGTTTCCTCATTTCCCTTATCACCCTCCACAGTAGTATTGCACCAGTTAGAGCACTTTATGACGATTCTTTCCCAGTCATCATAGTTAATACCGCACTGAATCAGCGAGCTCTTAGAAGTGTCCTTGTACCTTTTTCTCTGCCCACTGCTCGCTCTTCTGTCATTTTGCAATTCATCACAGAGTAGCTCTTTTGGTACACGCTGACTCGACATGCGTACCTCATGACCAGCCCATCTCAGCTGTGCTGTACATATCTTGGTGTGTTTACTTGTCATGATCTATTCTGCTAACACATCTAGGTTTAGCACCATGTCCTGCCTACTAATCTTCAGCAGTTTCTGCAGACAGTGTATGTAGAAGTGATTTAATTTCTCCAACATGACAACTATAGACGGTCCAGGTCTCACATGCTTATAAGAGGGTAGGTAGAACAGCTGCAGTATAGACCATTATTCTTCTTTGAGTCCTGATCCCTAGCCTCTACCACACCCTACTACGAAGTCTACCAAATGCTACACTTGTCCTAGCTGTTTTGAATTCACCTCATTATTTATGTGTCTAATGTGAGACAAGTACTGCCAAGGTACATAAATCACTTGCTAGTAGAGGGAAACTAAAGAAGTTGTTTTCCAAAGTGTAGCAAAAACTACTAGTTAGCAACTTCACTAAAAACTTACACAACCACGTTATCATCCTGTGGCGTGTCTCCCATCATCTGCATGTGCATGAGTTCAGACCTCAAAACTGTTTCTTGAAATTTATTACCCTGAAATTCAAGAAAGAAACAACCATTTTCTAACAATATTTGGGACACAATACGTGTACAATATGTATATTTATATAGCAAGGTCAGAAGTATGTACCTGCAGGCTAAATTATTTGACATAAACTGTTACAGAGTCTCAGCTTCTGTGATAGATGGAGTCACCAGCTCCATTCTTTACTGCCTTGATTTCCCTGACAGTAACAGACAATGAGGAACTTGTAGGGATCTACTAGCCTGGCCATGTCAGAAACTTGTAGGGATCTACGAGGCATATTGAACTGAAACCGAACCAAACTGCAACAAGTGAACATACGTTTGATGTGCATGATGATATCACTTCTGGTGTAAACAGCAAATACCAACCGCCAAGTTTGCAAAATGTAATTATCCTTCGACTCAGTTTCCTCAGCAGACCGTTGAAAACATGGCGGGTGTGATACGGAAACCGTTGAGAGTTGATCAGCAAGCAGTGATTTGGTTTCTAACAGCTGAAGGATGTCGACCAGTTGACATTCATAGCAGAATGCAGGCAGTGTATAGTGACAAAAGTGTATCTAAGACAACAGTGAAGAACTGGACAACGATGATTAAAGAAGGACTTGAGGTAACGCAACAATATGCACCTGACCTGGTCTCGGAAGTTCTTTCGTTAATTCGCATCCTTCTTTAAACATTGTTGTCCAGTTCTTCACTGTTATCTCTGACAGACTTTTTTGTCACCATACACTGCCGGCATTCTGCGATGAATGTCAACTGGTCGACGTCCTAGAGCTGTTAGAAACCGAATCACCTCGCTGATCAACTTTGGACGGATTCCGTATCACACCCGCCATGTTTTCTAAGCTCTGCTGAGGAAACTATGAGTCGGAGGATAATGAGATTTTGCAGCTTGATGGATGGTATGTGCTGTTTACACAAAAAGTGACATCAATTGCATTGTATGTATGTTCACTTCTTGCAGATTGGTCCGGTTTATTTAAACACGCTTTGTACTACCATGTCAGGATCCTGTAGAGATCTATTGACTTGGCTATGTAGTAACCTGTAGGGATCTACTGCCGAACCGTGTCAGGAACTTGAAGGGATCTACTCGTCTGGGCATGTCGGGAACCTGTAAGGATCTACTGGTCTGCCCATATCAGGAACATGTAAGGATCTACTGGTCTGGCCATGTCAGGAACATGTAGGGATGTACTGGTCTGGCCATGTCAGGAACATGTAGTGATCTACTGGTCTGGCCATGTCAGGAACATGTAGTGATCTACTGGTCGGACCATGTCAGGAACATGTAGTGATCTACTGGTCGGACCATGTCAGGAACATGTAGTGATCTACTGGTCGGACCATGTCAGGAACTTGTAGTGATCTACTGGTCGGACCATGTCAGGAACTTGTAGTGATCTACTGGTCTGGCCACGTCAGGAACTTGTAGTGATCTACTGGTCTGGCCACGTCAGGAACTTGTAGTGATCTACTGGTCTGGCCATGTCAGGAACTTGTAGTGATCTACTGGTCTGGCCGCGTCAGGAACTTGTAGTGATCTACTACTGGTCTGGCCATGTCAAGACCTTGTAGTGATCTACTACTGGTCTGGCCATGTCAGGACCTTGTAGTGACCTACTGGTCTGGCCACGTCAGGAACTTGTAGTGATCTACTGGTCGGACCATGTCAGGAACTTGTAGTGATCTACTGGTCGGACCATGTCAGGAACTTGTAGTGATCTACTGGTCGGACCATGTCAGGAACTTGTAGTGATCTACTGGTCTGGCCACGTCAGGAACTTGTAGTGATCTACTGGTCTGGCCATGTCAGGAACTTGTAGTGATCTACTGGTCTGGCCGCGTCAGGAACTTGTAGTGATCTACTACTGGTCTGGCCATGTCAAGACCTTGTAGTGATCTACTACTGGTCTGGCCATGTCAGGACCTTGTAGTGATCTACTGGTCTGGCCACGTCAGGAACTTGTAGTGATCTACTGGTCGGACCATGTCAGGAACTTGTAGTGATCTACTGGTCGGACCATGTCAGGAACTTGTAGTGATCTACTGGTCGGACCATGTCAGGAACTTGTAGTGATCTACTGGTCGGACCATGTCAGGAACTTGTAGTGATCTACTGGTCGGACCATGTCAGGAACTTGTAGTGATCTACTGGTCGGACCATGTCAGGAACCTATAGGGATCTATTGGCAGAACTGTGTCAAGAACTTCTGTGGATCTACTCATCTGTTCATGTTGAGAGTTCTTGTAATGAAACAACTGATATGGTGGCTCCAAAAAAAACCATATTTGTGACATAATGTATGGACAAGGTTGACATACAGAAATCAATCAATCAATCTGTTCGATGATGAAACCGCAACTGGTGAATCAGTAAAGAATAAACTACTGAAATTGTAAGTCAAATATAAGTCAGCTGGGATGTATATGAGGATAGATCAGGAGTGTACAACCAGTGAGCTACAGGAACCCAAAGGCAAAGGCCGCCGTCCATCGTAGACAATGATGGCATAATTAATTTTGCTAGTGCAATTTTTAGCAAGGATTAACTGCGCTACTTTTTATCCTCACTCTCTCGTCTCGAGCCGCCCGACCCCGGTGGCAAGTCAAGAACAAGAAAACTAGGGGGCGACTACGGGATGCACCTAAAAAATAGGTGTGGCAGAGTCAATGGATAGGCAACAGAAATTGTTTGCCTTCAGTGATATACCTCTCCATCAGATATGAACTTGGTCACCACAGCCTTTGGGTAGTCGTCTTTAGCAACATCCATCAGATCTCTTTCAACAAGATTCCTGTGAACTTTGACGTTCCCATTCTTCACTTCCTCTGTGGGTTCCAATCAAAGGTATGTCTAATAGGTTTATTCTTCAAGTTATGTTGCATTCATCTCTTTTTTTCTTCTTTTAATTTCTAATCACATTGGTTTTTTTGGCAGCTAAAAATCAAACACACATTAACCATGCTGTCATAGTTTGTAATGTTACACTGAATACAGTTACCTTTATACCAAGTTCATACAAGACTTCCTCTGCTCTGTGCTCAAACTTTTGATCAGCATTGTTCAAAGATCGCTGATGTCTGCTCCCGGCATGTCCAGACTTTTTCATCTTTTTGTGAAAATGCTTGTATTGTAGCAGCGTTGTGAACTGTTGAAGCTGTAGACACAGTTTGACAATATATTCAGGATGTCCTTTATGCTCATATTTGTTCATGCCTTCTTATTTTTTTCAGTTGAACAATCCATGGAATTTAATTTAGCAACAGCATTAGTAGTGGTAGTAATAGTAGTGGTAGTAATAGTAGTAGCAACAGTGGTAGTAATAGTAGTAGCAGCAGAAACAGTAGTAGTGGTAGTAATAGTAGTGGTAGTAATAGTAGTGGTAGTAATAGTAGTAATAGTAGTGGTAGTAATAGTAGTGGTAGTAATAGTAATAGCAGCAACGGTAGTAGCAGCAGTGGTAGTAATAGTAGTAATAATAACAGTAGTAGCAGCAGGACAAGTAACAGTAGTAGTAATAGTAAAAGTAGAAATAATAAAAGAATTGACATTGAGTGTCAGGTTTAAGTTTCATTACTACACAAATGGGGACACCAGATTTTCTTTTTGTAGAAACAAAATTTTTTTTAAAAAAGGAAGAAAAAAAAACCCCCTAGGAGGAACCAGTTAAAATGATTGACATAATATATAAGACAGCAGAGCAGATAAGATACTAGCTATACAATTGACTTGTAGATGAATGCATTGCAGGAGAGATCAGAATAGCAATGAAGCTACAAGATTAATCAGATATTGTATGACTTCAAAACCAACGACTGATGACTGTTGAGACTAAAAGTAAAGCACTCGCTAACTAATAGATGTGATCAGCTACACCCAGACTAACAGCAGTAGATATGTCGTTAATCTGAGACAGGATGGCTTTAAAGCCAGAGCAGTAGAATTAGACGTGTGAAGTCTGTGGTGCCATATATAACTACTTGGATGTAGATACTACCAGGATGTAAAAACTGCTGGGACGTTAAAAACTACAGGAACGTTGAAAATTTCACCGACCGCCAATGCTTGCAACCACGCTGTAGGCTGGGAACAGACAAGAGCTGGTAACAAGAACACAAAGCTGATCTCATCAAATCTGTTCAAATGGGATGGATCATACCACATGCTTTTAATTGTTCATTCCTAGGAATTAACTCAATTCTTCCTGTGTCATGTTAAGATTTTTGTATCTGCAGCTTTAATGAAATCAGGTAGTTGTTCCATCTGTAAGAATGGCAGGGTGTAAAAACCATGAGCTGGTTAGTCTTCTACCTTAGAAAGGTTAGACCACATGTTAATCACATTTTACGACAGCTTGTCAGTGTGTTCATTCCTATCTCTACTGTGCACATAAATATCCTGGCAATCATTCCACAAGCCATAGCACAGTCAAAACATAATTTCTTGAGTACTGCTGCAACGAATTTGTTACATTAGAAGTGTTGACAAAAATGGTATCGAAGGAGAGTCTTGGGACAACACTTACTTGGGCAAGTGAGATTGTTTGCTTTTCGTCAAAAACTGTCCATATCACACTCTCAAAACATCCAGGTGTAGTCAATGAACCGTTGTACCTGTAGTAGCGAGAAATATCACCAGGGAGAAAGTCTCGGAGAGACATCAGAGGGAGAGCCACTTTTTCATGCAGATCTGAAAGTATGTCCACAGACAGAGAAGGTCACAAAAAAGAACTTTAAAAAGAAAACTCGATTCTTCTGTAAATATTACGTTTTATTTGTTATGAATAGGAATGGATAAAGTATCAAACTAATTAATAATAACAATAATTATAATAATAGTAATATTTACAGTTGTCCATTACAAGCAAAGATGACCACAGCATCAGACTATTAGTGTGAACTGTGTTTACTTATGGCTGTAAACACAAATCCTGGAACGGCATACCCTGCAACATTTAGAGCACACATGTGGGGAGCTGGATGTGGAATGGTTTTTTTTAAGCAGCACGCTTACACTGAGCTTCTGCAATGGCTATACTCTCTGCAATCTGAGCACCTTCAGCAACTCTAGCACACCATGCGGTACGGTTTTATGCAGGCATTGAAGCTTTTCATAGTCACTTTCAAGGAGTCTCTGTATAGCATTTCTTCCGCACCACTGGTGATCTTCTGCCTGTTGTGGGCTCACCGCACAACAACTGCTTGGGGATGCGCTTATCTGGCATGCGAATAACATGCCCTGTCCATTTTAGCTGAGTTAATTTCAGAAGTGTATGGATTAACAACATGTTAGTATTGCTAAGAATTTCAGAGTTCAGCATTTGAGCAAAGTGGATAACACTATAGCACGATACATTTTTACATTCGTAGTGACACTGATGTCTTGTCTGTTCCAGACATTTGCTTGCGGACTCCAAAACACAGAGCTTGCCTTAGCAATTCTGTCGAAATTCACCCCATTAGTGAGGATACTCACTAGCGACTATCTGGAGATATTGGTTCTGTACAGTAATGTTTGATGTATGGTTCCCCAGAGGCAGGATGAAAGAGTACCTCGGTTTTCCTTGTGCTGATCGTGAGGCAAAAGTTACTGCATGCTGCCGAAAACTGTTATGTTGGACTGCATATCTTTTTCAGAGCATGTGTCATAGGAGCAATTGTCCATGAACAGGAGATTGAAGAGGGAATGCTAACCAGGTAATAAAAAAATGCTAGCTAAAGTCGGATGTGTTGGACCGAAAGTTGCAAATATTGCAGTCAAGCTGTGAACTACGACACAACGCATTCCATTCTGGACTACATTCTGCTACTTAAGCCCTTTCAGGGTTTGGTAGCAGGAGATTGAGAATGAACGAATCCAAGCCAGCAAAGCCATACAGGATGAGAGAGGCACACAGAGCATGCAGTACTAAAAATAGCAACAAATAAGTTCTCTGTATGTAAGAGTTCACCAGGATAGGTAGTACTGTATTTCGTAACATTCTGGTGTGTCAGATGTTGGAAAAATGATAAATAGGGCAAAGAAGGAATAGGTAAAAAATGTGATGCTCTGGGGATTATGTACAATCAAGTTAGTGGTTTCAGACTGCAGGAAGTGAGAGGAGAGGAGACTATGGAATTGGGGCTATGGAATTATTGGAGATAATTGACATTGGATCAAATTTATCACATCTGACATGCTTGATCATTGGTGGATAGGGAATGTGATTGAGATGTGATAAAGAGGTTTTTGTGATTAACTGGGTCAAACAATTAGACTGTTTAGATAGTCAGACTGTTGATGATCATACTTATTAGATGATCAAATATTTAGATGATCAGGTTATTTAGACGATCGACCTGTTTAGACTACCAGTTTAAAGGACAAATTTATACGGCCAGACTGTTTAGAAAACCAGTCTGCACGGATGTTAATACTATTTATATATCAGCATGTTTAGATGATCAGAATATTTAGAATTAGATGATTAGACTATTTAGAATTAGATGATCAGACTGTTTAGAATTAGATCAGCAGACTATTTAGATAAGACAGTTTAGAGAAGATCGGACCAGTTTAATATTCAGGCTGTGCTGTCAATCAGACCATATGATTCACTTATTAATTATATATTCCATGAAAGTACATATGTTAGTTCTTTATATCATGCACGCACACACAAACCGTAAGGTAAGTTGAAATAAAAGAATGCTATACCTGGATCTCTGACGTATTTTAAAGCCCTCACGATTGTTGCAAGGCTCGGATTGTCTTCATCAGAAATCTGAGAAATAGTAGGAAACGAGTGTTGACCTTGTTACCTTAATATACATAGGATAACATTAGTGAACACTTCAGTAACAATTGTGCGAAAAAAGGTTTGATGCTTTAAAATACAAGGAATGGCTATAACGTGTGGTTTGCTACTATACAAAACGTCTCCCTAATTGAAGCATATGGCCACCACTACAGCTGACCACTTTACAGGGAGCCTGCAACCGAGCATTTGTGGTAGCAGTTTCAATAGTACTTACTTACTCGCTCCTCTTATACTGTAACGTGTAGAGGTAGTTTCAATAGCAATGGTCCCAAATAAAGTAACTAGATCCACATACATGCCTCTTTGGTCATCTTTTACAAAGTCAATAGGCTTACAAAGTTATTATTTGCGACCCTGGTGTCATTGGGGTGACTCTACAGTATATAAGAAAATAATTGTGTTCAGTTATTTCTGAACTGTTAACATTCATTTATTCTTTCACCTCACCAGCAACTGATCTGAAAAACTACACCTCACGTTGTTTCTCCACATTATCCAAGGAACCAGACAAATTGGAATGTTTCTGATCCCTGCCTACCCTGGGAAGGCCTATCATTCAGGTTTAGACCTGCTGGGCTAGACCGAAGAAATAGTAATTCCAAATCTAAAATTTTCTTTCTTTTGTCCTACTGCGCTTGTCATGCTGCTTTGCAGAGCGCCGGGATGCGTAGATTTCTTGTTATTGCCAAGTGGGAGGCTTGTACTGTTGTTGGGTGGAACTTTCTGAGAGTGTCAGAGGAGACACACTCGATTAACGCCAAGGTCTGCCCCTTGCTCGTGGACCAGAGACTAGCATATGGTATGCTCTTGATGCAGGCTGGTCATAATGCATTCTGACTAAATGACCAATCCACTTGATTTGTTGTGCGTCAATGTAGTTATTAACTTGGTTTTTCCCAACTATCTGTCACAGTATTGTGTTGCGGAATTGATCACGGATTGTCTTTCCAGCTACAAATCTGACAGTTCTAGATCTTACTCTCACGTGTTTCTAGTAAGGACCAAGATCAACATTGGTAACAATGTAGGAATAAAAAGTGCATTTATCTTCTCTTAATTTAAAGAAACACTCTAGGGTGATTCAAAATTCGTGCTATTTGATAGTAGACATTGTTTGCTTCTGAATTCTATGTGCAATCACTCTTTCCACTCTGCCATCATCAGTGAACATACTACCTAGGTAATTGAACTCCTGTACTTGCTTGGTATCAATGTCACTGATATAAAAAATTTTCTGCATCATGTGTTCACACATCAACAGTCTCTGTCTTGCCTGTGTGATAACACAGTCTCTGTCTTGCCTGTGTTGATCTTCATGTCCTATTAATTACAAGCGAAATAGAGAAAGTTCAGGTGGTGGTGTAAGTTTTCTCCATTTTGGTAAAAGATGACCTGATCATCAGCAAACAGTTTATTTAGGGACTCCTCACGGGGGTTAGCCAACTGTAATTTTATCCACACAAATTATGAACAGAAGTGGAGAAATAACATACAGCACTAGAAACTAATATGTCATACCTGTCCTGTATTCATTTGCACTGCACCTTCATGTTTTGCATAAAAGGCATGAATGTCATCGAGTAGTTGACCCTCCACATCATATGACTCCATTACCTCCCAAAGCCTATATCGGTTTGCCCGATCAAATGCCTTTACTTGATCAATGTTCCGGTCATGATGGAGTATAAACACCTTTCTTGTATTTGTTGATGATATAGTATCTCTTACTTCGCATTTAAACAGAGAGCTGTTACCAATGTAAGACCTGCAGGAATTACAAATAGTGTAAAAATGATCCCAAGACAGGCCCAGAAAGCCGATAGGTGATTGATTTACAACTGTTTCAAAAATATTTGCTCATGTAAATAGGTAGGTGGGAATGCGTACGATGAAAGTGACATCTATATTTGATATTTTTATGCTGTACCTGTTATTAACCATTGAAAAGGTATGCACATTCTGAATGAGTGGTTCCAGAAAGGGTATCTTTGTGTCAGAGTAATAAAAAATGTAAATAGTAGGTCATTCTTAAAGCTGCCAACATATTTGGCTCTTATAAGTTTATACCCCTAACAGCATGTAAAGTGTGAAACTAGTGCAAAACATGCTGAGAAGCCCAGAGTCCCTCAGAGAGCAATGACACTTACTAAAAATGTGTCAATACGGGACTAGATTCTGGACTTCTGGACGTTGTAGATGCTGAGATATCACTAAAAAATCGTTGGGCTGGACATGTGGTACGCAAGCCTGACAACAGATGGACATGTAGAACATTTTGGTGACCCTATGGTCATGGTTTTGCAAACCCCATTTTTCAGACCAAAAGAACGCTCATTGTGAATTAGAAAAAACAAAAAATTGAACAATTTGCCATATAATACAAAAATGAGCAACTTGTTTCCCAAACGGTGGGGTTGGGGAGGGGTGATTGGGAAGGCGTGAGAGAGAAGGGTTGGGATTGTGGGAGGAGGTCAGTAGGACAAGAGGATTTATGTGTTTGCTTTAACAACCTCCATTTTGCTACATCTCAATTCTTTACTCATCTCTGTCCTTCTGTCTCTATATTAGATTTCTAAATTCTACTTTTGCATTCTTACCTCATACATTACTCCCAGCACAGCTAGACCTCCCTTTGTCACAACAGCTTTGCCTATATCAGAATACAGCTCCTGGTTGTAGGTCACAAGATGCATCTGTCAGAAACAAGCATGCTCAACATATTAACATTGAAGAAAAGGAAGAATTTCTCTGTAGTTAGTTTTCTTATATTATTGTAGACACTTAACACGTTCTGATTTCTCAGCATAATGCAAATGAAATGGTAGTGATACGACAGATTCAGAAAGAAAATTTATCACAGAAGAATATCTTAGGAGAGTATACCCACCAGAAACATGGATACACGTATATACAGATGGCTCATCTAACAAAGCCACATCCAATGGAGGTGGAGGGGTCTATTACAGACTAAGGAATGGAGAAGAAAAAACTCGAGAATTAACAACAGAACATATTCAATAATTTCCGTGCAGAAGCAGAGGCACTGAAGGCCGCAGCTGAGCTTGTAATCCAAGATAAAGATATTCACCAAAAAAACATAGTATTCCTGACTGTCAGTATTAGCAGCGCTAAAACAACACAAAAATGAAGATCTTGAGCAATGTATGTGCTCCCTGACACAGCTCTCAGCAGAACACCCAAGGTTGGTCATACAGTGGATCCCATCCTACTGCAATATTAAAGGCAATGAAGCTACAAATAAACTAGCAAGGAGCGGAGGAGCATCCCCCCCCCCCCCCCCCCCCCCCACAAACAGACCTGAGTATCACATATAATGAGGCCAAGACCATCATTAAAGCCTTCAGGCTAAAATGGGTTGATCAACACCCCGACTTCCGAAAAGAAGACAGCTACTATAACTTAACTAAAGAAGAGCAAGTCATCATCTTCAGACTGAGAACTGGGCATAACGACTCAAGGGTCATCTTTACAACAAAATGAGGATTGGGACAGATGACAGGTGCCCATGTGGGGAGCATATCATAACCGTGGAACACATCCTGCAAAGCTGCACGCTCGCGCAGGAAAAGAGAGACCAACAAGCTTGTAAGACATATGAGAAAAAAGCTGTATGGAGACGAAACAGCCTTACAAACAATAGTGTCCTTTGTAAGACAAACCGGAATCTTGATCTGAGAATGAACGAAGAAGAAGAAGACGAAATGGTAATGATACAAGTATATATATATATTTGCAAGCTGTGGTGAAGAGATCGATGCATTTGTGCATGTCACCCTCTGTATTAACCGCCAGTCATAGTACATGGCCAATGTTTTAAGTAACTCTGACGCAGATCACAGTATGATTCACTGATGATAGTGAGTTCAATGGACGAATACTGTTTCAGGATTGGGCCTTACAGCACCAGAGGAGCGAGAGTATACATTTTCTTGCTGACAGCGCTGCATGGTATTTCTTTGGTTCCCTCACCAGTGATTACATGTTGTAGAATGGATCTCCTTCAGCTTCAGGACGTCACGGCGGTGTTTCACAAACATCCACACCACATTAATTTAAGTTTGGGGTTAGATTATTTTTAGTACATACCTAGTGGAGACTTTGTAGTACTTCAGCACTTTCTGCCAGTCTACATTTCTCTACTGTTTTGGATCATTATGGATGCCGCCAGACCACGGATTTGCCTGGAATTCACACTAGTCGACGACTTACACTTGTGTTCACGGATACGTGGAGTTGTTTTCCGTCTGGACTTGTTATTTCGTTCTTTTTTTGTGATTTCTTCCATCCGTTTATCCTGGTCTGGACGCCAGCTGAATGGCGCTACGCTTAAACTAGTTATACCTGTGTCGTAGCTCACGGGTTAGTTCTGCCGGTTCACCTTCACAAATATGGCGTGTGGGAATTTTAGATGCTACTATGATGAACTGAATACAGCTGGGGAGAGATGCCAGACTCACTTACACGCTGAGTGTTGTCCATACGACCTCTTGTAGTTATCGAAAAGGCACGACAAACTGCGTTAGATGCCTTCCCACCCTGCGGGTTACATGTTTACGGAAAGGCTTCGGTGGTAACCCTGAGGCAAAATCTGCATCCTATGCTATCTTCAGTCGTCTCGATGAATGTCTTGCCACTGGCAAAAGGTAGCTTAGGCTCTGTGAGTGAGGTTAACAAAAGGCGCAGTTTCTTCCTCACTTTAATCCAAATCTCCGCGCAAGTCACCCATTTCAGCGGACACAGCAAGAGATATGACTGTCCATACAGCTGAACAAAGAGAGTGGTCTTCACCACTTGTGATGGACAAACTATCAGTGCTTCAAGCAAAATGGATGACATTCAATTCCTCAGTCACTTCATCATTTTCTGCCCGTTCCACTGCAGCAATAGCATCATGCATAGTTGCAGTGTTAGGCATAGTCACAGTGTTAGGCATAGTCACAGTCGCAATGTTAGGCATAGTCATAGTGTGAACCATGCCGGAGGGAGCTTCTTCAGTCACAGTTGGCACCCCACTTTTAAACTGCCTGTGTCACTCATACACACAATCGTTCCCATACTACATCTTCTTTCTCCAAAAAATGTTTAGTGGTCTCTCACTCTCACCGCCAAATGAAACTCGGATAACTGCATGCTGGTTCGGTTCTGCTGCATGCTTACACACAGATAGTCATTTTGACCCTAATTTGCTAACGACATACTCCCCATCAGAACTGGTACCTCAAGGAACAGGACAGAATATATATAGTACAACCATCTTCTTCGTGATTCTGACTTTGTTGCTGCCATAATTATTTAACTCCATCTCTTATTGTCGACATTGGGTTAGTATATTGGTTCTCTGTACATTTCTGACCATTGCTAGTGGTACAACGAAGAAATGTATACTTTTGTCATCTCTATAAAAGATGAATTGTCTTTTTGAAAAACAAAACAAAAAACTTTACTGAAGAATTGTTTCAAAAAGTCAGCAATACGATGATGTCACCTTTATGCTAGTTAAAATTATCTTTATCCAGGGTTCTTTTAAATGAGATAGGGACTACATAACAAAATAACCAGCTAAGTTCTAGAGCAGGGTACTGGCGTTGGAAATTAAGTTTTACACCTTCAATATGCTAAACCTCCAGCTTTGTGAGTTGGAGTAAATTGTTAACTTTAGTTGCATTGTCTTCCTAACCCACAGCTGTCAGGTTACATATTCTACTGCTGAGTAAATTGAATAGGAGCATGCACGAACCATGATTATTGAATTTGATAGACAAGAACTCTAACAGCTGTAATAATCATGATGTCTACTACCTCTATAGGGCTTGCTTTCCCGTCGAAAACATGTTCCGAACCATGATTATTGAATTCGATAGACAAGAACTCTAACAGCTGTAATAATCATGTTGTCTACTACCTCTATAGGACTTGCTTTCCCGTCGAAGACATGTTCCGAACCATGATTATTGAATTCGATAGACAAGAACTCTAACAGCTGTAATAATCATGATGTCTACTACCTCTATAGGGCTTGCTTTCCCGTCGAAGACATGTTCCGAACCATGATTATTGAATTCGATAGACAAGAACTCTAACAGCTGTAATAATCATGATGTCTACTACCTCTATAGGACTTGCTTTCTCGTCGAAGACATGTTCCGAACCATGATTATTGAATTCGATAGACAAGAACTCTAACAGCTGTAATAATCATGATGTCTACTACCTCTATAGGGCTTGCTTTCCCGTCGAAGACATGTTCCGAACCATGATTATTGAATTCGATAGACAAGAACTCTAACAGCTGTAATAATCATGATGTCTACTACCTCTATAGGGCTTGCTTTCCCGTCGAAGACATGTTCCGAAACATGATTATTGAATTCGATAGACAAGAACTCTAACAGCTGTAATAATCATGATGTCTACTACCTCTATAGGGCTTGCTTTCCCGTCGAAGACATGTTCCGAACCATGATGAGACTTGCTACCCCAGTGGAAATGAAACTGCAGTGCCTTGTACACATGAGAAAGTCCTCCATTGGTAACAAAGAATTCACCTTCCAGGTCTACTTGGACTGAAATGACAAAAGGAATGAGAACAGTCAAATCAGCACAACGCAATGCAGCTTATGTAACTTATTCTGGAATTGCTAAAGAGTAGATTCTGCGCTTCAATTACTTTGTTGGTTTTTGGTTCATGTTTTGTGAGATTTATCTGTGTTTTTTTCAGTAAAAAGGTCTGGAATGTGTGAGCATGTCTTGCAATGCATCCTGCAAAGTCAGGTGCGAACATCGCTTTGACACGAATATAAAGGAGGGTGGTTAACTGATGTATGAATCCATCATAATAGACTCCAACACTAGAGCAAAGTAGACCCACTGTCTGTTAGGCACTATCTATGCTGCTCTAAACAAATAACCTAACCATGGCCAGTGTTATGCTATATTGACACAGTCGCCTCTTACGACATGCTGTCTGTGGGGCAGAGGTGATATTCTTGTCCTTGTCAAACACAAAGACCCCGGTGGACCACCACTCACAAGTTCAGTTTATCTTTACCACATTTTGGTGTAGATAGGAAATTGTAGCCACGATGTTTCAAGCCAACAGGGAGACCATAGATGGACGGTCTATTCCAGATTATAAAATTCCCCAAGACATATCACATTCGCATCATGACAATTACACCAAGCAAGTGAAACATTTACATGTCTGTATGTATATTACCATTTGTACGCAAATAAATACTTGTATATGTGTATGACTGCATATATGTGTGAGTGCTTGTACACTTAACATAAGTTATAATCAAAACTGATGAGTATATATTATATGTATCTTCAGTCTACTTATGTCATTAGACATTGGGGGGAGGTGTGACCTCCTTTGTTTCATATTTTTTGGCAGGTGAAAATCCATTGGTGACTTGCCAGGTCAATCCCAGCATCTGTTAGCTCCTGGAATATACTATTGCCCATTTTTGAGACAGGTGGAGGTGGAAGCGTAAATTAGAGCAAAGTAGACCTGCAGCATGTCAGGCGTCATCTAATCCGCTCCGCTAACCACATAACCAAGACCTGATGTTATAACCACACAGTCCTCTTTTTGCGACATATCTATTATCACTAGAATAATTTGAGTACATTTTTAACTTGAATTTTGCCCGAGCAGCAACCGTTAAGCCCACTCTAGGGTATTTTTAACGTGCATGCCACTGCACACTGGTGTCTGATCTCACTACTCAGTGATCAGGGGAAATATTTACCGGATGATCCATGTGAAAAAATCCCGGTCTTCATCGAGATTTGAACTCGCAACCTCTAGCACCCAAAGCGAACACCTTACCTCGAGACCGCTGGGTCCCTAACTGATTAGTTGCATTATATAATGCACAACTCAATATCCAAATATACAATGTTTCCAGAACGACAGCACTGTGACCCTACCTGTGTGTCCGTTATTTTTTATGTACATTTTGGAATCTGGTTTGGGTGGGTCGTACCATATGGCAAAATTCTTGAGATGAGGATTGTAAGTGGTCTCTTCTGGCCGGATATCAATGGGGGATTGATGTTTCCCAGAGCAGGCTTCGGGAAAGAGTTCATGCCACTTGGAGGTACCTGTGAAAGCGTAAAGAAAGTCCACAATGATTTTATGGGCTTTATACATATAATTTACACAAGTTATTTTCAGCCAGCACGCTTTTTAACTGACTATTTCATGATGTCTTTGATATAGTTAAATGAACTGTCCATGGTTGAGAGTGTTCCTTTGTGAAATACTGATTTTGGAAAAACACATATTTCTTTAGAACCAGATGGTGAGTACGTGAAGGAATATGTTAATGGTGATGAATGGATTGAGAGTAATAGCAAGTAAATATTGAAATATTGTGTGAAGTAGATTTTAAAAATAAGTAAACGTAAATTCACAGTGGGGGCAGGGCACAGGTGATGGGGGAAGGGGGGATGGTACACTATAAGCAAGAGGTAGGGCGCTTTCCTTTCATTAAAGCGTAAAATGGATTATACATTAGAATCTTGCAAATTTCAACACTGTGTGGTCTCAAAGAAGGCAAGATCAACGCCTAGTCTTATCGGGGATAGACGACGTCTTGGAGGTCCCGTTTACATGAAGTGCACCTAAATGGACCAAAGGGTCGTTGAAAATATAAAAGAGCAGACTGTTAGCTGCTGTTCTGACAACCATTTTAAAGGAAACAAAATTCCTGTCAAGATCAAGGTCAATAAGAGTCGGCAAAGAAGACATCCAATGTGATAAAGACAGCCAATGCGGCATAGACTCAACATCCATTCGTCTTGTTTGCCTCCAGATTTGATTGCGAATATATAAAAAATAAACTCTACGCTCTTCAAGGGGTAGAAGAGGAGTAACTAAGATTGAGTGGAAGTGAAGTGAATTTATAAGGAAATATCTGGCTTTCAGATTATTAGTTGACTGATGAAAAATATAACTGAATGCAAGTTGACATGTGTACGTTATCATATGAAAGAGTGCGAGTTGAGTGATTAGTGAATGAATTAAATTAATTAGGTACATGGGGTGTCCATGGGAGTGAATGAAAATGAGACTATATAAATCTGACGTCACGGTCAATGAAATCATTTAGTATGCAAATGGCTGATATGACTGATTGCATCTGATGACACTGTGGATGTTTAAAGTATACCAATGACTGATTGCATCTGCTGACACTTTGGATGTTTAAAGTATGCCAATGAGTGATTTCATCTGCTGATGACACTTTGGATGTTTAAAGTATGCCAATGAATGATGGCATCTGATGACAATGTGGATGTTTAAAGTATGCGAATGAATGATTGCATCTGATGACAATGTGGATGTTTAAAGTATACCAATGACTGATTGCACCTGATGACAATGTGGGTATTTCAAGGTATACCAATGACTGATTGTATCTGATGACAATGTGGATGTTTCAAACAAATACGGTATGAGTAAAGGAATAAGTTGGTATGTGGATGAGCACAACAAAGTAATAGATGAGTGATTTGGTGTGTGGATGAGTGAAATGAATGGCTGTATGAATGAATAGATAAGTGAAGTGAATGCCTGTATGAATAGATAAGTGAAGTGAATGCCTGTATGAATAGATGAGTCAAGTGAATGCCTGTATGAATAGATAAGTGAAGTGAATGCCTGTATGAATAGATGAGTCAAGTGAATGCCTGTATGAATAGATGAGTCAAGTGAATGCCTGTATGAATAGATGAGTCAAGTGAATGCCTGTATGAATAGATGAGTGAAGTGAATGGCTGTATGAATAGATGAGTCAAGTGAATGCCTGTATGAATAGATGTGTAAAATGAATGGCTGTATGAATGAATAGATGAGTCAAGTGAATGCCTGTATGAATAGATAAGTGAAGTGAATGCCTGTATGAATAGATGAGTGAAGTGAATGCCTGTATGAATAGATGAGCCGAAGATGCAGCACAGTGAATGAGCTGACAGTAACCAGCGACTCATAGCTGGCTGCTTGCATACGAGTTAGCGAACTAGAACTGACCAAGACCCTATTCCGCCTCCAAGCGGCGGTCCTTGATTCAGGCTGCACTAGTGTAGTCTGGCTAAGAGAATAGAGGTCACAGGAGAAGGCAAACCAGGTACCCAAAAATGCCAGCTGAAACTGGATGTGTCTAGCCGAAATGTGCAAATATTGCATTCTTTACGTAAACTACGACATATCGTTACAACCGAAGAAACAGAAGAAAAGGAAAGAGATGCTGTGGGAGTGAGTACAATGAATAATTGTGTGAACGATGCGTGAGTTGATGTGTGGTTAAGTACAATGAATAATTGTGTGAACGATGCGTGGGTTGATGTGTGGTTAAGTACAATGCTTGAGTGGATAGATAGTACAGTTGACTTGCCTGACTCGCCAAAATAACTCCATTTAGCCGCTTCATTGAGGGCGATGCCTGAAGAAAAAAAAAATAAAGTGAGCAAGCACAATTATATGGGGCACATATTCGATTTTAGGTCAACTTCGCCATATAGCTAAGAAAAAATATACATTAGACCTGAACAAAAATATAACATTTTTTTGTTTTTTGTTGTTTTTTGCGTTGCCTTATTTCTCTATTCCCCAAGGCGGTGTGCATTGCACAGCAGTTTTTATTTTGCGCCTGTGGCCCAGTGCATCCGACTCCATCCTGCATTTTCTGTAAGGGTCTGCTTCCTTCTACATTTTCTAAGGGTTAGCTTCCGCGGGGTAACGGTCGACTATGTGATGGGATCGAATCCAGCACCTTTGGGTTGTAAGCCGTGTCACTTAACCACAAGCCCACGCCGTCCCCTATAGAGAATAGTATCCGGCTCATGTTTCAGTTAATAGTTTGCATCTAGCTCGTGTCCCAGTTATAGTTCTATATCTGGCAGGAAGATTGGTGTCGAATTTGCAAAGTTCTGTTCCATTTTATCGTAATTATACACCCGTAAATATTGTGATAATCCAGGTTTTTAGTGCTTGATTGCTAGATACGTTAAGAAAAAAAAAGAAACGTTGGATAAATGGAGTCACGTTTTTTATTTTTAAAATTAAAAACGCATTTTACCGGTAAAAACAAATAGCTTATGAAGAAAATCATGGAGAATCCACAAAGAAATTGAAACTTTGAGGCCACGGAGAAATTTAAAAGAAGAAAATTAAGGATCTGAACTAAAAATGATTTTAAAAATCGGAACTAATAACATAATAATGATGATCCCATGCATGTAAAATAACTAAGGAACTATATTAAACACAGGAGATGGAAAGAGTAGACTATTTAGGTCTCATTTAGACAAATATATTGTTAAAACGCACGTTGACAAGTCTATATAATGCTGTTGACAATATGACAATCATGGTGTTGTAAGAAAATAACATAAGAATTTATAAAGTGCACAAACGGATAAGAATGTGTGATGATGTTAGAGTTCTTAATCTAGATCGTGTTATAATTGATTATCTATATCTGGCTTCTGTTGTACTTAATGTTCCAAATCTGGCTTCTATTTTGTAGTAAATGTTCATATCTGGTTTCTAATGTAGTAAATGTTGCAAATCTGGTTTCTATTGTAGTAAACCACTTTTGCCTTTTTTTCATTGCTGTATAACTTCATTTGCACCCATATATCTTGATTTGACGTTCAATATTTGATATATTTATTAATGAATGTAATACAATTGTGCCAGTTAATCCCACATCTTGTCAACAAGGAGGACAACTAATGCCTTCCGCGCAACTATTTGTACTTGATAATATTCACCGACAATTGCTTTAACTAACAGAGTACATTCACGTTCCTCCAAACAAGCACGTCTTATTTCTTTATATGTTCATGTTTTTAAAGTAAAGTTACTTCGCTTTCCAGGTCTGAGCGGTGAACCCCAAAGTTTTTGTCTCAGTTCTGTTCTCCATCTGGCCAGGACTAGCATCTTAGTTCTTCGTGGGCCGGGCATTTTTGAAGTACGTGTTCAGGCACGGCCATCTTGGTTCAGGGGTGTGGACTACACTCCCACATGGACATTCTTGAAGTACGTGTTCAGGCACGCATGGACATGCATTTGTTTGAGAGATTGTGAGCCGATATATGTGGTCCAGTAATCTGCAGTCGCCCGTTCTCAGGCGGAAAATGGTAGTTTGCTGGTGTCTTTGTAGCTGGTGGATTGGGTCTGGACTGTTACTCTCTCGCATTTTATGTTAACTGACTACGGATGATAGTTTTAGCCTCCTTTTATGGCACTTTATGGGTGTATTATTCCATTTCCCCACCTGCTTTGTGGATAGCGAATCGGCTTTCGTTTCCCGTAATTCCACAATGAGATCAGAGCCACTGGAGTGTGATCCTTGAGATATTTTTTCTGGCATTTAGTTCTGATTGTATATGTTATATCCTCATTTGTTTTGTTTTTTACCGATTCGAGTAGTTCTTTGCAGTCTGTGAAGATCACATGAATTGTCCATTTCCACGTTTGTCTGACTACTGCAAGTGTTTATATCTATAAACAGGTTTTACCTGCGAAATTATGTAATCCAAAAACGTCTTTCATAAATGAATTATTTTGTTGTTTAACTCTCTCGGGGCGTAGCGATGTTTCATGTTTTGTTCAAAACAAAAATTGCAAGTATCACTGGCCATAAGTTTATTTATAGCCAGACACTGGAAAATAGCATAAGTTTATTTATAGCCAGACACTGGAAAATAGATCTACTTTCGTTTCAAAGTCGTATAAAACGTCTATCGATCGGAAAACTAAATAAAATGTATATTTATTGTCTCCAGCCACAAAAATTCAAAGTTTACTTTATTCGACAATGCCCACTTTTTGCAACGGATTGACTTCTTCAGAATAATTCAAATTTGCCTTTAAAAAATCACCAGTAGAGCTAAAATAAAGTGTACATTTTCATTTTCAGAAATAGTTTCGAAGAAACTGAGCGCTTTTAGTGCAGAAAAAGAGCAGATCGATGCGTGCAGATTCACTATCGATAATAGAATGATATTACGTTAACAGGTAGCAAATATTTTTTCAACAAAAACAGTTTACATTTACCATTCAACGAAGCTAAAAATAAACTTACGTTTCTGAAATATCTAAAAATTTTGTCACGTAGAAAAAATATTTATATCATAAAAGTTCCATCTTAAAGTAAAAACCGGAAAAACGCCCCCCCCCCCCCCCCCCCGACAGTGGCTTCACGTCCTGAAAGAGTTAAATGCTATATTTGGCTACCAGAGAGCTGAATCCACATTACTCGTGTATTCCGATCTATGGTTAACTGTCACGCAATATCAGCTCTTTAAAATGACACCAATTGCATTGTTATTATCTTAATTGCATAGTTATTGTCATTGAATACTTACGAATTATTGCATTTTTCACAAGCCGACGTATCAAGTAACTAGTTCAAAAAGCTTTCAGGATGGTCAAGAAGAGTAATTCCAGACATTTATGCGGTACAAAAATCTTTATATCATTTTGTTATGTCCAACTCACTCTATCACTACGGTAGCACCACATTTCAAACGCTTCCAATCTTTTTATCCTTCTTTGCTAGTCCCATGTTTCAGCCCCATACAGTGCAATTGGCCATATACGAGTAGCGATTATTATTTTCCTCAGTTCTATCTGATACTCTTTGAGTTTAACAATTTATGTTTTTCTTTGAAGCCTTTTTTGCCCTTGATTTCTGTCCCATTTCTGGCATCTTATGTAATGGTTTGGCCCATATATGTAAACTTTTGAGCTTGTTCGATTATTACTCCATTGAATATCGCATTTATTTATCTACGTTGCTTGGATATTACCAAGGTCTTTGTCTTCACTGTGTTTATTTTCATATCAAACTCTTTAGCAAAGGTCATAGGTGAGTGAAGACTAAACACGAACAACTCACCAAGAGATTAATAGGTTATGTTGGGCCGACCACCCAGATTTGTAAAACAGAGGTGGTTACGAAAACATTGACAACAAAGTAAAAGGCCTTGGGAAAACAGCACAATAAGACAAAGATGTGAGACAGTACAACCTGGCAGTGTTAGGACTTTGTGAAACAAGATGGACACAATCAGGAAAGATGACAACTGGGAAATTATCATTTATTTTGGAAACGAGGGAACTGATGCCCAACATACAGAGGAAGTGGCACTGATACTTTCTAGAGAGGCACAAAGGACGCTCATAAAGTGGGAGGTTATTACCGAAAGAATGATGTGCGCAAGCATTAGAACTAGGAACAAAATCGTAAATAATAACATCATTCAGTGATATGCATCAACTAGCGAGGCCGAAGATAATAAGAAGCAAAAGTTTTACAACGAACTACAAGAGGCCCGTGGAGCAAAAAAAAAAAAAAAAAAAGATAAATGTATCAAAACTGTCAATGTTCTCCTCTTCTCTAACATTTCTCATTAAACATTCCGCATAGATGTTATATAGATAAGGTGAGAGGATACATCCCTGTCTTACTCCTTTTTGTAATGCTAACCAATCTGATGTTTACCCAGATACTCGGACATCGGCTCGTTGATCTTGGTATAAGGTTTCAATGAGATGGATAATGTGAACAGAAAACCCTATTTCCTTCATGATGTTGCACAGATTTTGATGTTTTACCGTATCTATATAATAACAGATACCAAGTGCTAAAAGAGCTATAATGAGAACATTGATAGTATATGGGATTAGGCTAAAGATATGTGGAATAAGACAAGTGAGGAAACTGTAGGATTTAAGAACACATGCGACAAGGAATGGATCACAACAGAGACATTACATAAAATAGAAGAACAGAAAATGAAGAAAGATATATTCAACAATTGCAGAATCCCAAAGCACCAAAGCAAGCAGAAGCACAGATAAATGATCCTGTTACAAACAACGAAGTTTAAATATGTTTACGGGGAAAAAAGTGAATATATTGACAAGTTGGCACACGAGGCAGAAAAGGCTGCAGAGAGTGAGAATTTAACAGATCTTTACTCATTAACAAAGAAAATGGCAAATAGATATTCACAAGGAGACAAACCAACGAAAGATAGAGACGGAAATATATTGAAATCATCGGATGAGCAACAGAAACGATGGGTATCGTAAAGAAAGTCTGAACAGGTCTTTATCACAAGAAACACCAAACATCCATCCGGCTGAGATCTTGAACTTGCACTGCGACTTATCAAGTAAGATACGATTGGGACTTCAAATGAAAACCTTAAAAGGATAGAAATGAGAAAAACCATGCCTTTGTATTGTAACTTGTTAATATGGTTACTGAGGATGTAAAGAGTCTACTGCACCTGTCATTACGGTGCAGACAGACATGACGTCAATATTGCAGTTAAAAGATGGCCGCCCACTAAGGACATGCGTAGTCAAACAGGAGCAGTAATCTGTTATCCGTTTTTTGCGTAGTCAAACAGGAGCAGTAATCTGTTATCCGTTTTTTGAGTAGTGAAGGGATGAAACTCAAAGAAATTAATCGAGAATGAAGGTCCAGTACTGCAATGCATGCCTTTCACTTTAGCACGAGTCGATTGCAGCTGCTGACCACCTCGTAAAGGAAAATAGCAGATTCACTGAATTAAATTACGGCATATCTGGACATCAATCAAGGTTCAGCACATCACATCATCCATGATGGGCTACAGTACCACAAAGTTTCTGCAAGGGCGTCACGGCAGCTCACTCCAGATTTGAAACAACGATGTGTTGATGCCTGTCAGAAACTTGTGGCACTTTGAAACAAAAGATTTCCTAGCTAGAATTTGGAGATGAAACCTGGGTTCACTACCACAAGCCTGAAACATAGAGAGCGAGCAAGGAATGGCGTCATCCCTGCTCACCGAAACCGAAGAAGTTTCGCAGACAGCAATCTGCAGGAAAGGTTATGCTGATTTTTATTTGATTAAACGAGGCGTTATTTTAGAGCACTACATGCCCAAGGGGGACACTGCCACCAGCACCACGTATACAGATATCATGAATTATCTTAGACGTAATCAAATCTAAATGACGTGGACGTGGAGCATATGTGTGCTTTTGCAACATGGAAATTCTGGACCACACCCTGCCCATGCAACGGCTGCAACCATCGAAGACCACTGTCAGTGTCTACCACATCCGCCGTACTCACCAGACCTAGACCTAGACAAGTTAATTGCCATGTCTTTGGGCGACTATAAAAGAAATTGGGAGGAAAGACTTTCAGGTCCGATGATAGTGATGAAAAGTCCCTGCAGGTTGTGCTCGACGTGGAATTTTTTTATACAGGAATACATGTACTTTATAAGCGCTGAGGGGCTTGTATCGAGCGCATTAGTGACTTCATTTTTCAGAAGAAATTTACTAAAAATAAATGTTTACGGTTTTCATGGTCACACAAACAAAGACGATGCCTATCACCAACTCTCTAAGCAAGACCAGGGCATCAGTATCCGGCTGCGCACAGGACACAACCGACTGAAATGTCATCTGTTCAACAAGTTCAAGATTGGCACTACGCATCGTTGTGCCTGCTGCACAGCCCCCACGACAGCAGAACATATTTTGCAGTGCTGCCCAATGTATACCGACAAAAGAAGTATTTGGCAACAGTCAGTGTCTTTGCACGAGACGCGTTACGAAAGTACACGGAGCCTTGAATCCTCTGCTGCCTTCGTTTGAGTAATTGAAGTCGAGGTCTGTAGACGAACGAGGAAGAAGAAGCATGTTCAAGGATGTCATTCGAAAAGTTTGGATCGAAGTACGCTATGGCCAACTATTGATACACTATGGGATACTAGAGAAGTACACAATTCTCATACAGAATCTGTACAAAGATACATTTAATAGAGTGGTAGTAAAGGAACAGCGTCGGACTGCATTGCAGACGCAATCGATTACGCAGATGATCTGGTACTTTTGTCACCCAGTCAGTCAGTTGCAATAGAAACGTGAAAGAACAATCAGCCAAATTGGGACTGAATATCAACCTGAACAATACCAAAATGCACACCACACCAAAGTTAGAATATTCAACGCCAGTGCCTAGTCGGTGCTGCTGCATGGAGCGGAAATATTGAGAACGACCGAAGCCATACAACACAAAATCCAGACCTTCGTTAGCAAATGCCTTCGGTGGATAATGGGTATAAAGTGACAGGACATAATGAGGAATGAAGACCTATGGGAAAGGAGCGAAACCAGTGCCTGGAATAACACATTTAGCGAAGAAAATGGGGCTGGATACAACATAAGCTACGAAGGGCACCGTCGAACATAGCCAGACAATATCTTTCATGGAATTCCCAAGTAGAAGAAATGAGAGAGAGAGAAAAGAGGTAGACCCAAAAATCACCCAAAAATACATGGAGAAGAGAATGTGAGGATAAAGATTACATGATTACACCTGGAGAGAGGTAGAAAGAGCAGCCATGGACTGTGTACTCTTGGGCGATGTTGTCAATGGCCTTTGCACCGAGAGGAGCCACGTGATTTGATCGACTGAATGATGAGATTGAGAAAACTGGAGATGGCTACGGAACAGCATCAATTTTAAAATAAAATAGTGGAATGAATGGGGAAAGAAAGTGGCGCCTTCAAAAATAAATCTAAAAAATTAATCAGACATACGTTATATTTGAAACCACAGAAACACCTGGTAAAGTAAGTAGTAAAAAGCCAATGGCAGCTCGAGTGCTACAGGCGGGCTCAAGAAGACGATCGAAAAAATGAATGAACGAACAGGGCGACCATTATCAGACGTACGTTTCTTATTGTTATCTGGTATTCTCTGTTTGCATACTAATGATGTAATACGTACCATTGTACTTTTCACAATAGTCCATACTATCTCATGTACGAAGTGGTTGTCAAAGTATTTCTCCGATAACATTCATTCTTCGTAAGGTTATTGGGACCATAGCTGATACAAAATAAACATGATAAGGAAGCATATAAAGAAGTTATGGACGAGTGTGGGGTAGAAGAAAGGCGCTAACTTTTATGGAGTTCACAAAACACGGCGTGATATTTTGTGTTACTTATAATGATTTCATGTTACTTATAAGGGTGTTGCTTTGAGGCATAAGCATAGGAATGTGGTGAAAGACAAATAAAAAGGGTTAACATGAAATGAAGCTTTACATAAATGCAATAACATAGGTGCACCTATAGATGAGGGTATCAAAATTATAAAAACGACACAAACTAAAATAAAATACTAAAAGTCAAACTGCTTAGTTACAACACTATTTAATATAAGATTATTTGTTAAAATATCCTGTCACCTTTAGTATTTAGTTTTGTTTGCGTTATTTTATTTTAAAAAAAAAACATATTTAAAGAGGCATAAATCAATGAGGAAAAGTCATTGCAATGTCAAGCGTGCGCAAGTTTGGTTTGTTTTCCCCAACATAACGGATTGGAAATCACTTCGCGCCCAGCTTGACTGAACATTTCGAGGATGTTTCTTGGTATGATAACTTCTCCGCCTACGTAAAGGATTGGCAAAACTACTGCACTGCAAAACTGCCATAGTGAAACACACATTACAAGCAGATACACACGCACCCATACACTGGTCAATACGTCCTGATATTACCAACAAGACTACGGTCTGGTGTTGAATGAGTGTGCCTTCGTTGGTAGTTTACTAAAAGGCAAACCTTTAAACGAAACGGAAATTTGGTTCATTTTGTGTTCGTCAGTTGTTTTGGTACCCACCTTGAAAAAACTAAGGAAATTAAATCGATCCTGCATTATGGTTTCGACTAAACCATACGATCACATAATTGCAGTTGCTATACTGGCTATCCTTACTTGCGCCTGTCAGCTTGAGTCATCTCCCCTAACCCACGCCCTCTCCCAGGTGATCCTGTTGCAATGTGAACAGGAGCATGTCGGGCTTCACCAGTAAATGTGAGCGTCCTTGAGAGAATGTACCAGCCCAGTTATGGGCCGCTTTACGCGACAAAAACTTGTAAGCAGGAAGCACTCCCTTGAGAGAATATACCAGCCCAGGTATGCGCCGCTTTACGCGACAAACACTAGTAAGCAGGAAGCACTTCCTTGAGAGAATGTACTAGCCCAGTAATGCGCCGCTTTACGCGACAAACACTTGTAATCAGGAAGCACTTCCTTGAGAGAATGTACCAGCCGTTATGCGCCGCTTTACGCGAAAAACACTTGTAAGCAGGAAGCACTTCCTTAAGAGAATGTACCAGCACAGTTATGCGCCGCTTTACGCAACAAACACTTGTAAGCAGGAAGCACTCCCCATTGAGAGAATGTACCAGCCTAGGTATGCGCCGCTTTACGCGACAAACACTTGTAAGCAGGAAGCACTTCCCTATGAACATTTTTAGCTGAAAGTAATTTTGCCCACAACAAACGCAAAGCAGCAAGATTATAAATTGTTACGCTGTGAGCACGGACGCCATTTTGCGTCCACGCGTATGCGACACCTAGCGTCTTCTACCTACAGTAATCACAAAGCTGGAAGAGTGGATGTTGCAATCACCAAATGACACCCTTAGAAACGACTAAAACCCAACTAAATTGCTCAGCTATTACATATCAGTCTGTGACCTACTTTTACTATCGAACAACCGAAGATATCAGCAGGTAAATTCGGGCAATGCAATGATATGTAGACGACTAATCTTGATAGACACTAGGGTCATGATAATTACAACAGGTGGTTTCTAGTAATGCTGATAGTAACATAAGTTTAATATTTGCATTTGCTAGTGCAAATGAAGGTATCTGCCCTCATGCTACGTCGAATGATCGTTTTTTAATCTTTGAAAGCTCAAGGTTAATACGAAGATAAGAGTGGCCACCACCAGAGACTTGCTATTCGCTGCCTATGCTGCAATTGTCATACACATTCAGCAAGGGCTCAAGAGCTTAGTAAATTGCTTCTTCCCGTCTTACAAACATTATGGCCTCATAGTAAGTCTTAACAAAACAAATGTGCTGGGATAGGACGAAGTAAATGCCCCACTAACTGCTTAACATCGCCAAGCATAAACTGACAGCTTCACACCAAATAACATACCATGGGTTTCTCATCAACTACAATGTCTCTCAAGACAAACATTGACAGTCGCATTGACAAATCTGTTGCCACAAAGGCTCGCCTCCCAACGCGTATATGGGAAACCAGAAACTAAGTCATAGTTTATAATGCATCTTGCTACGATAATAGGACGAAACAATACACATTGAATAATCATTAACTAGCTCGACAGCTAATAAAGGACTAGATAGAAGCTCTTACCAAGACATGTCTATACTCTATGTATATGTGATGATTCTGCGACACACCTATCTAGTTGTTACACATAAAACATTATCAACGTGTGACAAGCCGCACTGTGACGCCGACGATCAATTCTCTCGAAGTGTCTTATCTTGTTGGGAAAGAGCTGGCTATGTTAACCGTTCAAAGTCAGTGAAAATCCACATTGGAAGATGGCGAGAGAGATCATTTTTATTAACTAACAAAATTTCAAGTATTGATGTATTCACTTCTTACTCTTTCAAATAATGTAAACTACAGAGTAGTTATCAGTGATTTTATAAGATCGTGTTTATAAAAGCATTGTTTACCAAAACATACGGCTGATATCAAACTAATATTAACATTCAGGTGCTCCTGAATAGTTTGCGCGCACGCACGAGAATGTGGCCTCCAATTTTTGTCCATTTTCTTGGAAAACTCTCAAAAATCTTCGTCTTGCTCTCAAATAATCGCATCTCTCTCACATTAACGTAGATCATCGTAGGCTTCCCTCGTCGCCATACAGTTAATCCGGCGACTGGGTTGGGAAAGGTCATGTTATCACTCTATTCCTCTCGTGGAGCTGGCAGGTCTTGAGAACATGGTACACCGTTTGCGTGTTCTGTGTGTCCAATTTCTAACTAATTTGTTAAACAGTTGATTTTCAGGTGTTCAGTTTAAATAGTATAAAATAGGACATGCATGGGACTATTGCCGGGTTCACCGTTGTTAGTGCGACGAGCTATGGACGCAGGTAATCGATAGAAGAAAGGGGCGTACAATCACAATACGACTATATCGGTGGGCACATTTTCACAGATTATATCCGTGCATGTCGGCTATCACAGAGATTTTGGTGTGTTTATTTTTTATCCAATAGAAGGTCCAGGGGACGCGGAATAACAAAACAGTTGAAAACAATGGAGCTAAGTTCACACGCAGCCTGACAGTGCGGCCATCTTGCTAGGGAGGAGAAAGGCCCGTGGAAAACAAAACAGAACAGATGACTGGGAACAAGTTAATTGCAAACACAGGAACGCCACAAAATTCCCGCTGCGTCCTTCCCCAGGCAGCAGAGGATAAGGTGCCGGTCCCTTTCTAGGAAGTAGGTATATCGAATGACAACTTGGCCACTACTGATGACCCGCCAGTAACTGTTCCGGAACTCAGAAAAACAAAGTGGCCACCTGGAATGTGCTGACGCTGAGCGACATAACCCTCGCCGCTTCTGTTTCTGAGAATCGACGTCACTGCACTCCGGGCATACCAATAGGTGCTCAGTCTCTCATCAAATGGCGTAAGGTATGTATGCTGATGGTCTCTGTAGCTCGCTGGTTGTACATTCTCCTGCGCCGTCCTCCCATGCGCCCCACTCCGCTCGAACCTCGTTTAATGTCGAAACTTTGCAGTCTGTGGATTGCTGCTTCATCTATTGCGGTGTCCTCATTCAGCAGGCGGTCATTGATTAATTTCAAAATTCCACTTCTGTCCATCACCAATGTGCCCATGATGGGAGCCCGTGAAGCCAAGATGTCAGCTCTTTCATTGCACTGAACCCCGGCATGAGCAGGACAGTAGATCTAGGTCAGCGCCTGTAGGTTTGAGGCCTCAACGGCAGCTATCCACTCGTACCTAAGCCACCCCTTCTGTACTTTCTGAAGTACGGCTTGCGCGTCTGTCACGGTGACTGCCTTTGTTATAGAAGTCTCAGATATCCATTTCAGTGCTGAGGTCACTGCTTCCGTCTCCATTCTCATATTGGAGGTTGTTGACATGTACGCCCTACTGCGCTCAGCAACGACCTCTCCTCTCAATCTAGCCGCTATCACCATAATTCCGGGTGACGTGCACTTCACAACCGGAGATACCCGTTACGTAGATGGTAATGGCGTCACAATGGCGTAGCCCTCTCAAGGATAACCCCGCCACCTGTCAACCCCTTTCAAGCAGACTTATGTAAGTTAGACTGCGACAGACACGGATACATATCCATCTTGGTTGTATACGCCCCGCCGGATGACTCCCACACCGGCCAGAAGGACATGTTTTACTCCCAACTGCACCCCTCCACACAGACAGTCCCCCTCACGACGAGCTTGTTATCCTCAGTGACTTCAACCCCACTCCCGGAACCGACCGGAAGGGCATGGAGTCCATCGTATGTACATACGGTAGTGGAAGGCCGAACGACTGCACGTTCAGATTCCTCTCTTTCTGTGCCTCTTTTGGCATTAGGATAGAGAACACCTGGTTCAGACGGTAGGCCCTCAACCGGTTTACTAGGATCTCAAATGATCACAGGATCAGAAAGGAGCTGGATCATATCCTGTCTAGAAACCCCAAGGCTCATCAGATCGTACAGGCAACACCATGGAGCCGAGGCCCCTGCCAGGGCTGATCATCTTCTCCTCGTGGCTAGTGTGGCCGTTTTGACAAGATTCCACAAAAAGTCTGCATCAGTTACCAGATACGACACGGAATCCCTGCCTATGAACCCTACTCTGGCAGCCCGATATGCCGCACCCATTTACCTCAAATTTGTCGCTCTGGGTACCCTTCCTGATTATCCTAAATCTGCCTGGTCCATCTTTGATCAGGCCATCCACGAAGTTGCTGGCACAGTTTTGGGTCATAGGAAGAACATTCGGAAATTCTAGCTGGCAGTGTCCAACCTAGTAATTCTATAGGAAAAGAGTCCAGCGAGGGCCAGGGAGACCACCCGGAACGGAGAAGCCAACAAAACAAATTCCGGGCTGCCGCCAAGAGGAACGTTGAATACCATTACATCTCCAGAACCGACAGCGCCGAGAAAGGTCTAGAGCGCCACGGCATGAGAGCAACATATCGGGGAATAAATGCTCTCAGCTCCGATTCATCCCAACGTCCTTCCGGGACCACCACCCTGGACCCGATGACCAACCACCGCGGACCCAAAGACCAACCACCGCGGACCCAAAGACCAACCACCGCGGACCCAAAGACCAACCACCGCGGACCCAATGACCAACCACCGCGGACCCAATGACCAACCACCGCGGACCCAATGACCAACCACCACCCTGGAACCGATGACCACCAGCTTGGGCCCGATGACCACCAGCTTGGACCCGTTGACCACCAGCTTGGACCCGATAATCAACCACCACCCTGGAACCGATGACCAACCAGCACCCTGGACCCGATGACCAACCAGCACCCTGGACCCGATGACCACCAGCTTGGACCCGTTGACCACCACCATGGACCCGATGACCACCACCCTGGACCCGATGACCACCACCCTGAACCCGATGACCCCCACATTGGACCGACGACCACCACCTTGGACCGGACGAAAACCACCCAGCACCAGCTGTTCGCAACGGTGGGGAACACTGGCCAAATGCCCGCTTCATGGCGCGACGAAATAATTTCCTTGTACAAAACATTTTACGTGTGTTCTTTGTGTTTGAAGTTAATTGTTATCATTGTCATTATTTCTTCACATATCGCCATGCCTTCAGATTGGGTGTTGCTTCCTCCATTTTTTATTAGTGTATCTGCTTCTCATTTAATGTATGCATATCCCGCATATTCAAGTAACTCAATTTCTCAGTTTAAACCTGCTGCATGCGAGCATTCGTATGGACAGGTAACTATTTACTTAATGCGAGGTCCTTATTTACTTCAGGCCTGGTTTCCAATCTTTGTTAGAGGAACGTTCAGATGTAACTAACAAAACTCGTGTCTGTGTTTGAAAGAAGCGCACATCTGTGAAAGAAAGTTAGTGCCTTACGCAACGATTCCCTGCTCTTCTTTTCATCTCTATGTGGGTGTTAATGGGAAGGAGAGAGGAAGGGAGAGAGAGAGAGAGAGGAGGGGAGGGAGAGAGGAAGGCAGGTAGAGGGTGAGAGAGAGGTTAACTCGATGAGGCTCCACGCGTTAACAACAATTCGACTCCGTACCAGATATCAGTCAGGTGGTACCGAATTGGTTCGAATAAGGTATGCCCATGCACATAAAACCACCGTGAAGCGTTGATTCTCTTCTACATGAAAAAAACAAACAAATAATCTTCAATAAATAATATTTTTTCCCGTCGCTTCACGTGTTGAACAATAGATCCAACACTGCATTTGGCTTACCCTATCCAGTTTTTAGAAAAGCCTTTTCCAGCCATTTGTAGTACAGCTTCACAGCAACCGCTTTTACATGATTAGGTTGTCAGTCCCATGCATGCCTCTCTTACGAAATGCAATATCTTAAATATACCTTGAAGTAAAAACTCATGATCATCCACCAACTAACGCTGGGGAGAATCGGACAATGTTAGTCAGGGAAAAATACACTGGCACAAACCCCCACCTCACTTACACGCGGTCTCTCTAGAAACATACTGTTTCAGGAATGTGGCTAACGAGGTGGGGGTTGACGTGTCTCCGTAGTAGTGAGCGACACACAGATGAAGTCAAACATAATACAAAAACCTGGAGGAACAAGGTCCATCTTCATGAGCACGTTCGGGATGTGTGGGAAAAGTACTGTAACACGCCACCTAACGCCCTTTTCAGAACGCACACAAAAAAAAACTCAGCAAAGTTACACACCGTGGACATTCAACATTAACTACAGCCAACTAATGCATAACGCTGACCGATGGCAATACCCGCTCTGTGACAGTGAAGAGTGCACATTGCCGCTTCCAATTCTGGATAGACCGCCATGCCCAGTAATGGATAATGCATCATATCACAATGCAGTAACAGAGGAAGACAAAGTATCAACTGCATGAAGTACAAAAGGGCAAAAAAGGACATGACTAGCTAAGGAAAAAGTGAATTTCGACGACACGTATTCGAAGCCCGATGTTTTGCAACTTGTGAGGAAGACAAATGTGTATCAAATTAACACTTCTCTGCGACTAACTGCATATCATGCGAATCTAAACCCTATAGAGCGTGTGTGGGTTAAAGTCAAAGGACAAGTTGCCAAATAGAACAGGACATTTAAAATGTGTGATGTTGAAGTGCTGACACGTGAGTACCTTTCAAAAATAGACATTCAGTTCTTGAAGAAGTTATCAAAACAAAGTGTACATACAATGACAACAAATACTTTTCAAAATTCAAATGCCGTAAGCAAGATAAACTTAGCTGCGTATTTGATACAGCTTTCTGGTTTAATGCTGACCCAAAGGGATGTACTAACTTGCATATTGGGGCCATTTGTAAGAATGTACATAAAGGGCAATACAAACAATCACTTGATCTATCAAGACATTAAGGAGATACGCCTATGAACAAAATACGACGAGAAATTAAGCTTAGTACTGTAAAATCTTTGGAAAGATATTGGAAGATTATGGTGTACAGGGCCAGCTTCTTGATAATGTCAGAGCACTGTATCGTTCGATTATAAACGTCGTCAGAACGACTGATGTCACAGATGCTTTTGAAATCACTACCGGCGTGAGACAAGGGTGTGTGCTTTCTCCTCTGTTGTATAACATCTACATGGACACAATCGCACCACAGACTGATCAAATTGATACATCTGAAGCAGAACATCTCAATACACGAATTACTCTTTGCATATGATCAGTGATTGCTGTACGACGTTGAAAACAAACTGCAAAACCACATGAACGCGCTTGCTACTGCCTGTCCTAAATACAAAATGCGAATTAGCGAGAACAAAACAAACTATGATGATCAGTAGAACTCCTGGGCCACTCAAGATAAATCATATTGCTCTTTAACAGGTGCACGAGTTCGAGTTCATGTATTTGAGCAGCATTTTTTAGGCAGACGGCAGGATCGACAGGGAAATTGAGACTAGGTGTAAGAAAGCATCTGCGGTGACTTATCAGCTTTCCCCACTGCTTAGACACCCGCGCATTAGTTTGGCAACAAAGCAACAGCTGATAAACAGTATATTTATGGCGACTCTGTGCTTACCAGTGCCAAACATGGCCTCTGTCCAGGGCGTGTGAGAGCAGCATTTCGACTTGCGAAATGAAGTGTTTGAGGAAAGTCATCGGTGTTACCAGAAGAGATAGAATGCGGAATGCGATATTCGAAGCATGGTAGGCACCTCGTCTTGTGTCAAATACATTTCCAGATAGAAAATAAGTTGGTTTAGTCATCTCATGAGAATGCACCGTCATCAATTTCCATTGGTAAATCTGGCTACATGGCAAGGGGTCTGCCTCGAGGTAGGTAGATAAAATATATGACAGAGTGATTGTGCAGCGACAAGTGCTAACTAACTGTAAATTCTTAAAATGTAATGCCATTTCTTTGCAATGGTCCGATGTGCAAAATTCTTAACATCTATGGACTAAATAATATCAATGTTTTAGCGTCATGCGAAAAATCACTTTAATTTGACATGCAGTTTAGTAGAAAATGGCTTCGGACCTTGTTCATGAATTAAAAGATTGTCTATAGTATAGTATACAGTACAATTGTAGAGCTATTTTTTTCTTGATTTCGTATACATTTTCTCACGTTTCGCATACCAGTTTTCCCCGCCTCCCTCTCCTAAGAATCGAAACTGTCCGTGCATCAAGACGATCAGAAACCTCTCCTGTATTCTGCGTGTCGAATACTTGGGCCCTCAGTACTTCCAGGTCTGTTCTTGTTGTAATTAGATCTCCGCGAGCCACACACGGCCTTCTTCCCCCCCCCCCCTGTTTACACAGTTAAATAAAGACTTCCCTTTGCACTAAGATTGAGGTGTCTTAACTGTATAACATAGGTTGGTGTGTCGCAATCAGAAATGTTTTTACAACACTTGCGTTTTCGTACTCCCCGACTCGTCGCCCTGAAAGATAAACTCGCTTGCCTGCATTTACGTTTGTAATGATTTACTGGTAATATTGTTCAGACGAATTATGTTTAGTTCTTTCAACACAAAAAGCTGCTCTGCAGTGTTTTATAATTATAATAATCATAATACTGTTCACTTAGGCACCAAAGGCCCGTTGCGTTTAACGACAACTACCATGTCCAACTGCTGAGGATTGTCCGTGCGTATTGTATCGATCGAAATCCCTATACACTCCCCAGGTGGAGCCGAGTACTCCTGTGCCTTCGGATGGGGGCAGCGAGGAGTGCGTGTTGGACCAATGTTTTTTGTCTGCTCGCTCGTGTCTTGACTCCCTGTTTCCTCGCGTTCCACTCTTGAGACCTATGGACTGTCCACACTTACGTTAGCGTGACCCACTGAGAAAACGAGGTTAGGCGAGACATCGAGTAACCTCCGGTGGAGAGGACTAGGATGAAGTCGGCTTCAGTCCGAGCAGGGAAGCCATTGAGTGGTGAAAACCTGGACTGAATTCTTAATTAAGACGGAACGTTGAACGCCATCTTGGACCGGTTTCCTCCGATTTAAGGCAGGCACAGCCGCAGCAAAGATAACCGATAAAAGCACACGAATTCCACAAAAACGTCCTTGATACCAGCTGGTGAAGCAGTTGTGAATTATAATCCAAACAGGCACTAGCAAACACCTGAAAACCCACAAACACCTGAGCGAGTCGAGAGAGCAGCCATCCAGTCTCGGCCATCTTGCTTAATCAATATGTATGTGTTTTTATAGTGAGTAGTTAAATGGTTGTGTTTTTACTATCGTCAATAAGTTTTTATATTAACTTAACTCCTTCTTAACAATTTCAAGAACACTTTCGTTTGTAACGCAATCCAAGAAATACAAATAATTCTTCGCAAGCATCGCATTTACATAGCGGCAATTTTTCGTTCTAAGGCAGACGTCAGAGTCCAAGTCTCACACGCGTAGAGATATACCGTTCTAGGTCAGACGTCAGAGTCCAAGTCTCACACGCGTAGAGATATACCGTTCTAAGGCAGCTGTCAGAGTCCAAGTCTCACACGCGTAGAGATATACCGTTCTAAGGCAGACGCCAGAGTCCAAGTCTCACACGCGTAGAGGTATACGGATGTGACCATTGTATACATAAAGTCAGCTTGGATTGATGGCTAATGTTCTTGTTTCTCCAGATTATTCGCTGTCCAGTCAGGGTGACCATGATCATCGCTGTTCTTACTGGATCTCCACTCTAGACCCATCTGCATTAATTTATGCTCTCAGTGTGGCAGCCAGGGTGAATCGCACACGCTAAAGCCCTGCGGACGGGGAGGACATGGGGGAATGCAAAATGTTGAGGGCTATATACATGGTAAAGTTCCCTATCAGACCACATGGAGAGAGATGGACTGTGTCAAGCGTGTAACTGCCCAAAGCACACCCTTATTGCAGGAAACGGTTAGGGAGAACAACAATGCGACAATATGGCCAGGACGACACAAGCACGACTTTAAGACCAACCCGTCGAGACAGAAACTCAGAACACGTGAAGATGACGACATACTGTCTTTTCACAATTGATTTCCATGCACCATATCTTTATCAGAAGACGTTCCCTCCAGACGCCTTTGTAAGCCTATTATGAACCCCTTTATGCTTATTGTTCTGGAACAATATTATTTAATATTTTTTGATTAGCTTAAAAAAATGGTCTTATGTGCAACCGACGATCCTAACCCTGTGTGTTCCAGGCATAAAGGACCAATATAGACGCGTATTTATTTATTATTCTACTAATTTGTCCAGGCATGACGTAAGTGATGTGAATGGAGATGTTAGGTTCATCCGGACATTTTTTTTTTCCCGGAGGCCTCTTGTTTTTCAATATTAGCACTTATATGTGCTTTCCTTTCCTTCTTGCTTTGGGAAGCTTTCCATGTCACTGAAAACAACAACTTTCCTCGAATTCCTAGGTAATGTCGCCTTTCATTATGTTGTCGCTGGTGAGTTTTTTTCAGAACTTGTTGGAGTACTTGCATGTTAAGAAAAATAGTACTACTAGCCAGGAAGCGATCAAATTACTGGTTAACGTGCACAGTAGACTGAAATCTAATTTGTTCAAATAAATAAATATCAGACACACACACACACACACACACACATATATATATATGCGCCTCTGTATGGGGCAAAGGGCACAAACAAAAAGTATAATTATACCTCGAGTCTGTCGGTTCCACGGAAGGTTCAGTGATATCATACCCTTTGTCAAAACCAGTGAATGGTAATCTGATGGCGACGAGAGATGTCTGAGAATGGCAGCTATTTCTATGTAGGAGTATTTGAGAACTAACAAACAAACAAAAATTTAACATGAAAACCTTTTGCAAAACGGTCAATGGAAGAAGAATTGGGAGAATAATGAAAGGACATGCAGTCAGGTTGTAGATTATCGATATTTCTGATGTGCCGATTTACTTGTGAATGACTCGTTAAAAAAAGGGCAAAGGTTATACATTAATTCACGGTTGCCTAATTTTCTTTAATCCCCAAAGCGGTTTGCGTTGCACTGTGGTTTTTATTTTGCTCCTGTCGGTCCAGTTAATCCGACTTTAGCATACATTTGTATGTAAGGGTCTGCTTCCTCCTGTATTTTCTAAGGGTTTACTTCCCCGGGGTAACGGCTTGTGCTGGGATGGGGATCGAACCCAGCACCTTTATGTTGTGAGCCGTGTTACTTAACCACTAGCCCATGCCATCAACCGTTGTATATTATGCCGTGGGCCGTCTGGTTGGACAATGTTCAACTGAAGTCATCGCTGAATCGCTGCAGTTCTAGTCAAGGACACGGCGTCAATCGATAAAGTTTTAAAAATAAAAGATGATGAGAACTATAAATATGATTTAGAACAAATGCACACAAATGACTTTCGCGGTATTCTTTCAGTTATGGACAATATAGTCCAGCATTTATTTAACATATATCCGACTAGGAAGACTGGCCTAATGTATAGAGAGATATGCTACGCCTACTACTACTGTTACCAATGCCGTAAGACTTTACTCGAGGAGCAGTAGAGGGGTTTTAGACAGAGTCCGTTATGTCACTGCTGCGCACGTCATGCGCTGGCATGTTAGTTTATTTCATCCCTAACAGAAAAACAACATATGCTTTACCGGGAATTTAATCCGCAGATCTTTGTTAGTAGGCATGTATTGAACCCATTCAGCCATTCGTGCAATATCGCGTAGAGAACAATTTAGGAAGCTAATGCTAAATTAGTTCTTTCAAAGAAATGAAACCGCAACGCGAATGTTCCTGAAATTTAATATATTAATGAACGTGTTTAATTAATTGGGATACACGGTCCTACAAGATGCTAGATCATTCAAATATCATGGTAGCAATATAGACATAGGAGGAGTAAATACTGATTTTAAAATAATAATACAAAAGGCGAGATGAGTTTATTGTGCACTGAGGAACTTATGGAAATCAACAGAAATTTAGCCACAGATTACAAACAAAACAAAGGAACACTAAAACACACTTTCATAAATAAGTGAGTGGACAGAATAGAGAGCTAGCATCAGGGCCAACGAACCAGAGTTGCCAAGACTCTTCTACACCTCCACGCGGTGATCCTGGATAACAGGCTGCAGCAGGGCAGACTGGCTAAGGAGAAGGGATTGAAGAGCGAATGCTAACCAGGAAATAAAAAGCTTGCTGAAGTCGTATGTGTTGGACCGAAAAGTGCAAATATCGCAGTCAAGCTGTAAACTACGACAACGCATTCCGCTCTCTGGACTACATTCTGCTACTTAAGCCCTTTCAGGGTTTAGTAGCGGGAGATTGAGAACGAACGAAGCCAAGCCATATCACTTATGTGGAACTGTTGGAAAAAAACAATGTAGCATGTCGGGATGAAAATCCGCTAGCCTTAGTTAGGACAAACAAAGGAAACAGGACTGGAAGACTCTGGCTTGAATCTGCCCAAAACCTGTGCTCCACAGGGAGCTGAAAGATTTTTATTGATTGCTGTGTTTAATTTATATATATAACATTGGAATTATTGACAAAATGCGCTCATATACAAAGCAACAAAAAATAAAAGTGTTTGAAGCAGGATCTTTATATTTTCAAGATAACAAAAGAATTTAAAAACATTAAATTTATAAGAGTTTTCAAGAACCTAACCTCCTCGTAAAACGAGACTTTACAGTACTGGGTAAGAACTTGGCGGATAGCTTAAATTACTTCCTTTATTTTGTTACTTACTGTACACTATGTACAAGGGGTCGCCAGAGGTAAAGACGGTTGGGACTCGAGGAACGAAAGCGAGAAACAGCGGTTTTTCGAATCCCACAAATTTGAACGAAAGTGAGATAAAAAAAACACAGGACGCTCCCACGGACACGCTATGCTCGTAAACAACACTTGCAAGTTGAAAATGGATAAAGTAGTAGGAAGTTTGTTAGTCGTTGTCCGCCAAAATGGATAAATTAGAAGGAAGTTTGTTAGTCGTTGTCCGCCAAAATGGATAAATTAGAAGGAAGTTTGTTAGTCGTTGTCCGCCAAAATGGATAAATTAGAAGGAAGTTTGTTAGTCGTTGTCCGCCAAAATGGATAAAATAGTATTAAGTTTGTTAGTCGTTGTCCGCCAAAATCGATAAAGTAGTAGGAAGTTTGTTAGTCGTTGTCCGCCAAAATGGATAAATTAGAAGGAAGTTTGTTAGTCGTCCGCCAAAATGGATAAATTAGAAGGAAGTTTGTTAGTCGTTGTCCGCCAAAATGGCTAAAGTAGTAGGAAGTCTGTTAGTCGACTGCAAATTTCTAAAATGGAATGACATCTTACCCAGTACACAAATCTACCTTCCTCAAATTCTAGCAAGCAAACTTTGCACATTTATGAATGTACTATGGAAAGCCTTCGGCTATCTTGCAGTACTGTTACTTCCGCGTTTCTTCTTTTTTCGTTCGTTCTGAATAAGATGTATCGTAGTTTACGCAGACGTACGATATTACGCCTTATAGGGTCTTGGTCAGCTCTGGTTAACTGACCTTGATGCAGGCAGCCAGATACGAGTCATTGACTACTGTAAGCATTTCTCTGTTTCACCTTTGGTCTCACCTGCCTGTTTGATTACCAGTATTCCAAGCTGTGTATCGTGTACAATGCCCGATCGAAAGGTCACGAATATGACTTTTAATTGTCTTCGTCCGTCAGGGCGTAGTTCATAGCGAGTAATCTCCTCCGAGACAAACTGTAACTAGTTGTACTGCCTGACTGTTGTGCGTTGCCTTGAGATGCAGTTAGATGCAAGTGGTCACAAATGGCAGAACCACCCCGACGATGGCCTATGCAACGTTCCCCATCCATGAAGTTGAAAAACGGCATGTGACAGATTACGCAGCCTCCCTACTCCCCAGATATGCCTGCCTCTCTGCAACTGGTAGCTCTTTTCAAGTCTCATGGTGCCACTCAAAGATCAGAGATTTCAGGACATAAAAGAAATTAAGGCAGATGGGACTAAGAGCCTGTTTGGAGATTCTAAAATATGATTTTCAGCAGAGCAGCAGCTATGGGAGACGTGTGTCAACTCAGAAGTGGCCTACTTCAAATGAGATTAGGTTTTGAACTAAATATATGATGTTTTATGTGCGTCTGGGGTTGAATGCTTTCGTTGGCGATAAACCGTCAGCTCATGTTTAATAATAAGCACTCAATACTTGATAATAATGAATAACCATTGTTCAACGTAGACACACAATTAGAATATAAACGCTTTAATTTCATTCACACTGGGTAAAGCATGCATGGATCTAGGCCTTGTATAAACATTCCATAAGATCAGTCGGCTTAGCCGCTATTGCACATTCACTGCTTCAATTTGAAATGTGGACTGACGTATCGTTTCATTGCAGAGAATAAAGAAACTGCGAATGATCTTACATAGGGAGTGTGGGATGGATGTTAAATTAAGAAGCTGTGGAGCCATGCTCAATAAATCTTTTTGACTGTGTACTTAAGAATAGCACCAAAGTAAATGGTAAACGTATACCTCACATTAACAAAACTACAAGTATGGAAACATAAATGTGTGACAAATAACACAAGGCAGCGCAACACACCTAGTCCTCATGATGCACACTGTATGAACGCCCCTGTAGCTCGATGACACCACATTGCCGTTTGAATTGCATGTCTGGGACTTTACTGCGCTTGAAGCTCGGTTCAGTTAGGGCGTGTGTGAGAGAAATTCGTGTTCTGCCTCTTGTATCATGTTCACTCCAGACAGAGTTGGGACACACCACCATAGTTGACCTTCTTCAAGACGCCTAAGCCCTTTGTCTGATTCATTTGTCAGTGGTAGTTTCTGTAACAAGTTATTTTGCGCAATCATGCTGCTAGCCTTTAGCTCAGCTGTCTGTAGACACATACAACATGCATGGGGGTATAGCGGTTATCTTCTTTCCTCCACAGTAAAAGGCCCTTGGTATCCAGCAGTAAAAGCCCGTTCTCTACCTCATTGTCCCTTATTTTGTAACAAAACAGAATGGACGCAACAGTAGAGATTGAAAACTGTGACCCTGCGTTAGGCCAATGTACTACGCGAGCTGTATAAAAAAAAAATGTCTTTGCCGATTCTTTGACTATCTTATCTATGACCGGTGCTACTATTTTAGACTAGCCGCCCCGCCTTACACACACTGAAATTTGATGATTAACTTAGTTTGCTGTGTTAGTTCATTCAGTCTTTGAGAACGACCGATTCTACAAGGCTATTTCGCATTCAACATGTTAGTTTTCAGGGCAAATCTGGAATTGTGTAAAGCATTGTGGCACGCTTCTGTGGTCCAGTCCCCGTATATAGAACACAGTATATATCATCCTCAATCTGGTATTGCACATGGTGGAGTATAGGTCCGACACTATATATGGTTTACCCTTTAGGAAACAATTTATTTTTTGGTCAGTTTTTGCATAGTGAGGTTGCCAGCCTCAGGTAATCCATCCATGATTGACTTCTAAGACATGCCGTGAAAGGAACGGGGGCGAGTTCGTTGAGCCGCTATCAGCGGCTATTCAGTGAGCAGACATTGAGCATTATTGTCCAGTTCATTTATCAGATTCGCACGTCGGCACGAACCCGTGAGGTACGATCAACAGCCAGATTGAGCATCGTCTGAGACTGAGCATCGTCTGATGCTACTGAATTTCGCCGACTAAACATCGTCTGATGCGACTGAACATCGTCTGGTGCGCAAACAATTCTCAGACCCAGTCTCAGACAGCTGACAACGATCGTTCGATGCTGTGACATTTGCTACCATCACCCCTCATATTGTGGACGCTTTTAGCACCTAAGTCTAACTTAAGAGTTAGACTAACAATAAAACAAAGACAACATATAATTATACAATAATATAACTGTAAAACTTCCACTGATGGCTTGCAACGGTGGTAGATCTGGTTACAGGGCAAGGAGACGGCCACGAGATAGGTGGATAGATGACAGAGCGATTGTGCAGCGACAAGGTTTCATATTGACCGACGCAACGCACTTGGTGCAACATAGACGACTTAAGCTCCCCACGGCGCTCAACAGCACAAGTGGAAAGAAAACTTACTAACAATAAAATAAAGAAGCAACAGATAATACAACCAAGTCCAATGTAGACTAACTGCTAAACTAACAGTAACAATAACAAAGAAGAGACAACAGATAATACAACCAATCAGTAACTGTCAAACTGTTAAACTAACAATATAACAAGGAAGACAACAAGTAACATGTAATTTTTAATGTAATACGATAATGTAACTAACTGGTTAACTGTATTAACTAGTCTAACCATAATAACACAACGAGACAATGTATTATACAACCAATGTAACTGGTTATTGCCTATTGGTGAAATAGCAATAAAGCAAAAACAAAGAAGAGACGACATAATGCGACAATCGATCTACTTTATTTTAAATTATTTTTCTCATTGCAGCCACTGCCGTTTTGGATGAAGTGTTAGAGACTTCATTGTATCTAGTCACATCGTTATGATATGGGATAGCCTTTCCCCTTTCTCTATATATTGTCTTCCCTAATCTTAGGGACCGTTTTAAGTCCTTTTAGTTTTACAAATAACTTTATTCCAACTGGCTTGACTGGAGCGTTCCGATAGGTTAGATATATTTTGCAGCGAAAGCATTTGTTCTACCAGTACTATGTATAATAATTAAACGCTCAAGATGTAACTGTAAAACGTGAACAAAACACCACGATTATTTAACTATATGCGAAATCGCTAAAACAAAGAAGATAACCATCATCTCACCTGTAAAGGTAACAATAACCAGGCTACTGTACAACACTGCTGCCATCTTAGATATCCACAACTGATCGGTTGTTAGAAGCCGCACTTGAAATAGTAGACTATACGGAACAAGGGCACATCAATCAGTGACACGTCAATGAAATCCTCGTAACCAAACAGGACGGGGCCCGCCCCTGTGCTATTGAATTTAGTCTTCTCGCGTTCAAGTTGACCTCTGCATTAAGCACGCTTTATTTTTATATACTTCACAATTGGTTATATACAGACTTTCGGTGGTTGAAATAAGTGTAGCCTTGCAAACACGTTCTTTACCAAGTACGTAAAATGAATCGCTAAAGTCCGACTTTTACGTCGGTAGTCTTAAAATGGCACGCTGCCCACCCGTTCGGCTCTTATATACTGGCTAGTTATTTCTTCTCCCTTTCTTCAAGTAATAAACAATGTCAAAGTCAGACTAGAGAGTTGGGGGAGGGTTGGGTGAGTTACGTAGTTCCGCACAGTACATCTAGCCCCATCCATTTCCAATTTGCTGCCCAAGCCTTGGTTCTCCGTCCCGTCGCATTTCGCCCACGGGTTTAGAATGTTTGCTTTTACGCCGACCTTTCTTTATTCCTGGTATCCGCAACACCTAGGGTAGCATAGTCAAACCTTTGTTCGCGCGGAACAATCTGAGCGATCGTAACCCAACGCAATCTTATCTAGAGACAAACACAGGCAGACTGGGATTCACCTGGAAGGGACCAATCTTCAGACACACGCTCAATGTGGTCGTCAGGTCGAACCTTACACACACTACACACCACACACAGGCACGGACATTGTGGTCGTCAGGTCGAACCTTACACACACTACACACCACACACAGGCACGGACATACAAGTAACAGCACACTGGCAGGTCTAATCTTTCGGACACCACCCACACGCACACACAAACAGGTAACAGCACACTGTCAGGTCCAATCTTGCACACACACTCACACACACACAAGCAGGTAACAGCACACTGTCAGATCTTTAATAACGCGTTGTTCCTATTTGTCTTCCACGCGTATTATCACTATCAAATTTACAACTAGAAACACGCAGACCTGTCATAACTTAACACTGTTACATTTATACGTTCCGCTATACAACATAGTGAAAATAGTTTCTTCTTGACTAACTACACAATGTCAATGCATTACACTGTGAGAATGTTACAGTGCTATACTTTACGTTGTAAGGTAAAAGCCTAACTGAATTATTGATTTATGTATATATATAATAGTAAAAGCCCTTGCTCATTAATACTGTTTCTTTCTTTGTTTCCCTTTTAACAAGGAAGCTTAAATGTGAGCAAGATTGTTGCACACGGATGATTAATTAAATAAAAAACTGCCCTTGAGAGTTTTCAAGCGCACACAAACATACAGGCACAATAACTATTATAAAAGGGCAATTAGAGAATTTCTAAAATGTTATACTTAATTCTAGAAAAGATCCCATTGGGTGTGGCTCTGTTGAACGCCAGCTGTTTCAGTTGTCCGTGTGGTAATAGGAATGTTAACTCTAGGCGCTGTCGTTAAAGCACAAAGAACACTAGGTAGTCATACTCAAGCCTTGCCCGGCGATGGCTATCTCAAATACCGCTGAAGAGACATGATAATTGTAGTTGGGAGCTGTGGAAATTGAGAAGTCCCTGGTGGTATCAGACAGCCGGCTAACCGCTGGGTAACCCCATATAATCGTCTCTCTGCTCACCGAATTTAAAAGCTCATCTCAGTGCCGGATACCGTGACGCAGTCACGTTTATTTCATGCAATGGTCTTCAACCTTTTCCGTCACGTGTGCCCTTTTCATCTTGTGTCAGAGTGCATTCTTCTATTCCCTAGATTCGTCTTTGTCTTTCTTCTTTTGTCGTCTCAATTTCGACCGGATTGTAGCTTGTCTTTCGCCTCCCTCGTGGCCCAAGTAACATCTGTCTCCATTTTGTGGCAGGAATTCTATAGATTCCCTTTTGAGTCAGACAATTTCCTAGATTGTCTGACTCAAAAGGTGCATTCCAAATAATATGCATTTACTTGCAATACTGACAACCCTTTTATTTGTCTATATTAGTACATATACAAAAGAAATTAAAACCGCAACCAAAATACAAGTCGTCTTCTCCAACGTAAAGTCCGTTCTATTATATAGCTATGAAGCATAGAGAACAACCCAGGTACTTATGAAAAAGGTACAGCCTTTCGTAAATGGCTGCCTGCGCAAGATACAAGGGAGGGAATGGTACGACAAGATCACCAACGTGGAACTCATGTTTAAAACTGGACAAATACCAGTGTAGCATGAAATACAGAGGAGGCGATGGATAGGCCACACATCACCGAAACCAGTGGGCACCATTACCAGACAAGCTCTGTTCTGGAATCCACAGAGCAAGAGAAGTAGTGGAAGACCGAGAAACTCATGGAAGAGGGAACTGAGAGGAAATGCAAAGGTAGCGAACATGATGTTGACAGAATTGGCTCAGATGGCTCATGAAAGTAAGACTTGGTGAGTATTTGTTGAGGACCTATGCTCCACATGGAGCTGACAGGTTTGTATTGATTGATTGAGTACATCTACATTTACTTTGGATATTGGGATTGCATTTATAAGTTTAACAGTAAAACACAATAGTTGATACAGTAAAACACAATAGTTGATACAGTAAAACACAATAGTTGATACAGTAAAACACAATAGTTGATACAGTAAAACACAATAGTTGATACAGTAAAACACAATAGTTGATACAGTAAAACACAATAGTTGATACAGTAAAACACAATAGTTGATACAGTAAAACACAATAGTTGATACAGTAAAACACAATAGTTGATACAGTAAAACACAATAGTTGATGGATTTTAACAGTTGAATAAAATCATAAAAAAATATATTAATGACGAATTATATAACATCCTGAACTGAATCATGATTTCCTCTCCTTTACCGTTTAAACTCTAAAAGTATCGGGGGGGGGGGGGGGGGGGGGGAGGGAATTCTGGCCTAGTTCAGGACCACTGGTGTTTGTATGTTAGTTTGTCCAGTAGTTAGGCTACGTTTCAAGATGAATGGGCAGGATAAGGCGAGCCTGGACCACTCAGAAGATATACCAGCGGTACCAGATATGCCAACCTCTAACAAACTGGAACATATTACAGCGACTTAGAAGCTGCACGATGCAAATTAGGTACGCCAATGTTTGGCAGAATTAAGTCACATGACATCGTTTGCATGTGACCCAACCTGTAAAGTAAAGCATGACACTTCAATGGATCCAGGAACTCCTTAGGTCCCCAATGTTATCTATACATTTTGTTCAGGTAATCCAGATGGTACAACTACATTGATTTTGTTGCGTGCTACGCGTCATAGTGGCAGAGTGGTTAGACTACTTGTATATGGTTACATTTATAAAGGTTTGCCGCCTTGTCGCGAAACGCTCATGTCTATCACATTGTAAATTGGTACTGGTATACAGTCAGGAAAGACAAGACTGCGAGAAATGCACACGCTAAGCCCATTTAAGAAAAGCTGAGACATTGTACAAAGAAGTAACTTAGACTTTCTTCCAGACTGGCAGGTCCTATCTGATACCATCCTTACCTTTTCTCCTACTCAACTCGAATAAATTCCATCATCATTATATGTCCTGTTTCATTCAAGTGGAAGCACTGTGATACCACTATAGTTGACTTCCTTGCCGGAGGAATGTCTTCATTTATGTTGTACGTGATGGTTTGTGAGCTCTCTGTTTTGCACCGTGAGGTTGCCAGCTTCATGTACTTACATCACTACCCAGTCGCAATGTACGACAGAAGAGACAGTAGAGCCCAGCAGCAAGCAGAGAAACTAAGAAGACTGACAGACCATGCAATGCACCAGAGACTAAATGGATTTGGAAAAGGAAAACTACTAAAACGGAGAAACTTTGTAGAAATAGCCAAAACAAAGATGAGAGACTATGAACGCCATATCAACAGCAAAGCCCATTCTTACTATACGATTCCAATCTGGAAGCAGCAGATCTTTTCAGGGGTGATTGAAAATATACCAGAAACAAGAACAGCCAGACTGAAACGGAAGGAAGAGACATAACCGTGAAGTAAAGTAGAGTATCCCATAGCATTACTGCTGTAGGGGTGTGAGGTGTTAGCGATCTCACATTTCAAAGGCTCGGCTATATGAGGGCGGTAGCCATTTCCTATCCCTCACCGCTTTTACTTCCCGGACTGAACCGGTACCCATTTAAGGCTGGGTCGACCCGGGAGCCATTGCGGTCTGAAAAAAACATTACCGCTTCAACTGGGGAATGAACCCAGGACCACTCAGATGCGAAGCCAGCGCGCTAACCACTGCGCTACGCGGCTCATAACCGTGAAGTACATTGAGAAAAACTACCCAAGCACAGACTGGACCTATGCATACACTGACGGTTCTGCAATAAACGCAACAGAAAATGGAGAAGGAGGGGTATTCCTGAGCCTAACAAACAGTACAAAGATAACACTGTTAGTGGCAACTGGAACATTCTCAAGCAATTTCAGTGCAGAGGCAGAGGCATTGGAATCTGAAGAAGAAGCAATACTGACAAACGCAAGCAACGATAGCCAGATAATCTTGTTTACAGATGCCCTGTCCGTGGTTACAACAATAAAAAGCCAGAAAAATACAGAACTAAATGACTTAAGATCAGTACTCTGTCAACTATGCCAGCAGTCTGCACCAAAAAGAGTCGTGCTACAGTGAGTTCCACCTAACTGAAACATTTAAGGCAACGAGGAGGCAGACAGAATGACAAAAGAAGGGGAAAGGTTGCCACAACCAGATTCTAATGTGACCTACAAAGAGTCCAAAAGGTTTTATTAGGACCAGACACATGGACAAATGGGAAACAGAGCATTCTGGCTACACAAAATAATGATGCTTATTACCAATTGAACAGAAGAGAGCATGTGGTGTTCTTCAGACTCCGCACAGGCTACAACAGACTGAGGTATCATCTATTCAATAAACTGAAGATAGGTGCTACTGACAAACGCAATTGTGGTATAGGGGAAAATAACCACGGACCAGCTGCTGCAAAATTTCCTGACATACGAAGACCAGGGAAAGCACATGTAGCCATCACCAGTGCCAACATTAGACAAGCTCTATGGTGGTGTTGACAGCCTCGGGATGACCGCTGCTTTCTTCGTCAAATTCAAGTTTACATCTGATATGGTACGAAGAAGAAGAAGATTACCCAGTCCCCTTACAGGACATGTACTTACATCATTACCAAGTCCCCTTACAGGACATGCACTTACATCATTACCAAGTCCCCTTTCAGGACATGCACTTACATCATTACCCAGTCCCCTTACAGGACATGTACTTATATCATTACCCAGCCGGTGTGAAGGACGTGTTCTTATATCATTACCCAACCGGTGTGAAGGACATGTACTTTCATCATTACCCAGTCAGTCCCCTTACAGGACATGTACCTACATCATTACCCAGCCTGTGTGAAGGACATGTATTTACATCATTACCCAGTCCCCTTACATGACATGTACCTACATCATTACCCAGCCTGTGTAAAGGACATGTATTTACATCATTACCCAGCTGGTGTGAAGGACATGTACTTACATCATTACCCAGTTCCCTTCCAGGACATGTACTTATATCATTACCCAGTCCCCTTACAGGATGTACTTGCTTCATTACCCAGTTGGTGTGCAGGACATGTACTTACATCATGACCCAGTCCCATTTCAGGACATGTACTTACATCATTACCCAGTCCCCTTACAGGACTTGTACTGACATCATTACCCAGTTAACTTACGGTACATGCACTTATAACCATCATTTCACAGTCCCTTACTTCTTCTACTTCTTCTTCTTCGTTCGTTCTCAATCTCCCGCTACCAAACCCTGTACTTACATCATTAACCAGTTACCTTACAGGACATGTACTTACATCATTACCCAGTTACCGTACAGGACATGTACTTACATCATTACCCAGTTTCCTTACAGGACATGTACTTACATCATTACCCAGTTACCTTACAGGACATGTACTTACATTATTACCCAGTTACCTTACATCACATGTACTTACATCATTACCCAGTTACCGCACATGACACGTACTTAGATTATCATTACCCAGTCCCCTTACAGGACATGTACTTACAATATTATCCTGCTGGTGTGCAGAACATGTACTTACATCCTTACACAGTCACCTTACATGACATACACTTACATCATTACCCAGTTATCTTACAGGACATATACTTACATCATGACCCAGTCCCCTTTCAGGACAAGTACTTACATCATTTCCAAGCCTGTGTGCAGGACATGTACTTACATAATTACCCAGTCTCCTTACAGGACATGTACTTACATCATTACCCAGTCCCCTTACAGGACATGTACTTACATCCTTACTCTGTGGTCTTACAGGACATATATCTCTATCATTACGCAATCACCTCACAGGTCATGTACTTACATCATTATGCAATCACCTTACATGACATATACTTACATCATTACGTAATCACCTTACAGGACATGTACCTACATCATTACTTCCTTGTCTTACAGGACATGTTTGTACATCATTACGTAATTGCCTTACAGGACATGTAAAGACTAATCTAGCTGATATTTGTTTTGCTTCACAGTATGGCGTACACTGATTCAGACCAGAAGTATCGAATCTAGAAGAATGCAATTCTATTGAATAGAATACTTCGCTACAGCTATCACTCAATCACAAGAAGATTATGCAAAAGAGGGTGTCATTGATGTCAGACGAGCTAGCTTCTGTCCCGAACAATTTAATTCAGCTAGTTAACAGTTCGAAAACCAAAACATTTGCTGAGCTGTGGGTGAAACTTTCGAAATTATAATCAGCATAGTATATATCGCAAATCTTAACAGTTAACTCCCGCTATCGGCACGCTTTAGTCGACCCGGCTGTAAATGAAGTTCACCTAATTATGAGTACTTAACCTACGGTTAGGGGAAGAAAGACAAGGAGTAAGGGAACTGGCCACTTCACACAAGGTGTGTTTTAGTACAATGAAATCTCAAACACTTCATCCACGATAGAAGTTTCTGCTACGGAACTTTATTTTTGTTTCCCCTACAGTTCAATCGTTAAATGAGATGGCAATCATGAATTGGTGTATGTATGTATATACATACATATAAATATGTGTGTGTGTGTGTGTGTGTGCGTGCGCGTGTGCGTGTGCGTAGGTGGGCATGGTACGTGCGTGCTTGTTCAAATTATTTAGAATAACAGTCAGTTCCGCTAAAATAGGTAATCGCCAACTAATCAATATATTGTTTTTCAAAGCTGGAAATATAATAAAAATATCTGCATGTTTTAACTCAATCCAATCGTTGATATACTTTAAAAAAAACACTTCAGTATACCTCTAAATAATTCAAGAGAATACGTACAACCCTGCTTGAAAAAGAATAATTAACTGAAATAAATGGGAATATAGATTTATCATTCTATGAAGCGTTCGACAATTCACAATCTGAAAAATATTTGACGTATAAAATATTGTTCATGATTTATCATTTGTAAAAGGTACACAAAAACAGAAGCGGAAAGGCTACGGCGTACTACTGACAATGAATGCATACCAGCACTAGTTCTTAGTCGACCTGTACTTCTACAGGGGTAGATGTCCCTGTGCAGGTCCCAGTTCTGGTATGAGCTGGATGTAGCCTGGAGGAGGATTTCCTGCTTAGCGGGCTAGGCTTGAGCAGCTTATTACTCCGCTACATTGGTCCGAGTGCCGCGGACGTTAGTTATCCTATGTGCCAGTTCATCTTAATAGAGTCAAACACTAAAGCGAAGTCGACCAGCAGCCCATTAGGCGTCATCTATGCTGATGTTAACAAGTGGCGTCATTCGTATCTTTCTACCTTCAGTTCACTTATGTCGTTAGACGTCATGGGGAGGTGCGACCGCCTTTGTTTCATATGTTTTGGCAGATGAAAATCCACACTGGTGACCTGCTAGGTCAATCCCAGCATCTGTTAGCCCATGGGATATAGGATCGCCTATTTTTGAGAATGGTGGAGATGGAAGCGTAAATTAGAGCAAGACAGTCAGGCACTGTCTATGCAGCTAAGCTAACCACATAACCAAGACCTGACGTTATAGCCCCACAGCTCCGTTTTTACGACATATTCACTGTGGGGCGAATATCCCGAGAATAACTTGAGTAGATTTGTAACTTGAATTATGTCATACACAAAGAGCCGGACGGACCTCTTGGGATATCAGCAATAAATAAATAAAATAAAATAAAATTTAAAAAAAACACACTTTCACTACGACTTTTCCCATTGCTGGGGTAATCGCGTTTTCTTTAAAGGCTGAGATCTACAGGACGCTGTTTCACTGCTGTCGCCACGTCGTATGCTGGCTATGCTTGTTTATTTCACCCCAAACAGAAAAACAACATATGCGAAACCGGGATTCGAACCGCTGGCCGCGCTGTCGGCAGGCATGTCTCGAAACCATTCGGCCACGCGCTCCTCTACATTAAAGAGAGGAACACGCATTACTTTATTATTTTAACAAATAACAATTTAGTATCTAAAGGACAACAGTATGTCAATGGATCAGAGAATAGTGGCAGTGTAACCGGTCAGACTTCGTTAAATTTGTTGTTCCAATGGCTGTTGTTGGCTCCTTTCCCACAAGTCTTCATTCTTCACCATGTCCTGCCACTTTATGAACACAAGTCTTCATTCTTCACCATGTCCTGCCACTTTATGAACACAAGTCTTCATTCTTCACCATGTCCTGCCACTTTATGAACACAAGTCTTCATTCCTCACCATGTCCTGCCACTTTATGAACACAAGTCTTCATTCCTCACCATGTCCTGCCACTTTATGAACACAAGTCTTCATTCCTCACCATGTCCTGCCACTTTATGAACACAAGTCTTCATTCCTCACCATGTCCTGCCACTTTATGACCTATATCCTTTGTAGGCACCTGTGAAAGAAGGACTGGAGTCTGTTGTATGGCCTTGGTCGTTCTCCGTGTCTCCGCTCCATACAGCAACACAATGATTGATTGAATGAGGGCTGGTCACGAAGTCGGCTAACCTATTCCGTTGTTGTTAAATGTGCACAATCAATAAGATTATTTTTTTGTGCTCCCTGAAAAGGACGTTAAGTGACGGGTTGCAGTCCCTTTCCTGACATCCCGAGCCTACAGATGAAGGAGGACAGGGGTCACCCAGACGCTTGCGCAATGCTTGGCTTCATCTATCGCTCATTACTACAACGATCACGTCGATCCCACACTCCGTAGGCCAGCCATGTGAAAATAGCCCGTTTCGTGGAAGAATTGCGGGGAGCCTAAGTGAGGCTCTTGGCTAGTATATTTTACTTGCCCCGAATAACATGTCCAATGCGTATATGTTTCCTGACCAGACGTAAATCACATCTCGCTTTCCCCCCCCCCCCACCCCCCCCCCCCCCCGCCCTGTCCTATAAAAAAAATATAAGCTACAGACAAGAATAGATGACGTCTACTCGTCTTGGTAGAAAGAGGTCAGTCTAGTCTGCCTGAAAGGAAGCAACGCTTTTAAAGTGCACGTCAGCACTGCACCACATATATACTACTACACACATCTTTACAACTACTACACACATCTTTACAACCATTATACGTTGTGTCACGACACATATTTTATGTACTACTACACACATCTTTACAACCATTATACGCTGTGTCACGACACATATTTTATGTACTACTACACACATCTTTACAACCGCTGCACGCTGTGTCACGACACATATTTTATGTACTACTACACACATCTTTACAACTACTACACACATCTTTACAACCACTACACGCTGTATCACGACACTTATTTTATGTACTACTACACACATCTTTACAACCACTACACGCTGTATCACGACACTTATTTTATGTACTACTACACACATCTTTACAACTACTACACACATCTTTACAACCACTACACCCATCTTCACAACCACTTTACGATGTGTCACGACACTTATTATATATATATTATTACACACATCTTTACAACTACTACTCACATCTTTACAACTACTACACGCTGTGTTACGACACTTAAGACATGTACTATCGCACATATCTTTACAACCACCGCACGATGTGTTTTTACACTTATTATATATACTACTACACACATCTTGACAACTATTAGACGCCGCGCTACGACACTTATGTTTTACCTGGACACAATCTATTATTGCGTGACGCTCCACCACCTGATATGCTGCTAATCGACATCGCTGTTACTTCTTGGGTACTATATATATGATAATTGTCATCATTGCGAACCACGTGTAATAGCGTTGACAATCAATTCCCGTCACTACCACTGTTCTAGAAGCATTTCAGCACGTCAGTTGTACTTTGTTGCTCCATTAAGTTATTCTTGCATTACCAGAACTTTCTTCTATTTCTCTTACTACATATATTTTCGGCTATTACAAGGGTGGGACACTACATTCAAAATATACCAATTAGAAACACATATTTATTTTATTCTTTGTTTAAATCGTCACTGTAAAATAGAAGACAATGAAGCTGTAGATAAACTAGAAAAGTGTAGAGGAGCTTCTCCGCGAACAGACCTGAGTATCACGTATAACGAGGCTAATACCACAGTTAAAGTCAACTTCAGGAAATAAATGGGCTGATTAACACTCACTCTTCCAGAATGAACAAATCTTCATCTCCAGTCCGAAAACGGGGCATACATAGTACACTCAAAGATCATCTTGAAAAGAAAATGAGGATTTCGGCAAGTGACAGGTGTCTATATATGGCGCATGTTATGACAGTGGAACACATCATACAAAGTTGCGTTCTCGCGCAAGAAGAGAGACAACAATACTCGTCTTCAGAGACAGATATGAAACAAAAGCTGTATGGAGATAAAATAGTCTTGGGAGCAATGGTGTTCTATGTGAGTGAAGCCGGGACCTTGATTTGAGAATGAACAAAGAAGAAAAAAAGAAGAAATTTGGACCTCCTTTTCACGAGGCGTGTCACTATCAAATACATATTATAACGAGTTTCTTTGTGTGTTGAAAATTATATCAGCGCAATATTTTATGTATCACAAAATTTTTTTAGCACACTATAAAAACTTAAGATTCTAATGATGCTCTAAGTAAAGATGTGTGCAACTTCACCAAGAGCTCTAGCAGAATAGCGAATTCTAAATACCATATGATGTGATTTTAAATCTTCAAGATATTGGTATCTATTTTATAAAAATTATTGAGTTTTTGGAAATAAAAAAAAATTATTTCTACTTCTTCCTCGGTGTTCGCTTTGAAAAGGACGTTGTGACACAGTGACGTAGCTTGCAATAAGACTGCGATAACTGAGCCTTTGGTCCCACACATTCGATTTAAGCTGACATTTTTTGAGTACCGGACTAGCCTTCCCACCGCGATCCCTATTCTCATTGCCTGACTACACTATTTCCGTCATGTAAGAATGCAACATACGAGGACAGGATAATACTAAGCCGCCAATTACAGTTATTTTCTGAGCTGAGAAAATATAAAATATCGGCATGTCGTATCTAAGCCACGTCACGAATAAGGCAGTTTGTGACAACGTTAAGAGAGAGGTCGGATAATATGAAGATTTATTGACTATTGAAAAAAATCGCAAGCTTACATGGCATGGGCCTGTATCAAGAGCGTATGGGTTAACTTATACGATCCGAAGGAAACCGAATGAGAGCCAGAGAAAGAATCGCAATCATGAGGAAACTTGCTAGCACAAGCTGGGGAGCAGACGAAAGTATACTAAAGAAACTGTACACTGGAAGAGTGAGACCAGTTCTCGAGTATGGCATTGCGGCATGGACAACAGCAGCAAAGGCGAACTTCGATACAATTAGCAAACTCCGAAACCAAGCCATGAGAGTTATAACAGGTGGCATGAAGTCAACGCCAATTTGTAGAACTTGAAAAGATTACAAAACTGCAATTCATGACCGACAGAAGAGACTGCAGAGCCCAGCAGCAATCAGAGAAACTCAGAGGACTGACTGACCATCCAATGCACCAGAGACTAAACAATTTTGGAAATGGGAAACTAAAGCTGAGAAACTTTGCAGAAATAGCCAAAGCAAAGATGAGCGAAGACCCTATGAACGCATTAACAACACCAAAGCCCATCCCTACTGTACGAAAACCTACCTGGAGGCAGCATATATTTCCAGAGGTGGTAGAAAACATACCAGGTTTTGGAAACAAAAACAGGCAGACTGAAAAAGAAAGAAGAGATACAACCCTGAGGTACATAACGAAAAACTACCCAAGCATGGACTGGACCCATACATACACCGACGGTTCTGTAACAAACACAACACAGAACGGAGGGGCTGGGGTATTCCTGTGCCTACCAAATGGTAGAAAAGTAACACGGTCAGTGGCAACTGGAAAATAGTCAAGCAATTTCAGAGCAGAAGGTGAGGCACTGAGGGCTGCAGTAGAAGAAATGGTGATAAGCAAGAGGAATGAAAGCCATATAGTCCTGATTACAGATGCCCTGGCCGCAGTCACAGCACAAAAAATGCCAGAAAAATACTGAATTTAATGATTTAAGAGCAGTACTCTGTCAACTATGCCAGCAGTCCGCACCAAAAAGAATAGTGGTACAATGGGTTCCATCCCACTGTTACATCCAAGGCAATGAAGAGGTAGACAGACTGGCAAAAAGAAGGTGCAAGACTACCACAACCAGATACTAGTGTGACATACGAAGAGTCAAAAAGGCTTATTAGAGCTAGATACATGACCAAATGGGAAACAGAACATTCTGGCTACACAAAAAACGATGCCTATTAACAGTTGAACAGAAGAGAGCAGGTCGTGGTCTTCAGACTTCGCACTGGCCACAATAGTCTGAGGTACCACCTATTGAATAAATTGAAGATATGTGGCACTGACGAATGCATGTGCGGCACCGGGAAAATGATCTCTGTACATATGCTGCAACATTGCCCGATATACGAGGACCAGAGAAAGCAGATGTGGCCGTCACCAGTGGCAACACTAGACAAGCTCTTGGCAGTGTCGACAGCCTCAGGATGACCGCTGCTTTTTTCGAAAAAAATAAAGGTTGATGTCCGACTGCGTACGACGAAGAACTTATACGATCCTGCAAGGTAATGTGGCTGATAAGTGTAAGAACAGGTAGTTGACAAAAAAATGGGAAGAAAGCACCAGAGTAGACGAGAAGATCTATAGAGAAGACAACTCTCCTGGCATAAAACTGAGTTGAGTGATGGGAAATGGTTCAACAAACTGCAGTATTGGTGCCCCAACTGCCTTTCAGGTAACGGTGCTGATGATACTGATGATAGGTAGAAATAAATTGTTTATGATATCCACTTTGGTAGGCTCCCCTGCTCTGCCTACGTCTATTAACCCACGTGTATCGTCTCCAGATGTCTGATACAAGCAGAGCTGGACAACACGAAAGCAGACTAAGCATGCGATTAAGGCACCTACATAACAGGGGCAATAAAAAATGAGGAATGTGTCTAGAGTGAATTTGATATTTCAACGAGAGCACAGGATAAGAATCTGTATGCCAACTCTACATGATTTCGATAAAATTAAGCCCCAAAAATTGTCAAAATTGACGCTGACATGTGACAAAATACAGAAGCTCAGTTTTCCACAAGACATAGAACGTACACAACGGTCATATAACGTATACAACGGTCATAGAGCGTACACAACCGGTATAGAGCGTACACAACGGTCATAGAGCGTACACAACAGTTATAGAGCGTACACAACGGACATAGGGTGTACACAACGGACATATGGTGTACACAACAAGACATAGAGCGTACACAACGGACATAGAGCGTACACAACGGACATATAGCGTACACAAAGGACATAGGGTGTACCAACGGACGTAGGGTGCATACAACGGACATAGGGTATACATAACAAGACATAGAGCGTACACAACAGACATAGAGCATACACAACGGACATAGAGGGTACACAACGGACATAGGGTGTACCCAACGGACATATGGTGTACACAGCGGAGATAGGTGTACGCAACAAAACATAGAGCGTACAAAATCGTACTTAGAGGGGACACAACGGACATAGAGCGTACACAACGGAAATATGGTGTACACAACGGACATATGGTGTACACAACGGACATAGTGTGTACACAACAAGACATAGAGCGTACACAACGGACATAGAGCTTACACAGCAGATGTAGATTCCACAGCCTCCCCTTTTTTTTCGCTCGAAGAGGCCAATCCATCTGTGTACACATGTGTCCAGGAGTTGCTAGGATACTATTTCTTGAGCTCCTGCAGAACATGATTTTTTTTTTTCTGTTGCTGACTGCTCACTTTTTTTCGATATCACTGGGACCTTCAAGATTATTTTGGATCGGTCTTGGCTCCGCATCCATGGTTCTAGAATTAATGCTTCGCCCTTTTCGATTTCAGCTTCAATGATGTCTGCTTGTTTTCTTTGGATTTCTCTGGCCAGATGGTTGGGGCTTTTCCTTAATATTCTGTTTTTAATTCTCTCTTGAAACTTTTGATGTAGAGGGTGATCAGGTATCCTCTTAAGTTTTTTATCCTCTAAAGTTTTTCAAACTGAGTAAAGGATTTGTATTGCCTTCTTAATTCGAGGGTCTCAATGTTTTATGTTTTCCCTAGCGCTGTAATAGGAGTGCTTTTTAATGCACACTGATCCCAACTGCACAGCACTGCGTTTTAAATACAATGGAAGAATGTTTCATTCTTATTCATCTTTTAACTTTCCGCACAAATGCGTGCTTCTGTTGAGCCAATTACTTCAGCTGTTATTTTCGTGTCTGTCATGTGGCTCAACCAGTGCTGTTCACGTATGCTAAGATCAAAGAAATTAGCCGATCACTAATGATTTCATTCAGCGTCAAAACTAGTTATCAGGTACAAGGCCGGATTTAGACTTGGTGTGGCCCTAAGCTGGCTAAGCTTTATAAAGCTTTGAGACCCCCATTTAAAAAAAAAACAAACCCAGAACGTCTCACCATACTTGAAAACAAATACTTACATGCCTTTTATTATTTAATAGCAAGACATTTAAAGTGAAAAACACAATTTATTATCAAATTATTGCATTGCTAGATACATAATAATCATCCACTTGTATTCGGACGGCTGGACGGGTAGCCCGATGGACAACTTGCGGTGCATTTGAAACGGGAATGCCAATTCAGTGGAAAGAAAGTGGGAGATTAAAATACGGAAGTTGAAATTGGCTCTGATGAGGACATAGTTGTAAAGAATGGGCTGGGTATTAGCGCTGAAACAGGCCATAACTAGTAGGCCTTTACCACTAGGAAAACGATATTTTAACAAACATATGTAATCAGGTCCCGAATATAAGGTGATGTGCATGGAAATGTCAAGAGAATAAGGGGAGTATCGAACAGAATACTTCATGGCGAAAACGAGTTTTAAAAAAATCGATTACTTTCCTTGATGCGGAGGCTGATACTAATCATAGTTTAATTATTATGAAATCCCAATTAAAATCGAAGAAACTAGGGAAATCACAAAAACCAGTAAAGAGGAGTGTAAGTACTTTAACCGAGTTGGATAAACGAATTAACTTTCGAAAACTCAGTCAATCTTCTTCTTCTTTATCGCTTGCTCTCAAACTCCAGCTACCAAGCCATAAAAATAGATTTGCAAGTAACAGGATGTAGTCCGAAGAACTGCAGGCATTGTGTCTGCAATAGCAGGACCAGACAGCAGAAACGAGAGATAATGTGTTAAGATATATGGCGGGTTATAACAAGCAGACAAAAGCTTACATGACATGCCCTTGATGGAAGAGAGATGGTAGAGAGCAGCATTTAATCATGTATCTCTTTTAATCCTAAAAAAAACCAAAAAACAGAAGCGAAAGATAACATATGTTTCGAGCTGCACAAATCAGAGGGAGAGACTTTAAAAAAGAATACTTTTTAAACATGTTAATGATATTTACAACAATGCAATTTGCCCAAAGGAATGCGCAAATTCAATAATAATTCTTTCGCTAAAAAATCAAATACAATATAGAATGCGCTCAGTTCCCAATAATACGTATCAAGAATTATGTTTGATAAATTAAGGAGCAAATCGATGACAAAACAGAAGAGTTCCTGAAAGATAAACAGTTTGGATGTCGCAAGGCCAGAAGTACACGGGATGTCATCGTATCATTGCGGCCTCTGACAGAAAAAATGATCGATCAAGGACAACCACTATTATTCTGCTTTATTGACTACGAGAAAGCCCTTTATCGAGTCCCGCGGAACACGCTTTTACAGATGTTGCAACAAATAGAGAAACAAATCATAAGGTTAATCCAGAACATGTATGCACATTAAGAGCCGATTATTTCTATCAAAGACGGACTAACAGATCCAGTTTCAATATGGTAAGGGCTGAAAAAATATGCTAAAAAAATAACGACTGATAGCAAGAGCTACTTTTCTTATCCTAAAAATAAACAGAAAGCGAAGACAAAGTAGGCCCTCTCAAAGATAGCACAGGAACCATAATAAGTGAGAATAGGGATGTAGCTAATCTACATAATCAGTACTTTGGCACAGTCTGCACAAAGAGGACTGCTCCAAGATCCATGAGCCCTTATATAAGTGACATGGATACAGAGGGGCATGAGCTGCAGCGGTCAGCGACCAAAAGATGTCTGCTAGCGTCAGGGCCAGCGAACCAGAGATGCGAATGCAGTTCTCCATCGACCGTGCGGTGATCTTGGACAACAGATTGCAACAGACCAGACTGGATATAGAGAGGGGAGCGAAGAAGGAAGGGTAACCCGGTATCCAAAAATGCCCACTGAAGTCGAATGTGTCAGACCGAAAAGTGCAAATATTGCAGTCAATCTGTAAACTACGACACAACGTATTTCGTTCTACGGACTACATCCAGCTATTGACAAAGTCCTTTTCATGGCTTGGTAACGGGAGATGGGGAATGAACGACGAAGAAGACGAAAAAGAAGGATAGAGCGGAATTACGATCAGTCTGCATAAGAAGAAAATGGTTGTTAAACAATTTGAGGTGTTGACAGTTGAAAAATGTCCTCGTCAAGATGGTATCTATTCAAAATTGCTGTTTGAAATTATTTACGTGTTACCAGAACCATTGACTATATTATGTTTTCAATCACTACCGAAAGGGCTTGTTCCAGGAATCGGAAAGATGCAGGAGTGATTCCCTTGTTCAAAAAGGGTGACAAATCAGATCCATAAAATTATAGACTGGTTAGTTTAACGAGCATAGTCTGCACCATTTTAGAGTCAATAATAAAAGAAAACATTGTAATGCACTTGGACAAATTTAATCTGATCAGGAAGGGTCAGCATCTGTTTTCTAGAGGGAAGTCGTGCTTAACAAATCTATTTGAAATCACGAAGGAGGTTACCAAAAAGATGAATGGAGGGGAGGCAGTAGATTTTATTTATCTAGATTTTGCAAAGGTCTTTGATAAAGTACCTCATCAAAAATCGTTTAGGAAGTTAAAATCACATGGGAAAGGTGAGGAAGTTGCCAAATCGATAGAAAATTGGATATAGGGAAGAAAGCAGAGTGAGCATAAAAACGGATTTCAATTAATGTTGTGGGGTAAAAAGCAGAGTGGTTTATGGTTTCTTATTATAGTTTGTGGTTTCACTGTGTGGTTTGTGGTTTCTTATTATAGTTTGTGGTTTCACTGTGTCGTTTATGGTTTCTTATTATAGTTTGTGGTTTCACTGTGTGGTTTATGGTGTCTTTTTATAGTTTATGGTTTCACTGTATGGTTTATGGTTTCTTATTATAGTTTGTGATTTCACTGTGTGGTTTATGGCTTCAGTGTGTGGTTTATGGTCTCTTATTGTAGTTTATGGTTTCTTATAATAGTTTATGGTTTTACTGTGTGGTTTATTATTTCTTATTATAGTTTACATGTTCATTGTGTGATTTATGGTTTGTTATTATAGTTTATGGTTTCCCTATGTGGTTTATGGTTTCTTATTATAGTTTATGGTTTCACTGTATGGTTTATGGTTTCTTATTATATATTTTATGGTTTCACTGTGTGGTTTAGGGTTTCTTATTATAGTTTATGGTTCCACTGTGTGGTTTATGGTTTCTTATTATAGTTTATGGTTTCCCTGTGTGGTTTATGGTTTCTTATTATAGTTTATGGTTTCACTGTGTGGTTTATGGTTTCTTATTATAGTTTATGGTTTCACTGTGTGGTTTATGGTTTCTTATTATAGTTTATGGTTTCACTGTGTGGTTTATGGTTTCTTATTATAGTTTATGGTTTCACTGTGTGGTTTATGGTTTCTTATTATAGTTTATGGTTTCACTGTGTGGTTTATGGTTTCTTATTATAGTTTATGGTTTCACTGTGTGGTTTATGGTTTCTTATTATAGTTTATGGTTTCACTGTGTGGTTTAGGGTTTCTTATTATAGTTTATGGTTTCACTGTGTAGTTTATGGTTTCATTATCATCCTCACCAGTTCCGTAACCTAGAATGTCGTTGAGGCACCGTTATTGCAGTCTGTCGAAGCAGTTCCCACCAACCGTCTCGATTTTTCGGTAGGATATCAGTTTCAGCTGTAGACATTCCCGTCCACTCTTTTACATTGTTCTTTCATCTCTTTTTTGGTCTCCCTCTCCCACGCTTCCCAGGCACAGTGCCTTTGAGGATGGTATTGGTCAGCCCCACCGATCGTGATATTTGTCCATACCATTTCAATGTTCGTGTTTTTACTATAGCCAATAAGAGTTTTTATTGGCCTAACTCGTTCCTAACAGTTTCAAGAACACTCTCGTTTGTAACACGATCCAAAAATGAAATGCCAAGAATTCATCGTAAGCATCTCATTTTCATTGCGCAAATTTACTTTCCAGGAGAGCGGCCTCGCATGCGAAGAGGTATACTAAGGTGACCATTGTATACACTAATGTCAGCTTCGATTTAAGGCTAATGTTATTGTCTTTCCAGATTATTCGCAGTCTGGTCAGGTCGACTATGGCCATCGCTGTTCTGGACTGGATCTCCGCTCTAGACCCCTTTGCATTCATTTCAGTTCAGGCTCTGTCCAGCCAGACCGGTAATTTCGTTGGTTTCACTGTGTGTTTTATAATTACACTGACTGGTTTATAGCTAGAATGTGTAGTTTATAGTGTCAATATGCGGTTTAAAGATTCAATATTTTATGGTTTCATTGAGAGGTTTATGGTTGGTTTCTCAGTACCGTTATCAGTTTCAATGCTTAATTCATGATTTCACTCTGCAGTTTATGGTTTCAATATGCAGATTATGTTAGCGTTGTGTAGGTTATGGTCTCTCATTACAGTTTATCATCTTTCATAACTGTTTATTATAATCCCTTATTACAGCCTATACTCTTTCATTATAGGTTATAATCTCTCCTTACTGTTTATGGTTTCTCAGTACAAATTTTAAGCTTTCACTGCGCCGTTTATTGCTCATCGGCACAATCGATTGTTCTCGAGTGAATACCCCGGTCTCTTACTTGAAAACACGAGTCCCCTATCTTTCTATGCAAGTGTAACACGATGACTAAAGACAGTTGTGCATAGATCTAGCAAGATCATAATGTAAAACATTGCTACATAAACCACAACTGTAAAACCACAGAAACTGCTTTGGTACTGGCTTCTTAAAGGAGGCCAACCGAAGTTGTTGTCTTATACTCCTGCTGAAGTGAAAAAGGGACAATAATAAAAAAAGCAGCTAAGTATCTCTCAGTACAGCATCAGAAATGTAATCTATTTGCACTATTCACAAATCGCAGCGGCTCTCAACATATTCCAGACCACGAACCCCATGAAACCAATGTTAATTCTTTGTGATTCAAGTCACTATTGCCACACCAAGCGAAAGTAGAAATCAGTAGACACATTTCCCGTATTATATTGACTCCCTATGTGTGAACTGCAGAAGACTGTCAGGTTTATGCAAGAGACAATTTTGCAGATGTAGACATAGTCCAAGCGAACAAAAGAAGAAGAAGAATATTGACCCCTTTTCGTAGTAATAAACTGCGTTTAATCAAACAATAATACCAATATAAGCAGCTAACTAATACAGCAAAAAAGAAAATAAGCAAAAACAAATAAATACTAATTTTGTAGATTGCGTTCTCGGATTACCAGAAGTTGGTGTAATCCCAGGTTGAGAATCACTGCTATTTACCGTCAGCCTTCCTGATGTGATCTTTATTGACATTATTTATGTTTACTTCCTTTGTTAAGCTGACATTGTTATGCAGTCTCTCCTATACTGCATTCATTGTTAGTCTGTAAGCCACGTCTTGCAGTTTATGTCACTGAGTCATATATGGTCTACACACCGTTAATCTTTTTTGCGTTCATCAATGTCAGTAGTACTCCACTATTCATACCTTTGTAGTTTTGGTTCGTTATCTCACTAATCAGTATTCATCCGTTAGCAGATGAAGTCGTGTGTGCACCGTGACACGGAGAAATGTTTTAGTAGGTGAAGAAAACATATTGTTCTTGGTCACTTCTGGTGTTTTCCTGAGGAATAGAAATGTTAAAATTTCATGTTTATATAATTTTTTTCATTATTTGAAATGGTCGTCGCGCTTTCAACTTTGGAAAGGGCTCATAGAACTGACTTCATTGCATCTTGACGACTCCATATGTGCTTTGTCCCTCTCACCTTGACGCACCCATATGTGCTCTGTCCCTCTCACCTTGACGCATCCATATGTGTTCTGTCCCTCTCACCTTGACGCACCCATATGGTATCTGTCCCTCTCACCTTGACGCACCCGTATGTGTTTTGTCCCTCTCACCTTGACGCACCCATATGTGCTATGTCCCTCTCACCTTGACGCCCCCATGCGTGCTCAGTCCCTCTCACATTGACGCCCCCATGCGTGTTCAGTCCCTCTCACCTTGACGCCCCCATGCGTGTTCAGTCCCTCTCACCTTGACGCCCCCATGCGTGCTCAGTCCCTCTCACCTTGACGCCCCAATATGTGCTCAGTCCCTCTCACCTTGAAGCCCCCCTCCCCATATGTGCTATGCCCCACTCACCTTGACGGACCCATATGTGCTCAGTCCAACTTACCTCGATGCACCCATATGTGCTCAGTCCCACTCACCTTGACGCACTCATATGTGCTCAGTCCCACTCACCTTGTCGCACCCATATGTGCTCAGTCCCACTCACCTTGACGCCCCCATGCGTGTTCTGTCCCTCTCACATTGACGCCCCCATGCGTGTTCAGTCCCACTCACCTTGACGCACCCATGCGTGCTCAGTCCCACTCACTGCTGAAAGTGCTGACGATAGAACACGAACTGCGTTGCTCGGCAGCTTCAAAATTGTTCCTCTGACTTCGCCAGGCCCCATTTTATAGCTTTGTCGACTAGGGAAAGCGGTAATACCGTGAAAAGAAAACCGGGATGTGCTCCAGTGCTCTTCAACCTGGGCACTAGCGCCCAGTAGTGGGCGATTTTAGCTTTCGGGTGGGCGGTAGCAGAATAATTACTTTATGTATGCAAAATATGTAATAATTATAATTATGGCAATGCAGAGGCTACACAACCTTAGAAAAACTATGGCAGAAAACCAACAGAAGTGAACATTGTGAGAATCTGTGTTTTTCCTGCACATTATCTGAAACTTCGAGTGTTACCAAAAAATCTCAAGAAACAGAATCGAGTCCTATGAGTCGAACTGTTATAGAAAGATTCTCAGAATACCATAGGCCGGGAAAAAACAAACGAAGAATGCTTCATAAATTCCATCATGAAGAAATCATCGACATACTTTGGTCACATCAAAAGACACATCAGTCTTGCGAGAACGGTAATGGAAGGTATGATGCTGGGGAAGAGAGGCAGAGGCAGACAAAGAAGACGATGGTACCAAGATGTCAAAGAATGCTGGAGGTTTGGTAAGAGATCAACTTGTGAGGGGAGCCACGTTCTGCAAAGAACATGCCACATGATGATGATGCATTAAAAGCACAAAAAATACGGATGATCGTGAAATGTTCTTCAATTTTTATTTTAGCAGGTGGTAAAGACAATTTTCCCTAGTGGGCGCCAAGTATAAAAAGGTTGACGAGCCCTGTCAACCCGAGACTGTCAACCCCAACGCGCCGTGATTTGAACTTGCTATAGTCCGTCTTTTAATTTATTTACAAGATCCGAAGCAATTTTCTACTAAACTGCATGTCAGATTCAAATGATTTTTCGCATGCAGTCTTAGAATATCCATGACGTTATGGAAATATTTTTTTCTCTAAGAAATTTGATTTGATTTAAAATTGTTTTTCATTATTGTATATTAAAAGCAACCTCACTGAATTGGACATCATTTTAACATGTTTAATGTACACAGAAAAAAATATGTTTTGACCTTCAAATACGCTCGGTAAATACAATTTCCTGATCATCCCGTGCACCAATTACACGGTGCCTGTGTAGTACGTTCAGCAACGCATTCACCTTTCACCTTTAATTCATGAATAATTAAGCATGGAGATCGTACAAATATCCATTATTTTACTGCTCAATACACTACACACATCTACACAGGTTTTTGCCGGTTCTGTTTCTAAGAATCGACGTCACTGCACTCCCATAAGTGCTCAGTCACTCTCATCAAATGGCGCAAGGTATGGATGCTGATGGTCCCTGTTGCTCGCTGGTTGTACACTCTCATACTCCGTCTTCTCATGCGCCATAATCCGCTCGAACATCGTTTAATGTTGAAACTTTGCAGTCTGTGAATTGCTGTGAAAAATTATATGTTCGATGACAAATGGATTTTGAACGATTCATCTTCTAATTTCGCGGATTTGCGCCAGTCGATTTTTATTGGAAGGGGGAAGTAGGTTGTTGAAAAAGATTTTGTGAGGTAGATCTGTTTACTTGGTTTAGTTAAAGGTAATAAATACGATTGAATTGGATACTAACAGCTGTCGATATTATAAAAACCGAATTGATACGTTGTTGTGGTTTCAATGGATTTATTTAGAAGCGACTAGGCCTAGCGGTCGGGTCCAAATGTTTTATATTTATTTTGCAAATGTTCGCCTTCATCTTCTTGTATCTCAGAAACTAACAAACACACAAGAAAAGCAATATCACCCACAAGTTCTTTATTCAATCATATTTATTGACAAACAAACAGAACCGTTACTAATTTTGAAAGTCGACTACTATAGCGAGATATTAAAAAAATAAATTTGCGCAAATTTCGTAAAAACGTTATGTAGAGTGCTAAAGGAACTGCCACTATTCAATCTAACCAGACTGCAAGAAAAAAGTAAGACACTGTCATTCGGGATATGCTCTTCACAGACGATGCTGCACTTGAAGCTGAAATACTGATCCTCATTAATAGGTTGGCAATAATCTGGAAGTAGTAAATCATTTTAACTACTTTCGGATCTATCATCACCGACAACCTTTGACTAGACTCAAAGAGTATAGAATAACAATATGCTGACATCTCTACATAGGTTGCTGTGTACAGATTCTGTGTTATTAGCACCCTGCTCTATGGCAGCGAAACACAGACTGTGTCTCTCATGAAAGGCTAAATGCTTTTCAAATGCGCTGCATGAGAAGCATGCTTGGTATTTCATGGAGTGACAGAGTGACTAACAGCGACGTGTTGGACCGTTCAAAGATTGCCAATTTAGTTACGATCCTCCACCAGCACCACTAGCCCACGCCGTCCCCATCTATGAATCTAATAATATTAATGTTTTAACGTCATGGATATTGTAAGGCTGCATTTGAAAATCATTTGGATCTGTCATGCAGTTTAGTAGAAAATTACTTCGGTCCTTGTCCGTGAATTAAAAGACGGACTATACATTGGGTTTGTAAACCAAACTCATTAGCACTTGGCTACGTTCTGACCGACCTTCAATCTTTAACCTCCAAAAAATCCAGCTAGCTTGTAAGTTTCGCATGCAGCTGTTGACATTGACGTCTGTTATGTTTAACAACATCACTGTGTCTGGAAGTTTACGTTATTCCAACATTAAAAAAAATAGCGAACATAATCAAATACGTAGAACAGGTATTCCTAACTTGATGTTTTAACAGGGAATGCAATTCTGCATACGACCTATATCGACGTAATATTACCGAAGTGTACAAGCTATAAAGGCAAGTAGGCTCCATTGTGTTAGTGACCTTCCATTCACGCTTCGTTCAAACCTAGATCCCTGTCCTCTAGGCTACGCGGATATTATTCATCAAAACGTGATCCGCTAACTCACAGGAGCAGCGGCACGTTGGGGAACAGTGGTTGAATAGCCTATTTTTTTTTTACCACTGCCCGAAACGACAGGAAGACTTGTAATCCTAACAATAGACGATTGATTATATCATTGTAACTACAGCGTTTGTAGTTGTCACATGTCTTAGCGTGTCAAGTGGAGGGAAAGCTTGTCATGTATTTGTGTCCGTACTCCTGTCAAGCATTTGCGCCTACCAAACAAATGTGTACGTGTAGTTAGTCTACATTGCGAGCGTAAAGTAGCTGCAGATTTGTGATGCAATAACCGATGCAATAAGTCACACACACACGAATACATGCTTGTATACATGATGTTGGTCCATCACAAGTGATGAAGACCACTGTCTTTGTTCAGCCGTGTGGACAGTCCTTTCTCTTGATGTGTCCGCTGAAATGGGTGACTTTCGCGGTGATTAGGATTAAAGTGAGGAAAAAACTACGCCCTTAGTCAATCCCACTCTGGTCCTGAGCTACTTTGGGCCAGTGGCAAGATTTTACCGAGACGACTGGAGCAAAATATGCATATTTTTTCTCAGGGTTCGCCCTCGTACAATTTCCCGTAAACATGTATCCCGAAAGGCAGCGGAGGGGGATGCCATTTATCATTGTGTGTCGAGCCTTACCCATAACCGCAAAATGTCGTAGGGACATCACTCAGCATGTGAGTGATGTGTTGGGCATCTCTCCCTGGCCTTGTTATAGTACATTATAGTCGTGTTTAAATTTCAGTCACACCAAAACTGACGCTGTCTGCAACTAGGGCGAAGAGCGCCAATCTCGTTTAGTTAATTAAGCCGTGTACACTAGACGGTGAAAATACGACACAGGTTTAAGCGTAGTGCAAATTCACATAGCCGATGTCCAGGCCAGGAAAGTCGAAGAGAAAACAACTTAAAAAACAAAAGAATTATCCAGTCCAATGGACACAACTGTAAGTCGTCGACTAGTGTTAAATCCAGGCAAATCCGTGACCTGGCGGCTTCCATAATGAACTAAAACACTATAGCAATGTAGACCACCAGTCAAAAGGAAGCCATATTTGCCCTTATTTTGGTATACATACATACATATATACATACACACATACATACATACACCCATATATACACTCACATACACATATATACATACACATACATACGTATATATATTCACACAAACACACATATTTATTTACATACGCACATACATATATACATACATACACACACACACACACACACACACAGACATACATACACATTCGTAGCTGTAAATAAACTAAGATTGATCTGGTAGATCAGCCTGGAGACTGGTTGTAAGGTTGTCTAAGTATGTCTCTCTATTTGTTCCTATCCTCTGGTAGATCAGTCTGGAGACTGGTTGTAAGGTTGTCTAAGTATGTCTCTCTATTTGTTCCTATCATCTGGTAGATCAGCCCGAAGACTGGTTGTAAGGTTGTCTAAGTATGTCTCTCTATTTGTTCCTATCATCTGGTAGATCAGTCTGGAGACTAGTTGTACGGTTGTCTAAGTATGTCTCTCCATTTATTCCTATCCTCTGCAGCTCTCTTCATTGCAGCATACGTTCGTACTGTAATGCCCCTGTATGCCTGAGATGTAAAGGTGAGCATTGATCGCCCCGGTCCTCTTTTCCCTTGAATTTTGCCTTCTAGTATCTTCTGTCGAAGACTTTCATGTCTCATATTGTGACCCAGCCAACTCAACCGACGTTTTTATATCAAATGCAATATTTGTCTTTGTGCGCCCTCGGCAGTGGGTACATTGTCATTGGATCTTCGTTCTGTCCATCTCACTCCTTCCATTCTACGGTAGCACCACATTTCAAACACTTCCAATCTTTTTTCATCCTTCTTTGCTTAGAGTGCATGTTTCAGCCCCATACAGTGAAATTGACCAAATATGAGTGGCGATTATTCTTTTCCTGTTCTCTCCTGTTTGTGGGAAAATGTACAGATGGATCAGCCCCTACCTCGAAAACAGAACAGCCAGAGTTCAAGTACAAGGGCAGATGAGCAAAAAAGTGACACGAGCAGGGAGTACCCCGAGGAGGAGTACTGTCACCCACACTCTTCCTGGTGTATATACATACCATCGCAGAGAATATATCAAGAAGAGTCCACAGCTCCATGTTTGCAGACGATCTGGCTATGTGGACCTCTGAAAAGAATCTCATCATAGCAAGTAATCGGATGCAGCAGGCCCTAACATCGCTGGAGGAGTGGGCGAACTCATGGCTGGTCAAAATAAATGAGGAAAAAACAACATGTAAGATATTCTCGCTTTCAAACAAACAACAAATCACTAAAATAAGTCTTAACGGCAAATATCTGCCGCCAAACGACAACCCAAACTACTTGGGAGTCACATTTGATCGGCACATGACATGGAAAAGTCAGATCGAGAGAAACCGAATGAGAGCCAGAGAAAGAATGGCAATCATGAGGAAACTTGCTGGCACAAGCTGGAGAGCAGACGAAAGTATACTAAATAAACTGTACACTGGAAGAGTGAGACCAGTTCTCGAGTATGGCATTGCGGCAAAAGCGAACTTTGACAAAATTAGCCAACTCCAAAACCAAGCCATGAGAGTTATAAGAGGAGGCATGAAGTCAACGCCAATTGTAGCACTGGAAAAGATTATAAATCTGCAATCCATGACCGACAGAAAAGACTGTAAAGCCCAGCAGCAAGCAGAAAAACTCTGAAGACTGACTGACCATTCAATGCATAAGAGACTAAATAATTTTGGAAATGGGAAACTAAAGCGGAGAAACTTTGCAGAAATAGCCAAAGCAAAGATAAACGAAGACCCTATGAACGCATTAACAACACCAAAGCCCATCCCTACTGTACGTAAACCTACCTGAAGGCAACATATATTTCCAGAGGTGGCAGAAAATAAACCAGTTATTGGAAAAAAGAACAGCCAGACTGAAAAAGAAAGAAGAGACATAACCCTGAGGTATATAACGAAAAACTACCTAAGCATGGACTGGACCCATGCATACACCGACGGCTCTGTAACAAACACAACACAGAACGGAGGGGCAGGGGTATTCCTGAGCCTACCAAATGGTAGAAAAACAGCACTATCAGTGGCAACTGGAAAATTCTCAAGCAATTTCAGAGCGGAGGCAGAGGCACTGAGGGCGGCAGTAGAAGAAATGGTGACATGCAAAAGAAATGAAAGCCATATAGTCGTGCTTACAGATGCCCTGGCCGTAGTCACAGCACAAAAAATGCCAGAAAAATACTGAACTTAATGATTTAAGAGCAGTACTCTGTCAACTATGCCAGCAGTCCGCAGCAAAAAAAGAGTAGTGGTACAGTGGGTTCCATCCCACTGTAACATCTAAGGCAACGAGGAGGCAGACAGACTGGCAAAAGAAGGTGCAAGACTACCACAACCAGATACTAGTGTGATATACGAAGAGTCAAAAAGGCTTATTAGAGCTAGATACATGACCAAATGGGAAACAGAACATACTGGCTACACAAAAAACGATTTATTACCAGTTGAACAGAAGAGAGCAGGTCGTGGACTTCAGACTTCGCACTGGCCAGGATAGACTGAGGTACCACCTATTCAATAAATTGAAGATAGGTGGCACTGACGAATGCATGTACGGTACTAGAAAAATGACCAAAACATCTGCTGCAAAACTGCCCGACATACGAGGATCAGAGAAAGCAGATGTGGCCATCACCAGTGGCAACACTAGACAAGCTCTATGGCAGTGTCGACAGCCTCAGGATGACCGCTGCTTTTTTCGAAAAAAATAAAGGTTGACGTCTGACAGCGTACGAAGAAGAAGAAGAAGAAGAAGAAGAAGACGAAGAAGAAGAAGATCAGCCACTATCTTTAAAACAAAACCGCTGGAGTTCAAGTCCAAGGACATACTAGCAGAAAGAGGATATTAGAGCAGGAAGTCCCTCCAAGGTGGTGTCATGCCACCCACGTTGATCCTTATATTTGCAAATAATTTAACGGATAACTTACCAAATGGTACACACAGCTCGGTTTGATGATTTGGTATTGTGAATGGCAGAAACATCGCAACAACAAGCATTCGAATGCAGCAAGCCCTAACATTCCTGAAAGAGTTTGCCAAGACATGGCTAATGATAATAATAATAGCTGTCCATCGTTGTCGATGAGGACCGCCGACATCATCCTTGTCACAGATTTCCCTGTTAGGTGTGGGTGCGCATGTGGCTGAACAGGCCAATGCGAGCACGAAAACATCTGCTACATATCGGGCACACGAGGTTTGTAGAAGGGGATGGTGTTCCCGCTGCTCGGGATTTCCGCGTCTCATATATACAATCTTGTCTCTCTCAAGCAAATCACAAAGCTATAAATAAAGGCTACATGGGAACAATTTGCCCCTTGATAATAACCCCAACATTTATGTATTACCTTTGATCGGTGTCTGACACGAAAAACAGATAGAAATAAATCGGATGCGTTCCATGCAGGGAATGGCAATCATGAAAAAAATAACTTGCCTGAACAACTTGGGAGGAGGAGGGGAAGGGGCGGGGAGTTTCAGGTGAAAGTGTACTAAAGAAGTGTACACTAGATGTGTGAGACCTGTTCTAGAATAAGCCAAATCAAACTTAGACAAGATACATAGAGTTAAAAAAACGACCAATGTGAATCGTAACACGGGCATGAGGACCACGCCTATTGGAGAACTTGAAAAAATTACAAACCTGTAACCAACGGTCGACAGAAGAGACAGTAGAGAACAACAACAAGGTATTAATTCAGAAATTTGATACACCATACAATTTAAAAAAGAAGTAAAGATCCCGCCACGCGGCGCATAAGAAAGATAATAAATGGGCTTGGAAGAGGAAGACTCTAGCGGAGCAACTTTGTGGTATCAATGAAAGAAAAGTTTAGAGCAGATCATATAAACTGCACACAACAAATAAAGCTTATGCACACTATATACATGCTATCCACCTAGATAAAACAGCACTTTCCATCGCTGATAGAAAACATTCACAACATTGGAAAAAAAAGCAGCCAGACAGAAACAGAAAGAAGAGACATAACTGTAAAACACAAAGAGAATCACTACCCAAGCAACAGCTGGACCCATGTATATATATATAGATAAATCAGCATCAGATTCAGCCGAGAATGGAAGTGGAGGGATCTTTTGATTCCTAAAATCAAAACAAAAAGACGATCATTTGTGACTGGAACCTTTTCAAGAACCTTCAGAGCAGAGGCGGACACCTTGAAAACTGCAGCAGAAACTCTAATGACAGAAGATAACACAGGGGTTGTTGCACAGGGGATCCAGACAAATACAGATCTAAATGAACTAAGAGGGATATTGTATAAACACCGGTTCAAAGGAGTTGTGATACAGTGGATTTCATCTGATTACAATAGATTTTACAATGAAAAGCCTAGCACAACCTTATATAGGTATAATTTATAAAAACTCTCAGGTGTTCACCAGGTGTAGTACGTGAACAAGTTGGAAGCAGAGCACGCAGGTGATCAACCAAATAGCGCATATCACCAGCTCAGCAGAGGTGAGGAGGTAGCAATCTTTAGACTCCGCACATTTACACAACAGACTGAGATACCATCACTTCAAGAAACTAAGAATAGGACATACAGACGAATGTGTCTGCGGCATTCACAAAATGGCTGCTCAGCATCTACTTCAAAGGTGCCAAACATGCAAGGAACAGAGAAAGCACGTGTGGCCATCCCCAATATCATTCCCAGACAAGCTCTTTGGAGATACCAATAGCCTCAGTCTAACCACTGTGACCTTCATAAATTTTCAAGTTGGTTTCTGAATGCGTACTAAGAAGTAGAATACGAAGAAGAAGAATTAGAAGAAGAAGAAGGAGGATATGAATCTATCAAAACAATGTCTGAGGCACACTGTAAGATACACGGAAAAAAGGAGGCAGAAAGACTGGCCAAAGAGGAAGGAACTAAACCCCAAACGTATGGCAGAGCTTCATGTGTTGAAATAAAGATACTTTTACAAATTTACTTCAAAGACAAAGAGTACAGAGAACACTCAAAATCGAATATATCAGAATCATTATTATTTCGTTAGCAAAGATCACATGACAATAGAAACCACGAAAGGGTCACTGCCGACTGAAAAATCACTTGCTTAACAAATTAAAAATTGGACAAACAGACATTTGTCCATGTGAGGTGAACAAACAAACGTGGAACATGTTCCACTGGTTTTCCGGCCCCATGAGAGGAGCAGATGGACTGCATGGCCCTCCCCAACCAAGTTGCGAGATTAATGGTATGGCGAGGAGAGAAGCCGGAGTAGGACCGTTTATGAACAAAAATGAATCCGATTATTTGAGAGCCAACAACGAAAAGGAACAAGCATATATACCTAACAACTTCATCCTGTCAATCCATTGGTATTAAAATTGTCACCTCAAATATTCATATGCAAAGATCAACTGTAGTTGTGGTCCTATAATTCACGTTCAGCGAATCAATCATTAAACCTATTTAATGACAGTTAACAAATAAAACCCAATTATTACCCCAGATTATTATGTACACATTTAATGAGTGACTTGGGATTCCGTGGCGAAGTGGTTAAGCCATCGGCCTCGTGATCAGGTGGTGTGGGTTCGACGCCGGACTCCGTCATCGTTTTCACGGGTGCTTGACGCGGAGTCCCTTGCATCTCGTAGTCGCCCCCTAGTCGTCTTGTCCTTGACTTGCCACTTGGGTCGAGCGGCACGAGACAAGAGAGTGAGGATAAAAAGTAGCGCAGTTAATCCTTTCTAAAAATAGCTCTAGCAAAATAAATTATGCCATCATCGTCTTCGATGGATGGTGGCCTTTGCCCTGGTTATTTTATAATTGTTTGTACGTTTAAATTTCTTTTACATTTAATTAAACTTAATTTGTGTTACTTAGGTAGGTGATTTTGTACCAAAAATGGGCGATGTTTATTGTATTTCCATGTAGAGCTGAAGATGCAGCACAGTGCATGAGCTGACAGCAGCCAGCGACTCATAGCTGGACACTTTCATCAGGGTCAGCAAACCAAACCTGAACAAGACTATCCCTTTTCTAATTGGCAACCCCGGAAACAGACTGCACCAGTGTAGTCTGCACAAGTGACTATGGATCGCAGGGAAAGGCAAACCAAGTAAAATGCCGTGCTGAGACCGGATATATTGAGTCGAAAGCCATGTTTATCGCAGTTTTGATGACGACAGAACGCAAGAACGTCCATTTTCAGGACAATCGCAGAAAAAGAAGACGTAGAAGAAGAAATATTTCAATGTTACCTGCTCAGGTGTCACATAACCTGCTACTCTGTTACCAGTTGTCAAATATGACCTTTATGCCTTCTCGTAACTAAGTGGATGACTTTGACTTTCTCTATATCTCTCTTTCTCTCCTCCTCCCCCCTCCCTCACTCCAGACCATATGCTATTTCTACGCGTTAGAGTATCAAAACGACCTTTTTTATTAACAATGTATTGACAGCGAGCTTGTACGTTGCAAGTCAACCTTGCTGCAGTTTATATGACAGTCAATGAGCCGTGGTAATGTCTGGATAGTAGTATTGTGCAGTCTAAATTCCGAGCAGAATAAAATATGATTAATTTCCGCACTCGTAACCTATTGACTGGAGAGCAGGTCACAAGTGGTAGGCCCTGTTCAGATTTTGATACCTTCGTTTGTGACAGTGGATAGAGCAGATGTTTTAAAATATGCTAGCTGTAAGAAAATCGATGACTGACAGTTACGCTAATCGAGGCAACGAAGAAGGGAACTGATCTTCTTCATCTCATATTTTAACTGTTACTTCTTATGACGTCTTTATTACTTCATCGTCGACGGCAGCAGTGTCTGCTACAAGTTTACACATTTACAGTTAAGAAAGTTTTCTATATGAAACTGTCGTCACAACACAGATATTCAGGCTTTTTTTTAGATCGCAGGGGGTTAACAGTATTCTCATCGCGCGCCCCCACCCGTCTTTCTCATTGCAATAAGGTATTACGTATTTCCTTCTGTGTATTCGACCAGGTGTTTGATCGCAAATAAGTGTCAAGTATTCTCTTCATGTTTTATTTCTGCCGGCAGTCTGATCGAAGTTTCTTATAACTTATTTTCTTGGAGTACTTTTTGTGTATGGCCGTGGGCTGCGTTCTATGTCGAAACGAGGAAACAAATATTATAGCTAACATCTCGTCTGCCTGACTGGTTGTCCGAGAGGGCTTTTGTAATTTGCAGATAAAAAGTCTAGCACATTTCCAACAAAGAATAATGTGGTCTAACTCCGTCCTGTAGAAACGTAATCAAATCATGACATTGTACACCCCATTTTCTTCTTCGTCGTTGTTTGTTCTCAAACTCCCGCTACCAGGTCCTGAACGTTCTCAAACTTCAGCTACCAAGCCCTGAACGTTCTCAAACTCCAGCTTCCAAACTCTGAACGTTCTCAAACTCCCGCTACCAAGCCCTGAACGTTCTCAAACTCCAGCTACCAAGCCCTGAACGTTCTCAAACTCCAGCTACCAAACTCTGAACGTTCTCAAACTCTCGCTACCAAGCCCTGAACGATCTCAAACTCCAGCTACCAAGCCCTGAACGTTCTCAAACTCCCGCTACCAAGCTCTGAAGGTTCTCAAACTCCCGCTACCAAGCTCTGAACGTTCTCAAACTCCCGCTACCAAGCCCTGAACGTTCTCAAACTCCCGCTACCAAGCCCTGAAAAAAAGCTTTGCAAGTAGCAGAATGTAGTCAGGAGAACGGGATTCGCTGTATCGTAGTTTACAACTTGACCGCGATATTTTCATATTTCTTTCCGATACATCCGACTTCAGCATTACAATTTAAGGTACTGGGTTAGCCTTCCATCTTAAGCCCGGTTGCAGTCTGTTATCCAGGATCATCACGTAGAGGTAGTGAATGGTCTTGACAGCTCTTCTTCGCTTGCCCTGGCGCTGGCAGTCAAGTATAGGTCGCTGACCGCTACAGATCATGCACTGCTCAGCCTCTTTCTTGATCCCTGTACCATACATCATTTATGCAGGCCAAAAGTATGAAGGGAAAAACCTCTGGATTTTGGACAGAAAGACCTTTCTCACCCACTTTCTGGGGACAAAAATGAACCCACTCTTTTATTCATGTTCCGTCCAGCTCTTTGTTATCAATTAAAAATAAATCAAAAGCGTTTATTTAACGTGACATGACCTGTGTCCAGATGTAAGTCGGAAGTGAGTCGAATGTGACTCGGTTGTGTGTTAAATCGTGCCGGATATGATAGAGGGATTTGAGTAGGATGTGTGGACTTCTTTTTCTTCAATTTTAACTAGCTTCCCTATACCACAGAGAGCTAAAATTTTATATATATCCTAGCCACCACTTGTGCGACCTGTTAGTCTATTAAATTTAGATGGATATGGACTGGTCATTCAAAAGGGTTTACTGAAAGACATAGTTTCTTTATATAACCAATACCCAGTCACGTGAAATTTCGACAAAGACGATTGCTAAATGAAACAGGATGGTTCTTGTAAAAAATAAGACATTTGCCGCGGAAATCATGAACCACCTGAAGTAACCCCATTGGAGATGATGTATGTGAAGAACTCGACATGAACGAAGAGATTCCTAAAGTTTGCTGTTAGCAACGAATCTTGACCAACGTGATCTCATCAATTTCATTACTAAAAGTTTTATCAATGAAGTTATTCCCCAAAGCACCTCTTCCACAATAAACAAAAGAAAACCCAATACACAAATTCAAAAAAACAAAACAAAAACACAATACAAATTAATGTAAATCCACGTAGCGCCCCTCCCCCCCCCCCCCCAAAAAAAAAAAAAGATAAAAAAAAATAAATAAAAAAAATAAAAATACAAAGCCAAACATAACTTAGTTAAGTTAACAAAACTAAGCTTTTTTTTATATTTACTTGTTCCTCTTGGCATGATCGTTGTCTGGATGCGTGTCGGATGGGACTCGGAGGCCCGGATTTCTATTTCTCAAATTGTAACCAATCTCCCGATAACTAGAGAGCTGGAATTGTGTACATAGCCTCCACTAATGCAACCTGTTAATCTATACAGTTTTGATGGATATTGGACAGGTCATTAAAAAGATATTACCGAAAAACATAGTTTCTTTATATTTTCTTTGTTCACTCTCAGTTATTTGAGGTCAGTCGCAGCATGTGCACCGATTGCCAAAGCGAATAACGAGGTGCTATTAAAAACATGAAACGTGTCATTTAGAAATAATATTTGTTTACAAAGTAATCAGTCGATGACTTCATCTCGTGACAGACGAATCTGATCTGTAATTAAGGCCTTACAAGCACTTGCGAGTCGCGTGTTTGTAGCTTTTAGAATGAGCAGTCCCGAAACCAAAACAGGAAATTAGTGATTCATCGATTTCTAAAATAACCAACCTTCATAAAGCATGTTTTAGCACAATTAAAAGTTTTTGCAAAAAAAAAAAAAACATAGTTTTTTAATGTTTATTAGTTTTTAAAGTTTCTGATCATTTCCAAAACATAATATATTAGAACAAACCTACCAATCATAATTCTAACTGAAGACTGGAAAATCATCTGAACGGTAAATTAAAAATTCGTCAAATGTTAGTAGAAAAAAAAATAGAACATATTCTCTAGGCATGTCGACTCCACGAGAAGTCCAGAGTGACAACATGGTCGTCCATAAACCCATTTGCGGGATAAAATAAGAGACGCTTTAGACGACCCGCCAGGTTTATGAGGGAAGTAGATGCAATTATTTGTTTGAGAACGACCAAGACCGTTCAATCCCACAAATAGTTTTAGTTCTATAACGAACTCCGGTAGCGCAATGGTTAGTGGACTGGCTTCACATCCGAGTGATCTAGGTTTAATCCTGAATTCATGCAAGATATTATCTTAATTTTGGAACGGACCGAGGACCACCCAGCCTCAGAAATTAGGTATCAGAACAGGTCTGCGAAATAAAGGCAACGCGTAATGCTGACCACATCGCCCGTAGTTGGTCAAGTATGGTTCTAACACTATATCGAACAGTAAACCACACGTCGTATAAACGGGATCTTGACTTTCTTGTCTAGAATAACGGAAGCTTTACCCGAATACCAATATATGCTACAGATATGAAAGGAGTCGATAACTCGTTTTCTATTGGTCAGATAAGTAAAGATAACACGTAGAGTCATTCTTTATCCGTGACCAGAGTACAACTGAAAGTGTGTCCTGCCCTATATAAACGTCTCCCAAAACGAGCATATGGATTATCTCAAGATTATTGCAGTACTGTTTATGTTACACATTCAGTACGCCCTGCACTGTAACACATGGGTTACAAGTCACTGGGCTGTTTGCATAGTGCACGTTTGATAACTACACGTTTTAATACAAATATTGAACTTATAGTTTTTGACTGACGACATACAGACTAAAGGATAACCTATCAGGAGTGTTGGTGTCCTTTATTAGGGACACTTTTATATTTCTCACTATGTCAGTTGGTTTAGTTCCCTTTCTCTGGACTACATACATATCATATGTGTTGGTCTATTTACATTGACTGCGTCTGTAACTATCGCATGCTTTTATCATTATTTCTCGTGACATGTTTTATATATATGTAATCATCATCATGATCGTCTGGTTTGATCAGTCATGATACTAGCTTTAACGTTGTCTGAGTATCTCTCTATTGACCCTATCCTCTGCAGCTAACTTCATTTCAGCGTAGGTTCGTACTTTAATGTGTGCATGCTTGAGATGTAAAGGTGCGTCTTCGTCTTCCCTTTCGTTTCTTTCCCTGAATCTTGCTGCCTTGTATCTTTTATAGAAGTTCATGTCTCATATTGTGTCCTAGCCAACTTAATCGTTGTTTTTGTTTCATTTCCAATATTTGTCTTTGTGCACTTTCTTCAGTGAGGACATTGTCATTGGATCTTCTTTCTAACCCTCTTTTCGTTCTACTGGAGCATTAAATATCAAACGCTTCCAAGCTTTTTTCATCCTTTTTTAAAAAAAATCCGTGTTTTAGTCGAACAAAGTTCTTTGGTCATATATAAGTGGCGTTTATTCCTTTTCGCAGTTCTATCCTGATATTCTTTGATATTAGCAATTTAGGTATTTTTCTGAAGCCCTTTTTTAATAATGCAATCTTCATTTATGCCTGATTGCGGGCATCTTCTGTGTTAGTTTGCCTTACAAATGTAAACTTCTGTAGTTATTCGATTATTTCTCCATTTACAATTATATTAATTTGTCTATTCCGTAGCAATGTGGTTAAGCCGTTGGCCTCGTGATCAGGTGGTGTGGGTTCCACTCCGAACTCCGCCGTCTTTTACACGGGTGCTTGATGTGGAGTCCCCTGCATCTCGTAGTCTCCCCTAGTCGTCTTGTCCGTTACTTGCCACTGAGGTCGGGCAGCACGAGACGAGAAAGCGAGGATAAAAAGTAGCGCAATTAATCCTTACTAAAAATAGCGATAGCAAAATAAATTATACCATCATCGTTTACTATGAACGACGGCCTTTGCCTTTAATTTGTCTATGCTACTTGTCTATTACCAAAGATTTTGTCTCCAATGTGTCATTTTCATACTAAACTCCTTGACTGTGATGTTAATATTTTTTTCAAGCAGTCTTTGCAACGTTGCTACTGATCCTTTCACCATGGCTTGGTCATCGGATAATTGGACGGTATAACTTTCATACCTTTGACATTGACAACCCTATTATAACTCCGAACAACTTTTTCCATTATCATATCAGAACATACATTTTAGAGACTCGGTGAAAGCTAGCATCAATGTCGCACCCACTGTCTTACTGAAACTGGATCTGTTAGTACTTCTTTAATTGAAATAATGAACTTCTGATTTTCATAAAGGTTCTGGATAACAAGTGGTTTTTCTATACCTATTTGTTGCAACATCTGAAAAATATTGCCCCATTGGACTTGATCAAAAGCTTTTTCGAAGTCAATAAGGATCGATCGTTCTTTCCGCGAATAGACACAATGATCCCGTGGCATCACGTCTACCCCTGGCTGTGCGAAATTCAAACTGTCATCTTTCAGCACTTCCTCTATCTTGTCATGAATTCGCATCTTAATTATTTTCAAATGAATTTTAGATGAATGTGTTATTACGCTTATCGTTCGGGATTTACTGCAATTTATCACATTTGATTTTTTTGGCAAAGAAACTATTATGGACGTTGTGCGATATTTTGCTCATAGTCCATTGCTGTAAATTTCATTAACAAGATTAAACTGTAAATGTTGTAAATTATCTAGCGCTGTTTTGGAGTTTTTTTTTTAGGTAGATCATCTAACTCACACTTAATTCTACACACCAGGATAGAAGAGGAGTGACTAAGTTGCTGTTCTTGTTGTTGTTACGAATTCAGCACAGCAGCATCCAGGCTCTTATTCTTCGTCCCAATGTCACGTAATTGTATCTGCGTGTGTTTATCAGCTGTTGTCTAGTGTTCTGCAAAGTGTTCCATTTACCTTGTCGCCGAGGAAGAATCATTTTTCTAAAATCTTTGTGCACTGAGCCAGCTCATGATAAACAGTACCTTCTTGCTATTCATTATCAGCTTGAATCATTATTTCATCAATGGAGGTTAGAAGGGAATCTAAAATGCTATAACAGTGAGATGTGAACATTCAAAACACAAGTGAAGGTAGATGTGAGATGGAAGGGAAGAAGAGAATATGAATAGCCAAAAGGGCATTTTCAATAATTAGAAATATATTGGCATCCAGTAAAATAATCAGTACATTAAAAATTAAACTCATCAGGTGTTATTCAACATCACTTTGCCATGCATTAAAATAGACTATGAACAGTTGGAAAACAAAATAGAACCGCCAGAAATGTGGAAAGAAAGAAACAAATAACAATGTTTTGACAAGAGTAGACATGGGTTGAGAACTTGTGTTAGACATTAACATTATGCAAGTCAAATATTTTGGTCATATATAAATACGCAATACTTTATTGAAAACGATGATGTAGGGAAGATTGAAGTAGACGGACAAGAGGTGGACATCGCTATAAGTGAGAGATGAACATTGACAAAGATGGACTAATGTCGGTCTGGCCGGCTGATGATGTCGCCATCATTGCTTGCTATATGGCAAGTTACTTTAAACAAATACTTTACCGACAAGGCAAGAGACAAGAGATATTGGAGGTCTATTGCAGCCAGCCTTCGTTGCGGAGACGGCACATAAATTGCATTGAAACAAGATAACTGGAAGCCAAGTTAAGTTGCAGCAGCAGACACAATTGCTTGAGACAGGGATAACACCTGACAGTAGGACATTTTTTTAAACTCGTATATATCTACCAAGAGCAGTGTCAGCGTGATCCCTACTTTACGTCATCGTTCATGCACCTCGAAGCAGGCAGCTTAACAGCAATCTGGCGGGCGAGCTGGGGATCAACGTTGCAATCCTATAGTGGTGAGTTTACTGAGGAGTAGCTCATTGCACTACAACCTTGGGATGTGACAAGAGTCCCTGTAACCATCTATCAAATAAACGTCAACAGTAGCTTCGAGCAACAATAACAACAAAAAACATATCTATCGCTTATGTAGGTATCAGCTTTCATGATCATATTTATGTTTATGCTTTGTGAAGTGTTTTTGATAATATGAATGTGAGTAATTGGTGTGCACACTATGAGGTATAGACGATGGAACAGGTAGACGGAAGGAAATATACTTTATTCAAATACTTTAAACATAATAAGTAAGTGCATAACTAGATACGGAAGCACTGTGAAATATAATGCTCACAGCGGATTTTAAGTTAGATCCGTGACCAAAAAACTGGACGCTTTAAAAAACATGTTGTCTCATAAATTGAATGCTCATTTTTAATTCACCGTATTAACTTACTTGTTTACACATACCTGGCAACAAGGAATGTCATATTCTTGTTATCAGTTACTGTCCTATTCTTATGTTTCCCTTTGATCAATGTGATATGAGCACAATCCTTCTTTAATCCTATCTCTCCATGATAACCTCTTTAAAATGATGTAGGTCAAGAAGAAGCTCAGTTATTAGTATGGTCAACTCCAACAGAAGATGATGTACACAATGTATTCATGGTTTGAGTGTACGTAATTTGATTTTCTCAAAAAATTTATGTGGCATAGTTAGCGATGGGCACGGGGAACGTTTTCACAAGGACATTGTCACAATGGATAAACAGTATCAAAGAAACTTCCTTTCCAATGTTGGCTGACTACCGTTGGACGTTCGCCAGAGATGATCCCCAACAGATATACAAGACACAAGGAAATTGACATCAGAAGTAGTTGCGGACTTTTATAAGTATATGTCATATCATTAATTTCGGATTTCTCAGAAGTAGGTGCCAATTTGGAGTTTTCGTTCATATTCGTGTTCAGCACATGGAAATCTTTAATAAATGGTTATTTTTTTCTCAGAGACATGGGAGAGAAGACTAACGTCTGGTCAAGCAAAACATACTGATCCAACATATTAGTCAAGGTAAAGCAGAACAGACTGGCCATGACTTATTCAAAGTTCTCCCTGGAAACGCGTTGTTTTCATGTCAGCCTGATTAACGAGGTGGAAGATCGATGTGATTCACCACAGTAGGGAGCGACACGCAGATGAAGCCAAGCACTGCACAATAGACCCCCGTCTACAATCATAAGTACACTCAGGATGTGAGGATTGCTACTTCAGCCCGCCATTTAAACCCTCTTTCAGGGCGCACAAAAGAGTATATCGTACTCATTGTGATCATTAAACACCAATCAATCAACCAATTTGACCGGCTTGCCTTTTATGAAAAATCTGTTTTCCTGTGTAATCAGCCCTAGAAACCTCGTCATTGGTGACGCATAGATGAAATGTGACAGGGCAGCGGTCAGAACGATCTGAAAATGCTCAACTTGTGATGACGACTTCACAGCCATCTTATGCTTGTCTTCTTAACATAATGGTGTATCATTTAAGGATTCATCTACCGCTGCAGGTACCATTTCTACAATTTCTACCTTCCCCTTTAAAATCTACTTTCCAAGCCTACAAGTTTCATCTATCCAGGTTTTCGCGGTTTGCCTTTGGTTTTCTCTTAAGCCTTTGATAGGACAGTATCTCCTTCTTCTAGACGAGCTGCATCTCCAAGTTGTCGATCATCTTCTAATTGAAGTATTTATCTGGTTTCAGGGCGCTAGATGCTCTCCCGTCGACCCTTCTCCTGTCAGTAGAGACATGCGGGCAGCGTGATGGCTGGGAGTTGTACGTGTGTTTATTATTAGAGTGAACAACGAATGAGTAGAGGAAGAAGAATACAGAAGCGCCAATGTATGCACAACTGATTTGTGCTGTGGAAACGGTTTCAATTATTGTTACAGCACTTGAAAAAGAAAAAACATTTTTTCAGTTTTCTGTTTCTATTCCTCGCTGTACTGTATAATGAACATAAGGCAAAGGCATTGGCCGCCGTCCATCGTAGACGATGATGCATAATTTATTTTGCTAGCGCTAATTTTAGCAAGGATTAACTGCGCTACTTTTTATTCTCACTCTCTCATCTCGTACCGCCCGACCCCAGTGACAAGCCAAGGACAAGACGACTACGGGGCGACTACGCTATAATGAACATAGCGATAATTAAATAGGCACGGACGTCTGGCATGGAAGTCGCTAACATATCTCGTCACTCAGTTTAAAACATCAGACAGCTGGCCTTCAGTGCAAGAGGAAGGGTAGGAGAATAGTGGATCTATGATATTTAAGAAATAGTACACTACAGAGGCGTTGGCTGAAAATAACAGCTACGCTGATGGTGCATAAACAATGATTGCAGCTCGCCACAACCTCTAGCAGCACACGTCGACCGACACGATGAGCTGACAACAATAACGGTCATTTTCATAGCCACATTTTAAAAAGTGAAGGAGTACACATCTCGACCTGAATAATTTTTGTTTTGAGAAATCCACATAATGAAGGTCCCCATATCTCTCTCTCTACCTCTCTTTCTCTCTCTCTCTCTCTCTCACATATACACACATACACACATATACATACATATATACATACATACACGAACACACATGCACACACACACATATACATACACACACACCCAACGCATGTGCGACACGCACGCACAAAAAGAAAAATACGCCATTTTCCACAAATCTTACTTTCTCGCCCCAGTACGCGGTATCTAAGATTTCATATCATCAGACTTCCAAGACGAATGTCCTTATCTGGTGCCGTTGCTTGCAGTTACCCCGTGAACACTATGTATCACTGATATCAGAAGTAACAACTACACTTATGCTTGGTAGCAGGGTAGTTAGTTACTACCCGTTTATTGTACTGCGAGTCAAAGGCGCAGCACACTGAACGAGCTGACAGCAGCAGGTGACTCATAGCTGGCTACTTGCGTCGGCGTCAGCGAACCAGAGCTGTCCAAGACCCTATTCCGCCTTCAAGCGCCGGCACTGGATACTGGCTGCATTAGTGTAGTTCAGCTAAGAGAATAAGAATCGCAGCGGGAAAGCCAATCTTCTGAACCTCGGCCACACCTCAGAGCTCGTGTCGGACCGACATTCACAGACATCGCAGTTTCGCCATGAACTTCGACACAGTGCATTCCGAAGAAATAGAAGAGGAAGAAAAACTCGTATAAAGTTCATTGCATGTCTTTATTGATATGAAAAGTAACGTACGAAGGCACACGGATTCTTTTCAATTCTGTAGGAACATAAAGCTGGAACAGTCACCTTCCAACGATTCTCATGTTGGGTCGTAGTCTTTACGTTGCGCTCGTCAACCGTTTCGGTTATTTTGGTTGTCACTGTACTCGGTCAGGTGTTCCTTGACTTAGGCCTACTTTTTTTCTTGTCCTGTTGGATCCACTTCAGTGCATTTCTGATTTTATTATTGAGTTTCTCCAGGAGCCAGTATCCTAGCCATCTCTTATTTCTCTTCTAATCTCCAGTTATCTGGTTTTTGCTTGGATCTGTGTCGCATGTCTGCGTCTGTTATTACATCAGGCCATATAATACGAAGAATGCGAAATACGAAAGCTGCTAGTTATTGTCTGTAGTCTGTATGTGATAGCCATAGTTACACTTACGTTTCCTAGCCATACATAGATAAGCAAGTCATTCCATCATGCTTCTCAAGCCATATGTATGTGCTGTGAGATAATTCATTAAAAAAATAATTTAATTTAAATTACTGACCTAACATGTGAATTCACGATTAATTGTTAAGGCTATTCAACTACATTTCCTAGTGTTTATCATCTGTCACAAACTACAACGTTTTGTATTGAATGATGGAGTCGGCGGAACAAGTTTGAAAATTAAAGTGCGGAGGAACAAGCTCTGATAAGTTGTCATTACTTATTTGTATACGCTGTAAATTAACTAAACTTAACTTAATTTAACGTTTTTATACTGGCTTAGAAGACTCATTGGAGTCTGTATACAATCAGTTACATTTACATTACTCTGTTCTAAAAGCTATGCGTAACCAATCTATTCTTAAATGCATTAACTGTTCCTGCCTCCATTACCTCTTGGGGCAATGCATTCCAAGCATACACCACTCTCTGACTAAAAAAATATTTCCCAATATCAAATCTTGACCTTTCTTTAGTTAATTTGTATCTTGTTCTCGTTGGTGGTTGTATTTTGAAAGACTTGTTATAGTCTAATTTAACCTTTGCTGTGATCATCTTATTAACCTGTATTGTCTTCTCGAATTATTCTCTTTTCTAGAAACTGTAAGCAGGCTTTTCGAGTCTTTCCTCATAACTGTAAATCTGGAATCCCACTATCAGTTTTGTCGCTCTTCTTTGTATCCTTTCCAGAATATTTATATCTCCTCTACGATATGACTCCACACCTACAGGTACCTGTACACAGTACTCCAATCTAGGTTTAACCAATACTTTATACAGTTTGACAATCACTTCCTTACTCCTTTGTTTAATATTTTTTAAATCATACCTAACATTGCATTTGCCTTATTCACTTCTACCTGGACTTGCTCACTCACTTTACCTGTATGCTCTATTATAACTCCTAGGTCCCTTTCCTTATCTATCATTCTAATATTTTTCACTCATATTCTGTAATCATGTTCCATATTGGATTTACCCATGTGGATGACTGTACATTTATCTATATTAAACTCCATTTGCCATCTCACAGACCAGTCTCGAATTGTATCTAAATCCGACCTCAATATATCCACTTCTGCTATAGATGAGCACTTCTACACAGTTTTGTGTTATCCGCAAATTTTTCAATCATGGATCCTATATCAATGTCCAAATCGTTTATACATATCAAGAACAATATTGGTCCCAAAACTGAGCCCTGTGGCACTCTACTTTTTACCACTCAGAGTACTCATAATTTATGCCCACTCTCTGCCTTCTTAGCGTGAATCAACTTTCAATCCATTCGGCAACTTCCCCACCTATTACATGTGATTTAAATTTTTTAAATAATCTTCGACGAGGTACTCTATCAAACGCCTTTGCAAAATCTAGATAAATAACATCCACTGGCTCCCCTTTAGCTTTCATTTTAGTAATCATCACTATGAATTCCAATAGATTTGTTAAGCACGATCTGCTTCTAGTAAACCCATGCTGACTATTTCTGATTAGATTAAACCTGTCTAGATGCATTACAATGTTTTCTTTGTTTATTGATTCTAACAATTTACAGACGATGCTCGTTAAACTGCCCGGTCTATAATTTGCTGAATCTGATTTATTTCCATTTTTTAATAAAAGGATAACGCCTGCATCTTTCCAATCTCTTGGAACGATCCCTTTTGTAAGTGATTGAGAACATAATATAGCCAATGATTTTGCTAGTTGGTCTCTAATTTCAAATAGCAATTTTGGATGGATACCATCTTGACCTGGACATTTATCCACTTTTAATCCCTCCAGTTTAAAAAAAAGCACAATTTTTCCGTAATACAGATTGATTTTAATCCCACTATATCCATTTCACATTACAAAAATATCTAAAGGCTCTGGGATCTTGGAGCAGTCTTCTTTTGTGTAGATTAATTTAGTAGATTAACTGCCTCTTTATTTTCTCTTATTAATTTACCTGTACTATCTATGAGAGGACCTACCTTGTCTTTCGTTAATTGTTTATTTCTAACCTTAGAAAAGAAGCTTTTACTATGTCTTGATCCTATTAGCAAATTATTTTTAGAAGTCCATTTTTGCTGTTTTATTTACTTTCTGAGCTTTGTTTTGCTTGTCCAAATATTTTAAACATGTTTATTTTGATTTACCTGCTTCATATATTTTCTCCGTGCTTTATTTTTAGCTCTTCTACATTTAACTACAAATCTAGTTATCAATTTTTTATGCTTGGTGTTTACCTCCCAACATTAGTATTATTCAATCTTAAAAGTGATTCTTCTTCTTCCTCCTCCCCCTCCTCCTCCCCCTTCTTCTCCTCCTCCTTCTCCTCCTTCTTCTTCTCCTTCTTCTTCTTCTTCTTCTTCTTCTTTCTAAGCGTTCGTCTTGAAAAGGGGGTAAAACTTTGCGTAGTAATTTGCAGAAGGCTGTAATATATTTGACTTTAAACACGATCTATCTGTGTTCAGTACCCAATTTTTGTTACCAGGTTTGCTTCCTTTTGCGATTCCTGTTCTCTTAGCCAGACTAAATTTCATACCAAAGCTGATGTGCTTTTTACCTGTCCATCCCTTGATGGATATCGAAATGCTAAATACTTGCTACTGATTTTACTGCAACCAGTGCGGGGCATCATGAATTAGTTGCACTTATTTTTACTGCAGTCTGCACGTTGCACCATGTATTAGTTGCCACTTATTGTTACTGTATCTAGTACGTTGCATCATATATTGGGACCTGAACATATGAATATTAATAATATGTAGCCAAATCTCCATTGCCTTGTGGGTTACCTGTTCACATGAAAAGATTCGGGAGTAAACCCTATGTAAATAATCTGCATTCTGTATTCAATCTTCAGTCATCTTGCTTACATCTTGCCGCTGGACCGATTTAGCTTATGACCAAAGAGGGATGTTGACAAAAGCGCAAATCTTTCTCACTTAAATGTAAATGAAAGTCACAGCGTCAGCCAAAGCAGATGAACAGCGGAACTGAAATAGAAGGAAGACTCTAACCTTCGATAATGTACACACTACTGAATAGTTCCAATGCCGATATGCCCAAAAGGAAAGCGGTACTCTTTGTCAGAGAACTGACACGTTACAAGATGAATACCGTTGCTAGTAGTCAGATAAGATTACCTAGGGGGGATCAAATCATAGAAACTGTGGACAGTTACAAGATGTTTTTGGAATGGTCGTGACTGATCAGAATGTCGCGAGGCTCGTGTTGGATTCGTCGTTAGGTCTCTTCTGGTCCACCAGCTTCTTGGACCTCCACAGAGAATCAATGACCGGCTAATCACTCTCCAACTCTAATTTGGATTCGAAAGCCGTGCCACATTGATAAGCGCCTTTGCCCCGATAATGGCTAATCATGAGGATATCAAAGATACATTATACGAGAAACCATACTACGCTATGTTATCAGTTCCAAAGTCCGAGTAGCTCGCTATACGCGGCATGGCATGGCAAGTGTCACATCTACGGGATATTAGTTTTGAGCCTCAGTGCATTAATACCATGTTTCGACTGTCCATTACCACCAAGATACCGGGGATGCATCCACTCTCTAAGCAGTGGTATCTTATCGACTATGTCCTTACAAGAAGGAAGGACAGACGAGGTCTGTGAATAACAAATAACAAATGCTAAGTGGGGTACAGAGTTCCGGACAAACCATAGACTCATTTTGTCAAGGTTGAATTTCTACATAGAACTCAGCGGGAACATCAGGGTTGGAAACTTATGAAGGAACATCACATCTTCAACTGGAAATTTACTCAAAGTGAACGGGTTTCCCATGGTTCTTGACAATCTACTGACGTATACACAGTTTTGCCAGAGTAAAGTAGAGGATAAACGGGCCTGTCTGAAGTATGCTGTTTGATCTACGGCTTCTGAGTAATTGGATCATGTGGCTCGCAGGAATCCTGACTGGCTGACCGTCAGATTCACGATGGCATGTCGGCTCGTGTACTGAATGATGGTGAACTGTCGGCAGTCTTTCCAGCCATTTACTGGGCCAAACAGGACTACATCGTGACACCAACGCTCTTTTGCTGCCATGCTTTCTACCGCTGAACATGGCTGTGCCACTGGTGAGCTCATCGGGTACAGGGCGGAGTGACAGCTATTCAATATGAGACGCCATTAGTCATAGATTTGAATTTGAAATTCATGAAGTCTAAGCAGGTTTTTAGAAAAGATAGAGGGATTAAAAATCACATATTCAATATGAGGAATATCTACGATAAATGTAGAGAGTATAATGTAGACCTGTACACGTGTTTCATTGATTCACACCAACGCCTTCGATACGGTAAAACATCTGAATCTGTGGAACATAAAATAAATGGGGTTTCCTGTGCATATTATTTATATCATTGACATATTTTATCAAGATCAACGAGCCGCTGATCGAGTATCTGGGCAAACATCATATTGGTTCGAAATACGAAAGGGAGTAAGACAGGTATGTATTCTCTCACCGTATCTATATAACATATATGTGGAATGTATAATGAGAAATGCTAGAGAAGACGAGAACATTGACAATTTCGATACATTCGCGATTGGCAGTGACAAGATTCAAGAGTTGAGAATCGAATCCTTCGAGTCAAAATGTTACAGAAAGGTTCCCAGATTACCATGGGCAAAGAAAAAGACCAATATAGATATTCGGCTAGAGTTGAACATAGATGAGAACTGGTTTATCAATTCTATTTTGGCCAGAAAATATAAATACTCTGGCCTCATCAAGAGACTCAACGGTTTTGAGAGAACAGTGATGGAAGGTATGGTGCCAAGCAAAAGAGGCAGAGTTAGACCAAGAAGACAATGGCACCACGATATTCAGGAATGTCTGGAATTTTGGCAAGGAAAAAAGTTTCGTTCAGACAGACTGTGATGGGAGCGACGTTCTATAATGGACATGCTACATGATGATAAATCAAAGACATGTCAGGAAACTACAATTTCCAGTTCAATTGCCTCCGTAGACTGCTCAGGATCGGTTGGCAGGATAGGGTGCCCAACTCTGAAGTCCCTAGTAGAATGAAGCTGTCGGACATCTATACGCTGTTGCAGAGAATACAGACCAGATTAAATGGGCACGTTATTCGCATTCCCGATGAGCACCATCCCCAAGCAGCTGTCGAATGCCGAGCTCAAAGCAGACAATCACTCACCATGGGTTTAGAAGAAATGATGCAAAAACTGTTGGAAAGTATCTCTAAACAGTTTTCTCATGTATGCCACCTCCTGACAGTTGTTCGGAGCCGCTCAACCTGGCGCACTGCCATAGCACACAATGTTCGAATTGGCTAGGAGAGAGTCGTCGCTGAGACACAGAAAAAGCGAAAATGCACGAAAAGATAAAATGCAGGACTGCCCCGTTTCTGATGCTGTCCACATTTGCCGAACGTGTGATGGTCTGTCTCGTTTGGATCAGCTATACAGTCACATGTCGTCACATCTGAATACACACACATGTCGGAAGCTGTTGTCACCTTCGTTTGCAATGGCCAAATGTTAGCCAGACTACTTGAGCTAAGTCTGTTTCAAGTGTCATCGTTTGGAGAAGGAAAAATGGTTTAAATCAGCTCTATTTCGCTGTTTCTTGATGCAAGCAGTCAGGAATGAGTTGCTGGTGCTATCAGCTCATTTACGGCCGCATCTTCCACCCTTAAAATGTTATAAAACTAAATGTCGAATACAGTACAGAATACCATTGAATTTACTATTTTTTTTACATGTGACATTCTTTCACTTAAAAGTTGCTACTACAGAACAAAAATACAATGACTGTAAAGACCATTAAAGAGCAGCTTCAATTACACCAAACAAACACTCAAAATAGTAATACATTTTCAAGGGGGATTTCCTTCTACTAGTCACGTAAGCTCTCGTAAATCCCACGGTTCGCTTAATGGCAAATATTTTATCTGTTAATTGCTTTTCATTATTGATAAAAATCTCAGACATTGAAGTTTGATGATTTTAATTTACAACTACATCCTTATAGAAATGGAGAGCATAAGTCTCCAACCAAACGTTCCTGAACCAAACGGAATGATATATGGGTGCAGTGGTACCTGGTTAAGATATATATTCTCGAGATTACCAAATCATCTTATTTTTTGCTTCGCTGTATATAAAGCTTCTGAATAGTGTATCAGTGGGTAGGGGGGGGGGGGCGCTCCATTTTAACAGCACAGATATAGCTTCAACTGCCATTACCGACACGCTTTAATAGATCCAGCTGTAAATGGGTACCTGGTTTATAGTTAGGAAAGGAACTGGTCACCTCACCTCATAAACAAACTGTAACATTGCAAGATGAAGTCTTTAACACTTCATCTCAGACAGCAGTGTCTGCTATGGGACTGCTATTACCTTTATATATTCAGTACATCGAGTAAATCTGACAGTATTTGTTCAATGATCTTAAATGTGTCACTGTGACAACATTCGACAAGAATATCGCCCATTCGTTTCTCATACCCCCAGACATGAAATGTTATTCGCACTTAAAGGCCTTATAACCTTCCTACAGGAGAGATCCAGGTATATATAAACAAAATAATGTCCATATATGACACCGGAAAGGTAAATATTGCAGAGATGTGGTGAATATACATCATTATGTAACTTACAACTCTCATTTGTATGTGTGCTTCACCACTAGCAAAAATCATACCTACGGAGTTTTATGCACGCATACACATAACTTAATGTTTAAGTATTACAAGATATAGTGTGCACATATTCTTGGCGTATTTTGCCTTGAGTTATTCAGTGTTTGCTCTATTTCAATTATATCTTTTGTATCTCCTTCTGAAATGTATGTACTTCCACATGCAGTTTTATAAGTTATTGCTCAAGATCACTTCACAGATACAACTGAATACAATGTAAACTAGATTTATTGAAGAAAAGGAGGGAAATGTGAAGGGAGCTTAAGGAAACAATAGATTAGTGAAAGGTAGATACTGGAATGAAACAATGTGAAACTAACTGTCGTATCTTGGACAATACTTGGCATAGCAGATGTTCTCTGTTGGCTGTACAATAAGCAAGGACAGCAAAGCACAAGAACAGTTACATTTATGCATGGACGATCGACAAAAACATTTACCAATAATGAATTATTCGAAAATAATACAAGTTAAAAAAAAGGAGCTGAGCTTACCGAATGTCAGTTTTATGGTTGTATTAAATCATCATATACATTTAAATAAAAATCAACGATGCTTTCTTTATTATATAAATTAATATAAAAACAAAGCAACCAAATCAAACGGATTTCTGCACAAAACGTGAAATGTAGAACACGTATTGATTTTGAGGTGCTCCACGGTGGTAATAGATGTAAGAGAAGTTCCTCGTGAAGGGTTCACATCACAATAAATAGTGATGTATCTCTATTGGTGACAATGTCTTAGTTTGTGGCTTATTCTTTGTGATCTGTTTACTTTCTAACTGGAAAGGAATATGGAAGACAGGCAAACGACATTTGTACAGTAGGATGAAGCTAGTCTAATATAAATCACTGCCGTCACGGATTAGTTATAAAAAAACTTCGCAGTAACAAGGTATCAACTTTTTGTGACGTGTACTGCCCTCTTCCATTGCTCATAGTTTTGTCTACCTTAACTATATGCTGGCATAATTTACAGCTTGTATACTATTGTTTCATCTTAATAACGAACTCAAACCTAGTGCTATTATATACTTGCGCACTACCAGATTTTCACCTCCGTGTACAGTCTATAAAAAGATAACTGGCATTGTTCAGATACCAGTATCTACCGCTTTTATTGTAATTTATCTGTGCTCCAGTAGTCACTGAATGTAAGCTATGACGCAACTACTGGAAGTAAAGGTAGCAAGCAAATAAACGCATAGAATTCACAAACTAATCCTAGCAGTACAAATATTCCTTAATGGCAAATACTAGCATATGACTAGCATATATAATGACTTCACTTGTATTTAGTTAAACTAAGAGTGAAGGCAAGATACGATATTGACCAGGTTTCATATAATTGTTAGGATTTCGGGTTGGTGTGTAGTTATTTGCGCGTTTCAAAATAATCTACTTAAACCAAATGTGTAGAAAACTCTGATAAATCATTTGGTCAAATTGTTAAACACCGCAATAATTACAAAACAACAAAGATTGTACACAATTGGTTGCAACAGTGAGCACTAGTATTTACTGAATTTCTTTATACCGGTTTAGAACGCATCTGTTTACAAGCGTGGGGTCCCATGTCCAGTTGTTGTTGTTGTTGTTGTTGAATGCCCACAATGAGTAGTTTACTCTTTTGTGTGCTCGGAAAAGGACGTTAAGTGGCGGGTTGTAGCTTTCCTCACATCCCGAGCGTGCTGATGATGGTGGTCTGCGGTCCTCCGGGTGGTTGTGCTATGCTTGGCTTCATCTGCGTGGCGTGGTGCTCACTACTACGGGGATATCATCGATCCACATATCGTCAGCCAGGCTGCCTTGAAAACAGCATGTTTCCAGGGAACACTGCATGGGGGAGAGATTGTGGTCTTAGTCAGTGCATTGTGCGTGACCCTGGCACGACGTCCTGGTCAGTATATTGTGCCTGACTGGGCTAGCGTCTCAGTTCCCCCCGCCACTCACCCCCCCCATCCCGATGTCCCCTACCAGGGTGGTAAATATGACCCATTGCACTCCCCCCCCCCCCACATTTTATTCTATAAGTTCCATAGCAGACACTGAATGGAAAGAAAGTGTTAAAGTATTCATTGTACTAAGCCACAGCTAGCATGCGACTGGGTCACTAGTTCCTTTCCTCTGTCTTTCGTTCCCCGACCGTAGGTCAGGTACCCGTTTACGAATAACCCCTTTACAGCTGGATCAACTGGGGCGTGCAGATAACGGGTGTTGATATCCGTGCTTATGGTCGCGAAGAGTTATATGCATACCATGAAAGGGGACTAAACTGTGTTGTCCATGATATTAGCGACCTCGTGCCGAATAATGCGTTGCCATAGAAACTACAACTGCAAGAAACAATAAGCACTGCCTTCTACTTTGAAGATTTAAAATGACGAAAAGGAAAACGTATTAATGTTATAAAATTTTATCATGATTTAATAATAAGTATTATATTATTTCTGTTTTTATTAATTTAAAATATAAATGTTAATTACTAATATTTCATAACTATAGACAACGGATTTTAAAAAAAAATGATAACATATTTTAATAGTTTATACCTCCAAACTGGTAATCATTTATATATTTTGTAATAAGGTTAACTAATATCCTATTTTGTTGTTGATATGTATTTCATACTGTTAATAAGTAAGATTGTTGATATTTTACATTTATATTTACTGATAATTATTTTGCATAACTGTTGATAAGTACAAGTAACTGTAGACTTTCGAACTTACGACAGAATGAATACAAACAGAACATAGAGGAACAGAATGAGTTACACAATGGAAATAGTTATGAGTAAAGTAAATAAAGGTGCACATGCACCGGACCTGCCTGACTGCTGTTGGTCCCTGAAAGAAAATTTTAAAGAGTTGTACCAGCTTATGAAGAATGGTCTTTTACCAACCGAAGTGGTGGCTGTGTGTTGCCGCCCTAAAAGACCTCATCAGGTGTGATGGTCACTACTGTTTCGTGAGTCATTGACCGAGGATTCATGCAGATGAGAACAATGCATATAGAAACAGACTTAAGTTTGATGAAACATAGCCATTCACAAATGCATGTTTGATAGTATGTACAAAAACGGTTTCTATCATCTGTTTTGCACAATGTTGAATAATTTTATTGGCTAAATATATGAAAAAAAGCTTTTCATAAATTGACTCGTATATTCCTTTTGTCACACAGAGAACAAGATTGTACTGTTACCGCGTGAGAATAGAACTAGATCAATTACCCCTGTGGACAGATAACATAATATCTAGTTTAAGAGCACGACGAAACCCACATGGCAGATTAAAAGAAGACATAACTAATAATTTACACGAACACAATTGGTAAAGTAGACAACACCTCAACTCAACACTGCACAAGTGGACGGATAAAGTTACGATGTATAATGCATTTTAATTCATATTATATTATATTCAAGTGCTGTCGTTCTTAAGATCATGAACGTAGAACGTTTTAAAATACTTCCAAACGATGTGGGAAGTTGCATGATTTAATAAATAATCAGTAGCAACAGCATTGGTGTACAGAACATCTGCTGGAACATAGTAGCCTAGAACTAAGGAAAGGCTCTCTTAAACCACGATGTGACTTAATATTTGTCACGTCGTGACGCGTGATACGTATTTTATCGTAGATACAGACTGCGCATGACATGTCCGGCAGCACTCTTGACGAAATTGATGGTATCTACACAACTTGAGCAAACTGATCAGGCTGCAGTATCTGGAGCTGTCGTTACATTCTGTGGAAGAAACATTGTCGATGTTATTAACAGAGTTATCTGCCCAAGTGGTTTCTTATAGGTGTGACATAAACGGAATAGGGCTACAGTGTTAGGGTATCCCTCTAAGAAGGAGGCGGATCTATTGTGAAAATATTGAAACTTGAACTCCCTAATCCAAGAAGAAGTTATCAATGATTAACGAGGCGGGATTCGCGGGGTATTCCACAACAGTTCAAGCTTCAGGACTCAAAACATGTAGGGCTGTTATTGTCTCTATGATAGACCTTTGTCCACCTCTTGACATTAAATTCTCATTAATGGCAATCTTACGTACTTGCACACCTGCCAAGAAACCTATTAAAAATCAATTAAGTTGACATATGTAAGTGCGACGTAATGCAAAGGACATGCTATTTTCTTAAGGTCTCCTGAACGTGGAGTGGCCTTCGAGGTTTGAAGGAAAGCTCAAGAAACAATACCAAAATACACGATACATAAATACAAGAGTGAACAACTTGTTCACCTGACAATTGAAAGAGAGAGAAGAAGACACAGAGCTTTAAAGAGATGCGGAGACGCTATGGAACTTCACTGTCTGCGATAGCCTAAGTAATACCAATTGATTCAATGTTGGAGTGGTTTGTTTTAATGAGGACATACATACAGGACAGAGGTCAAACGAGGTCAATGTCTGAACTAGCAGTTATAACCGCGCAAGGTACTTCAAGTTCGAGACGTGACCCTCCGATCATGTGTGTACAATAACGTTCGTGACGTGACCTTTCTGTCATTTGTATTACCTATTACCTGAAATCTTCCTTAGCTCATTCAGCGTGTTTCTCTTCGTTCGATCTGTCGAAACCGTTTTATTGATTATTTTGTTCCTGTAGATGGGGGTGTTGTTTCTAGAACATTCTCCACATTAGGTCGACATCTCACATGTGCCATGGTAGTTTAAGTGTCGTTGGCAGGGTATGCAGCTCCGTGAGTTAAAGAGTCTTCTACCTTAGAGTAAGATTTAAAGTAACCAATGAACATCATAATCTTCATCTTATGTCGTGTCTGAGAGTGTTGGTATCAGTTCCTTCCCTGTTCTGAGTGACGTAAAATAACAGCTTTCTCACACACAAGACTGGTTCACTAGATCTTGTATAAGTCTTCATCACCACTATCAATGTGTCAGGTTGTCTCAGCTTTCAGTTTCAGACAATCTTGGTTATTGGTTATGGTAGAAGCCCATGTTTGCATTTCATTGCTTCAGTATTAGGCAAATAATTAGTATCCTGACTGAAAAGCTTGCTTGAACTATGACCCACTTCTTCATTTCTATTTGGTTGGCAGTTGCAAGATGCGACAATCTGCAAATGACATGCTACTTACTTTTACAAAGGCATTCTGTAGGGAGTACAGGGGTATCAATGAAGACGGTGTTTCACAACATGACCCACATGAGACCATACAAAGTAATAAATGTACAAGTCAGTGCACACAGTACACATTGAGAATAAGGAGAGGCGACTATTGTTTTAACACTCTTAAATTTTATGCTGCAGAAAAATATGTGACAGTTTCTCGAATACGCTGTATTATATATATATATATATATATATATATATATATATATATATATATATATATATATATATATATATATATAGGGCTTGACAAAAAGCGCTCGTCTGTAACGAACACAAATATTTGCTTGACGAGTAAAGAAAATCAAATCAGTATCAAACCGTTAATGACGTTTTTAGTCGATACTACATAATGACTCTCGCACGATTATCAATGACATTATCTTTCGAATAGATTGCACATATGCTAGCTTATGATGGTGAATCTAAGTGGACTTCAACTACCACAATTTAAACATACTAAAGCTATTTATAATAGTACTTCAGTGCTAAAACTACTCAGCATTTTCAAGGTCTGACAGCAGTGTATTTTCTCTTAAGAATAAATAGACTAATACTGTTAAGTAATACAATATATTTTGGTTTGGTACGTATTATTACGTAGAAGTAAAAGTCAATGAGTGCCTAATTTAAATTTGTTGACATACATTGCATGCATACATACACTGTAGTCCGACCATGCTGACTGGTGAAATATTTGTATAGCCCTGTATATATATTTTATATATATATATATATATATATATATATATATATATATATATATTGATTATTGGAAATGCACTATATGCATATGTCAGTACTTTCAGTATAAATACTAACGACTCTTATTTTATTAGTTTCCCACTACAATACCAATGCTTAAGTAGAAAGAAAAGAATGACAAATATTTGATTAGATTTACAATATCGCATTTTAATTCATGCAGAAAGAACAGACAAAAAGACGCACTCATAAGGGATGATAAATATTTTCTGTGATAATTTCTGACGAAGTTTTGAGAGTTAAAATGCAGTAAAAAGAAATATACAGTTACTTTTTAGAAGTTTTAAAATTAGAAGTATTGAAGAAGTGGGAGGATGCACAGTAATTACGTTAAAGGAGCATGCATTTTCTATGTTTTATGCACCAAAAGTGGGGTAGAAATACAAACAAAATACTATAATATCGTATTTAAACCAGGTAAAAACCACGCTTTTCCTTCAACTTTGGAGTTCGTTAGCGCATTAAACCTGATTTGAGTATCTGTTTCCGCGTCTGTCGGCTGCACATATGTATCTCTTTAAGGCGTGTTCGTGTCCCTATTTGATTATTATTTGCCCAGCGCATTTTGGATCCTCTCTCTTACTCAATCCAGAGACTATTCCATTGAGTGAAATGTTTGAGTCAATTTGATCCCTGGACTATTTCATTGAGTGTAATGTTGGAGTCCATTTGATGTAGAGACTATTTTTTTAAGTGTAATGTTGTAGTCAATTTGTTACAGAGATTATTCTATTGAGTGTAATATTGGAGGCCATTTGTTATAGGGATTATTCCATTGAGTGTAATATTGGAGTCTATTTATTACATGGATTATTCTATTGAGTGTAAAGTTGGAGCTCATTTGATCCAGGGATTATTCCATTGAGTGTAATGTTGGAGTCAATTTGATCTTACACATAATCGAAGTGGAGTATTCATGCATACAGATGTGTATCTTATCAGTAGGATTTTATAAAGGCCTATACACTAATTAGTAGTATTGCGTATGCTGATAATTGAGTCAGCATTGTGTGGGATATATACTATGAATGTTGTCTTTATTTTAGTGTATCAAACATGAAGAAATCTCACAACAATATGGTATGTATATGTGTGTGTGTGTGCATGCCTGCCTGTCTGTGTGTGCGTACGTGCATGCGCTAATGTGTGTGTGTGTGTGTGTGTGTGTGTGTGTTTGAAGATGCTTTAAATTAAAAACTTTTTCCCCCTTCACAAATGAATTAATAAAAGGTGACACACAACTGCATCATTGTTCAACAAAGTCTTCAATTCGTTTGATACTCGCCCCCCGGATCCTACAACGTGAGGGGATTCCTCTACAAAATGAAGTCTTTTGTGGTTCCGCTCATTGACCCCGTCGTTTTTCAATGCGTGTGTCAGCCGTGGTTGCACTTACTATGTGGAACTAGTTAACACGAATTATGCGTTGTACTGAACCTTGACTGATGTCCTGAAGTGCGGTGAATTAATTGAGTCTTTGCTATTTTCGTCTCTATCCCTTCAGCAGAGGCTATTGATTCTGGTGTCACTACTTCGTGTGCTTGGCCCGTCCAGAACAATCTGTCGCAGAACTCACGCCGTTTGGAACTTTCTACTCAACTCACACAATCACACATTTAGTGCATGTCTCTTCTTGGGCGGCCATCTTTAAACGATTTCTTTGAATTCATGTCTGCACTGTGATTCCATATGTCATTCACTCTTGAAGTTCTTATTTGGAAGCGTATGTTGCAGAAATCACTCCGTTTCTGAACTTCCTACTCCACCCGTACACTTGCTGGGTGTGGCAGACATACATTGCCGTACTGAACTACATTTGTCAATTAATTTCGATGTGTTTCACCCTTCACTGCTAAAAATCAGAACCCTGCTCTTTTTTTGTGCATATTTTTAGTGGTGCGATCATCTTTAAATTGGTACTATGACCTCGTGTGGTTTGTCTACTCAGTGATGTCACATGCAATTCACTCTTAAAATCCGTACATCGATACTGCCAACTTACGTGACAATGGCACGGTATTTTAGAAATTTTTATATCAATTGTTATCAACCTTTTCAGCTTCCTGTGGAGCATGGGCCTTCAACAAACATGCCAAGTCTTCCTGCCACGGCCAACTTCACCAGCTCAAACTACGCATCCCCAGCATCTAAAATGCTTGTCTCAGGGTCTGTCAGCCCCAAATGAGTAGGTTTCTACTTCTTCTGACCCTTGGATTCCAGAACAGAGATTACCTTATAATGTGAAAACCTACTTTTCTAAATGAATGATCTATACAACGGCGTGGCCTACACTTCATGCTCAGTTCCATTAATATCTGTCAGGTCCTCTCTCATTAATTCACATTAGTGATCTTATCATACCATATTATTCCATCTATTCCATGCACTCACCCATTTATGACAGTCTCCACCTTAATTGCTCTAATTTTGTTTGTGATCCTCCATGTTTCAGAGCCATACAATAGAGTTGACTTTACACTGGAGTTGGATATTGTATTTTCCGTGTTGGAGTTAATTTCTTTGAGGTCATAGGTTTGGGACTGGCAAAGCTGTTAGTCACTATCAGATCAGATGTAATCTTTCCGAGCAAATAACTCCTCAAGGAGGTGCCATTATGGCAGAGAGGTAAGGCAATCGCCTCTCAAAGGTGTGCCGATATAGCAGAGGGATCAGGCGTTTGTAGGCAACGCGAAGATCGCTATTAAACTCAAGGTGCAGTCTGGGGAGGAGGTGAAGGGCGAGAATGGCATCAGTGGTGTAGCAAGAGGCGGTGAACCCTGACTGTTGGGGGCAACGATGTCTCATTAACAGGGACTGCAGTCTGGAGAGGAGCACTGGTGTGAAGACCTTGCCGAAGACGGACAGTAGGGTAAAAGGCCTGTAATTGCCGCTTTTCAATCGGGAGTCCTTTCCATTGTACAGGAATATGATTTTTCGTCGCGTTATGCCACTGGCATTTGGCAAGTGCTCCACGCCGTTGCAAAGAGTTTGTGCAGAGTGATGGTCATCGGGTCCAAGGCGCACTTTAGTAGCTCAGGCGAAATATTGTCGGGGCCCGCGGCTCTGTCACCTTTCAGTTTTTCAATGGCTTTCATTGCGTCAGCAATGGCAGGGACGTCTGGGCTTGGGTCAGCGTCAGGACGTGCTGTGAGAACCTCACAGAGGAAGTGGCGCGAGGATGGTTCAAAGATGCGTTGTAATGTTCGACCCACCTGCCAGCTATTTCCTCTCTTAGGGTGTAGGGGGATCCATCAGACTTATTCAGGCGTTGACCTACGGGCTGACTTCGAATCTGTGGATAAACATACCATGGGGAAGGCTCCACAATGCGTGATTATCCCAGGCACCATGTTGGCCTTAATTAAAGAGCTCCACAGTCACATCGGTACCAACATTCGGCTTGAGCGGGATCTCACAGAGGAGTTCTCTTCATCGCTCAGTGTCCGTCAGTTCTGCTTTCTCGGTCCTGTGCTTTGCTGCTGCGCCATAGCCTGGATCTTAACACAGTATTCCGCACACAACCCATTGGTTCTTGTTGGCGACTCCCGGGTAACCGATCTTGTTTACGATGCAACGAAGGCTCTCCCTAGAGACCAGGGACCAGGATTCGTATTCCCTCCTTCTGCATCGTCCCCCATCCTCCTGTACGGTTCTTAATCCAGGATACTACTGCAGCGGGATCTGCGAAACCAAAGACGCATCCCCGGGGTCCACTGGCATGACATGATCTCCAATAGTGAAGTAGTTCGACGTACTCAATTTGCAGGCATTACTTCAACGATTGATCGCCGTTGTGTCTCCCTCTTCGGTCACTTTGTCCGACTTTCACGTGAAGTGTCAGCCCAAGAGATACTCCGACAGGCTGTGTGAGCAAGAGACGGGAAGAGGCCCTGCTCATGCTGAAGGTGTCCCCTGGGCCGCCCTCGCAATCCCTGGCTGAAACAGATGGCCACCTCTCGAACAAAACTGCCGGTCGCCTGAGACGCAACCATCAAACGTGGTTATGTATATGATCAGTCGACATGACCGGCCCTGGTCGCATTAAGCGTACAGTTGCATTGTATTGTAAGGCGTTCGCCTCTCAGGGGTGTGCTGGTAAAAGAGAGAGGTAAGGAGTTCACCTCTCAAGTAGGTGCCGTTATCCCAGAAAGGTAATGTGTTAGCCTCTCAAGAAACGAACGTAAGCACGAAATAGTGTGTTCGAAACTTGCAAGTTTAAAGTGACCTGTGTTCTCAATAGAGATGAGCTGGAATGCCTAGCCCTATCGGGGACAAACGATACACTCGGAAGACCCCTGTACACGTTGTGCACGTAGCCATTTGCATTTGGAAATCAGAACGCATGATGATTACCGCTATCCGTGCAGACAAAGATATTTTTAAAAATAATTAAATTCCTACCCAATACTCAACTAGCATCCGACAGGGTTGTAAGCCACAGGAAGCAACATCGGAAACAAAGCTAACTACAAATATACGTCAGCTACTTGGCAGCAGGCATACACTTGCCTGTGTGAATACCAGGATACCAAGTATTCTATATAACTCCTTCCCTTTGGCGCAATTTGCGACCATCATCCGTTTGGTACTCCAGCTCTTGGATGATTTTCAATTCCATGGTGCTCCTCCAGCTGTTTTGTGCCGGTTCCTCTGTTACTACTTCTGGGGTCAAATCGTGGCAGTTCTGATGATGGTATTATAGTCTCCTAGGTGGTCAAGGCTGATTCATTGCATGTGTCAACCTGGTTATGATGTCGTTTGCTTCTATTTGGCTGCTCTAGGTAGGCAGTTATTGTTTACTAGGGAAATATCAGTTCTTGGAGGAAGTTATTGTTTGCTCAGGGATTGCAGTTCTTGAAGGAAGTTATTGTTTACTAGGAGATATCAGTTCTTGGAGGAAGTTATTGTTTACTCAGGCATTGCAGTTCTTGAAAGCAGTTCTTCTTTACTGGATGTTTGATGAATTCTCCGTATATATTTTATCACGATATTTAATTGACACTGTCTGTCTAGCCTGCACTTCAAACATCCCCTACTTGGATTCCCCTTCGGCCATCACCATTAAAGCTTCAAGTTCAAGCCTAATAAAATGTAAACTGATTCCATACCTATTTTTAAATGGAAGTCTAAGCGACGGGGTGCGTAACCCCCACCTCGTTCAATGAAGTCTCCAACATTTCATCCCTGACGGCATCAACAGCTAGAAGACTACCCTTGCTATCTTTCTGCTTATTCAAACATCATATTCCACAGCATAAGCAAAGAGAGCAGCGGGTGGCAGGGGGGGGGTTTGTATGTAATCTTCTCACACGAGGACATGCGTTCAAAACTCTGTAAAACATTTCCTTTTTTTCTAATCGGGAGGTAAATAAGAACTTAACCTGTACAACACGTATAGATTGCGTTAACAATCGGTTTTTAAACCGTTTCCTTATATATCCTTGTGGTGGACCTCAGCAGTGTGAATAAACACCGGAACAATAATTTAAGTCTTCACATCGTATTTACCACCTATATTCTTCTTCTTCGTTAGTTCTCAGAAAATCGTATCCCCCCCAAAATAAACAAACAAAACAAAACAAAACCGCCTCACCCCATCAACCCGGCTGGTTGTCTCAGGCTTCTCTTATCGACATCAAGTTTATCCAGCAATTGGATTAGGGATGGGCATGTTGTCATTTTGCTCCTTTCGTGGAAAGGATAGAACTGGAGAAGATGTTCCACCATTTGTTCACGAAGAGTCACCCATCTAGGCTAAACTTACTAAAGTACAAATCGAAGGTACAGAATCAATCACAAACATTTCAGAGGAATACCATCACTCATAATTCACAAACATCCTCCCACTTTGCTGCAGTTCTAGTCACCACAACGTCATTTCATACAAAAAACAATAAGCTACACTTAAACTACTGGTACAAAAGTAAGTTACAAACCTAAAGGACAGGGTCTTGTCTTGCAACGTTTTGAGGATACTGGGATGGTCCTCATGTCACAAGCTGTCCATGCATGTTCACCTGTTGATGCCCACACGCAGTTCAATATTCTGTTCTGATAACCGATTGTCCCACAGCGTGGTCGGCACTGCAAAGAAAGAACAAATTATTATCATTAAATGTAGCAGTGATTTAAAAACCTACTGTTGTTGGTTCACATTCAGAACTTGTCATAATCTACCGTGTGTCACATAAGCCGACAACCGTAAACAATTTTGTCACGTTCACTTTTGATGTTTCATCATCTCAAGCTTAAAGGTAAAGATTGTTGCATGTCAGATTCTGCTGTCAGCGATAAAGTGCTAAAGACGTCATTCTATTAGGTCAGAGCTTGTTTTTATTTTTGGGTGAGGCGGCGAGTTTCCTTACACTCTGCATTCCCTAAAATCATGTCAGGTACCCATTTACAGACGTGCAGAATGGAACATTCAGAGACCAGGAATTGCAACGGGTACCTTTAGCCGAGTGGTTTCGATGCCTGACTGTTGACAATAAGGGCAGCGGATCGAATCCTCGGAAAGAGATTTGTTATTTTTCTGTTGGGATGAAATAAACAAACATAGCCAGCACACAACATAGCGACAGTAGTGGTGAATTGCCCTGTAGTGTACAGCCCTAAAAATCCCTCGACTACCCCCAGCAACGACCACGACCTTTCACGCGAGAAGCAAGTCTAACAACCATTTCAGTCCTCATATCATCGTACAACCTATATTCCAATTTACCCTTTCACAAATATTTACATAAATTTTCACCCCTACATAAATCGTTTTTTGAAATATTTACCCTTTCAGAAATCTTAATACAAAATATTTAACTTTAATGCATTTTTATAAAATATTTACCCTTTTGTAAATCTTTGTACACAATAAAACTATTTGCTCTCATACAGGTTACAGAGTATGCACAACAGACTACAGGAAAGATTCTAATTACACGATCTAGATTCAGCTGTCACGACAATTAACCACACGCATTTTGTTTCATTAGTGAATCGGAATTTTGGTTATTGTCTTGATAGATTATGTACATATGATACTCTAGATATGATCACCACCATACCGCTCTCTGTATCCAATATACACAAACAAAACTATGACTGCTGTTTATTCTCTTAATGTATTAGGCTAACTTCTTGTGTCGTTTCATGACATCTCTGTTTTAACTGACACGTGTCTAGGAAAACATATGCAGTCAGGTTTAAGTTAGGTCATGTTGAGTGGGTTACCGGGGCCCACACAAGTAGGTAAGCATAATAACACTGTACACTGGCATACATGTCATAAGCACGCCTGATGAGAATTGTGCCTAGGGTTAGCTACCACATCTGGTAGGAAATGAAGACTACCTGAACAAACAACCATTCGCACTCAGTGGCAGTTGTTGTTTTTGTTTTTGTTGCTGTTGCTGTTGAATGCCCACGATGAGCATGTTTACTCTTTTGTGCGCCTTGAAAAGAGCTTTAGGTGGAGAGTTGCAGTAGCTTTCCTTACATCTCGAGAGTGAAAGAGGTGGACCGGGGTCCTCCAGGCGGTTATGCTATGATTGGCTTCACTTGCGTGTCGCTCACTACTACGGCAATTACCTCGTTAATCAGGCTGCCATGAAACAGTCTATTTCCAGGTAGAACTGCGTGGAAGTGATGGTGTCTTGGTCAGTACATTTCGCCTGATCCTGACTGACTTTATCCATCAGCAAGTTTTGCCTGACCCTGACTAATATTGTCCATCAGTATGTTTTGCCCGACCCTTACTAATATTATCCATCAGTATGTTTTGCCCGTCCCTGACTAATATTGTCCATCAGTATATTTAGCCCGACCCTGACTAATATTGTCTTTCAGTATGTTCTGCCCGACCGTGACTAATATTGTCCATCAGTATGATTTGCCCGACCCTGACTAATATTGTCCATCAGTATGTTTTGCCCGACCTTGACTAATATTGTCCATCAGTATGTTTTGCCCGACCCTGGCTAACATCGTTCATCAGCATGTTCTGCCTGACCAGACGTTAGTTTCCTCTCTCTTCTCAGTGTTAGAAGAAAGTGACATAATCAAGGATGTCAGAAGTCAAGTAAAACCAGTAGTAGTCTAGCTTCGTAGCGAGATGCATGTCGCTATTATTTAGAGCAAATGAACCCACTTCTTTAAGTGAAACCACATGGAGATCTGAACATTTTCTCCTGAGTTCCTGGTAGAATATGCCTGGAGAGCTAATAATGAATACTAGCTGGTTTACAAGCGTACACGCAGAGTTGATTTACCTGACCAGATGCTGCGCTTGTGACTGTTTACTGCTCCTAAAATATTCAAGCCCTGTGTATATTATCACTTGACTTAGCTAACTCATTTTACACTGACCTTCACCTGATCATCGACGTCATCACATTGTTCTTTCTCCCCACTCCCCTCCCGGCAATCTTTTCTCGCTCACCTATCCTTCTCTGTCACTTCGTTGATAATGTCATTAATTTATTCGTTCTGTCCTGACGCAACTATCAAACTATTTCACAACACATACACATTCGTTATGTTGTGAGGGAACTATCAAACTCTTCCACAACATATACACTTTCGTTATGTGTCTTATTCTTATCTGCTTCTCTCCTAACACACACACACACTCTCTCTCTCTCTCTCTCTCTCTCTCTCTCTCTTCTCTGTGTGTATGTGTCTGTGTATGTGTCTATTTCGCTCTCTCAAGTTCGCTACAGGACTTCCATATTTGCCTGTTCTTTCAGCTTGAGAAAACAACTAACCATTTTTACGACTTTACTACCGTTGTTTTGAATACTTTCTTATCGTTCCCTACAAGGAAAGTTCTGCATGGGTTGGCAACTTCATCATGCAGACACGTAAAAACAATTGCTATAAACCGCTCTGCAGCTGAATCAGACTTTCTTAAAAGCTAGTTAGGGGAGCTAAATGCAGAGTTGGTTCTATGCTTCACCAAATGACTGGAGCCAAACTCTCCTTAAAGCTGGTCAAGGTAGACAAATGAAATTTAGAGCTGGACTTGTGCTTCAATAACAAAAGGGACGATGGGTTAAGCAAAATTCAACTCATAACTATAAAAAATAAAAACTGTTCAGGTTGCTGTTGTTGAATGTCCACAGTGAGGCAGTTTATTTTGTTTGTACATCCTGAAAAGGGCGATACATTTTTTGGGTGTTTTGGCGTTTGCCTTGTTTCTCTATTTCCCATTTCGGTGTGCGTTGCACTATGTTTTTATTTTGCGCCTGTCGGCCCAGTACATCCAGACTTCCGCATGAATTTTCTGTAATGGTCTGCTTTCTCTCGCCTTTTCTAAAGGTTTGTTTCCTGGGGTAACGGCGAGTGCTGGGATGGGGATCGAACCCAGCACCTTCGGTTTGTGAGCCGTGTCACTTTATCACTGGTCCACGCCGTCCCCGGGCGTTAAGTGGCTGGCTGCTGTAGCTTTAGATATGTTTAGCTGGAGAACACAAGGTTAACTGTCTGGGTTGTGAAGAAAAGTTGAGAAACAGCGAGTTAAAATAATATTAGAGTATAGAAAGAGAGGGTTATACTGTACAGAAACCGTACAGCTATGTAATTTACTAAATATATTTCAAACTGAAATGGGAGGATGAAGGATCATCCCTGCATTTAAAATGACTTGAAACACGACACACGATGATGATCGTGATTGCCCTGTTATGCTTCAAGGATAAAGAAATCCCCAAGCGAGACGGCCAGAAGGGAAAGTTACACTAACAACCTTGACCTGACATTAACAACCCGAAAATGATTTATGTCCGCGCTGGCCACATGCACAATTTAAACGTGGGTTTGAGAATGTTATCAAAGCTCCGGGTTGGAAGATAATAATGAGTGTTAGTGGAAGGATTCCATTAGATGTGTTGATGTTTTCTGGCAGCTTTTCGTTTCTGGATAATTTGTTGTATCTTTACTTGCCTCCATATGGCAGGGTATAACAAAAACCCAGTAAGCACACACTTTTTGTACACCCAAAGGCAGAAAAATAGTCAATAAATGCTAATTTTCTCTTCACAACAAAATATAGAGCATCTTAATGTAATACTTTCTCTACACCAAAGAGTAGAAGAAAAGTGAAAACTTTTTCTACACGTCGGGATATAAGAAAAGCCACTCAGTACAAACTTTCTCTAAACAAAATGAATTAAGAGATGCCACTTAGTGCATACTTTATCTTTATCAAAAATATAAGATAATACCTTCAGTGCAAACTTTCCCTATACACAAGGTATAAAAGAAGCCACTTTCTTTACACGAAAAAGGTATAAGAGAAGCCACTTAGTGCATACTTTCTTTACACGAAAAAGGTATAAGAGAAGCCACTAAGTGCATACTTTCTTCTCACGAAAAAGGTATAAGAGAAGCCACTTAGTGCATACTTTCTTTACACGAAAAAGGTATAAGAGAAGCCACTTAGTGCATACTTTCTTTACACGAAAAAGGTATAAGAGAAGCAACTTAGTGCATACTTTCTTTACACGAAAAAGGTATAAGAGAAGCCACTTAGTGCATACTTTCTTTCACGAAAAAGGTATAAGAGAAGCCACTTAGTGCATACTTTCTTCTCACGAAAAAGGTATAAGAGAAGCCACTTAGTGCATACTTTCTTTACACGAAAAAGGTATAAGAGAAGCCACTTAGTGCATACTTTTTTTACACGAAAAAGGTATAAGAGAAGCCACTTAGTGCATACTTTCTTCTCACGAAAAAGGTATAAGAGAAGCCACTAAGTGCATACTTTCGTTACACGAAAAAGGTATAAGAGAAGCCACTTAGTGCATACTTTCTTTACACGAAAAAGGTATAAGAGAAGCTACTTAGTGCATACTTTCTTTACACGAAGAAGGTATAAGAGAAGCAACTTAGTGCATACTTTCTTTACACGAAAAAGGTATAAGAGAAGCAACTTAGTGCATACTTTCTTTACACGAAAAAGGTATAAGAGAAGCCACTTAGTGCATACTTTCTTTACACGAAAAAGGTATAAGAGAAGCCACTTAGTGCATACTTTCTTCTCACGAAAAAGGTATAAGAGAAGCCACTTAGTGCATACTTTCTTTACACGAAAAAGGTATAAGAGAAGCCACTTAGTGCATACTTTCTTTACACGAAAAAGGTATAAGAGAAGCCACTTAGTGCATACTTTCTTCTCACGAAAAAGGTATAAGAGAAGCCACTAAGTGCATACTTTCTTTACACGAAAAAGGTATAAGAGAAGCCACTTAGTGCATACTTTCTTTACACGAAAAAGGTATAAGAGAAGCTACTTAGTGCATACTTTCTTTACACGAAAAAGGTATAAGAGAAGCAACTTAGTGCATACTTTCTTTACACGAAAAAGGTATAAGAGAAGCAACTTAGTGCATACTTTCTTTACACGAAAAAGGTATAAGAGAAGCCACTTAGTGCATATTTTCTTCTCACGAAAAAGGTATAAGAGAAGCCACTTAGTGCATACTTTCTTTACACGAAAAAGGTATAAGAGAAGCAACTTAGTGCATACTTTCTTTACACGAAAAAGGTATAAGAGAAGCCACTTAGTGCATACTTTCTTTACACGAAAAAGGTATACGAGAAGCCACTAAGTGCATACTTTCTTTACACGAAAAAGGTATAAGAGAAGCTACTTAGTGCATACTTTCTTTACACGAAAAAGGTATAAGAGAAGCAACTTAGTGCAAACTTTCTTTACACGAACAAGGTATAAGAGAAGCCACTTATTGCATACTTTCTTTACACGAAAAAGGTATAATAGAAGCCACTTAGTGCATACTTTCTTTACACGAAAAAGGTATAAGAGAAGCCACTTAGTGCATACTTTCTTCTCACGAAAAAGGTATAAGAGAAGCCACTTAGTGCAAACATTCTCTACACCTAAGGATAGAAGAAAGGCAAGCTGGTGCAAGCTGTCTCTATCGCGCAAGATAAAAAGTTTGCAACCGAGTGCACAGTTTATTGCTTATTCACTCAAAGGCAGAAGAGAAGCAACTACCTAACAAACTGTTCTATCGCTTACGTTCAATCTTTCAGGTTCATCAGTAGACAAACTTGGCTATCTCTACACTTTGTGTGTGATCCAGGTACATGAGTAGCCACTAAATACAAACTTGACTATATCTACACTTTGTGATCCAGGTACATGAGTCACAATTATTTAAAAGACTTGACTATCTTTACACTCCATGGAAGAAGATGAGCCTCTATTTACTTAATTTACTATCTCTCAATCCCTAGCAAGAAGACATGCGAATTATCTATAAACTTGACTATCTCTACACTTTGTGTGTGATCTAGGTACATGAATGGCTACTAAATACAAACTTTACTATCTCTACATTTTGTGATCCAGGTACACGAGTAGCCACTAAATACAAACTTGACTATCTCTACACTTTGTGATCCAGGTACATGAGTAGCCAGTAAATACAAACTTGACTTTCTCTACACTTTGTGATCCACGTACATGAGTAGGATTAATCTTTTTGTGCGCCCTGAAAAAGACGTAAAATGGTGGGTTTGCAGTAGTCTTCCTAACAGCTCGAGCGTGCTGAGAAAGGTGGACCGAGGTCCTCCAGGCGGTTGTGCTATGCTTTGCTTCATCTGCGTTTTGCTCATTACAAAGGGGTGTCACGTCGATATCTCACCTCGTTAGTGGGGCTGCCATGAAAATAGCCCTTTTCCACGGAGAACTACCAGGAACTCTAGTCGGGTGTCTTGGCAGAATATTTTGCCACCAAGGTAGAAGAGAAACGACTATCTTCAAACTTTCCTATCTCTACTTCCCAAGGTAAAAGAGAAACTACTATCTACAAACTTTTCTCTCTCTACTCACCAAGGTAGAAGAGAAGCAAATATCTACAAACTTTTCTATCTCTACTCCCCAAGGTAGAAGAGAAGCGAATATCTACTAACCTTTCTATTTCTACTCCCAATGGTAAAAGAGAAACGACTATCTACGAACTTTTCTATATCTACTCCCCAAGGTATAAGAGAAACGACTATCTACAAACTTTTCTATCTCTACTCCCCATGGTAGAAGAGAAGCGAATTTCTATACACTTCATTTTCTCTTCACTCTGGGTATAAGAATAGCCACTATCTTCAAATTGTATAATCTCCTCACACCAGGACAGATGTTTTCGTGTTTACCTTTGACCAGGGCCCAGGACGCCAGACTGCACATTCATTCTCTGTTAAGCATTCTTTTGATGTTTCGGGTTTCACCAAACCGACAGTACTGCATTCCGAGTTTTGAATAATCTTCACATATGCATGTGCCACGTGGGAACACGTTGCGTTTCGCATTTGTTGACCCGATGACCCACAAGTGGCATTGCAGGGAGTCCATTCTTGGGTCACATACATCAGATAGTGTGTGGAGTTCTGGCCCAAGTCTCTCTGTTGTTTCGGCTCTTGTGGGCCAGCGGTAGTCATGGCAGCGCTCTTGTTATATCCGCCATTGATTTTATAATTTAAAGAGTATTTTTGATGCTTCAATTTGGATATTTGGACATCTTTCTTGTACAGTTGTATCCAAGGTTCATCTTCGCTAAATGGTAAAAGATAGGAATTGGTACATATTACACACTTTAATAAACATCAATTATATACTGGGCAAACAACATATATATCTTTTACAAAAACAATATATATGTTCTTCTTTATCTGTTTCCTAGAAAAACTGTTCTTTCCGCATCCTATATGGGTTATGTTTTTAAAGACCTTTTTTGCAATCCGTATGGGTACTTGATGCTCAGCAGGCTTTGATCTGAGTGTATGGTATGGTGTGATAAGCCTTAGGATAGTCACAGCTGTTTCATGCTCTCTCAGTGTGGCAGCCGACCATTTCTCGTCTCTGTCACACACAGTGCCCTCATGGAAACCACTCGGGATTCAGTTTAAAGTAACATAAATCGTGAAAAAATACTGTTACAGATACATCAGTACACACTGCATATACAAATAGTTATATTTCGGAATAATTCTCAAAGATGACGCGCGCGTGTCAGTTTTGTATCAGTCAGATAAAGGTAGGTCAGGCCCGAAATGAAGTACATAACTCAAGCTAGTATTGGCGGTGCCTGATTTTTACAGGCACGTGCTCACAAGAGAACAAACATCATACATAGAACTACCATTTGACATGGTGTGGAAAGACATACCTCCTCTAGATGCTTAAAAATAAAGTGAAAGGGAGAATATCCAGTTGAATACGCGATTTCCTCCACTATCGAACAGCAAGAGTGAAACAAGATGGGATATAAAGCCATTTTATCACTTTCCAGCAATGAATGCCTCATGTTCATCAACGACATAGTGGAGACACTCCGAAAGCATATCTACAGGGCTCTCACTGCAGACACTCTTGCAGCATTGTGTGCTGCAGAAAACCTACTCACTGCTAAACACATGATGTAAGAATCATTAAATATCCAAGGGAATAGGCGTCAGACTGGAGAGTCTAAATAAATATCTCAAAGACCGTAGTAACATGCTTCTCGTAATCTAAACAGGAAGAAACATTTAAACTAAAACTACAGGAAAGTGAAATTACATGTGAAAAAAACCTTACATATCTTGGTGTAAAACTAGACAAAAGGCTCACCTGGAAGCCACACATGAACACCATAGAACAGAGAGAAACAGGCAATCTATCTCCAATGAAGAAGTTGGCAGGCTAAAACTGGGGAGGAAACTGTCGCAGTCCCAAAAAATGTTTATACCGGAACAGTGAGGCCAGTATTAGAATACGGCATGTCAGTCTGGGACACAACATCCAAAACAAATATAGACCACCTAACATAATTACAAAACTCAGGCCACCGACTAATAATGGGGACTAAGTACCCCAATCAAGGCCATGGAAAAACACCAAACTCAGACCCCTGCATAATAGACGAGAAGAGTAGGTGCTCGTGCCCAGCGAGCAGTTGTGACGCATGCCAAACCATCCCAATCAGGCCATCTTATGCAGGCCAACCATCCCATGCAGACCAAACCATCCCATGCAGGCCACACCATCCCATGCAGACCAAACCATCCCATGCAGGCCAAACACAAAAATCCAGGGAAAAAAGGTTGAAATGGAATAACTTCAAATATACATCACAACAAATGCATAGCTGTCGCAGAGACCTTTTTCCATGCAAAAACAGAAATAGAAATGCTGACGCGCTATGAAGAGCCAAACCATTATCTAGATAACGATTAAATTAACACAGAAGTGCCAGGAAAAGAAAAGAAAGATCATCAGGCCACTTCCGACCTAAGAGCCAAAACTTAAGAGATGATTGAAGGTAAATACAATCCTAAAGAATGGACATATGGGTACATAGATGGATCTGCAGAAGGGGCGGAAACAAATAGTTGAGGCATCTTTATAAAACAAAATAACGGAAAGATAACCCATAAGTTCTTTCCAATAGGGAAAACCTTCTCTAGTTAGTCTGAGGGCAGAATCAATGACACTTCTCCAACCGCTGAAAATTTTCACCGAATTAGAAGCTCACACACATGCCAAGACAGTGATCTTCACAGACTGCAAAGCACTACTCGAATCGGTAAAGAACACAACAAATGCGGACATAACATATATAGTCAGAACTGAGAAAAATGCCATACAAAAGACATCAAAGATCACAATCCAGTGACTCCTCCCATTGTGGAATTACCGGAAACGAGAGAGCCGATGCACTATCCAAATGAGGTGAAGAAATGGAACAATACACCCATAAAGTGCCATATTAGGAGGCTAACATTATCATTAGCTGACAGTATAACATAAAATGGGAAAAATAAATGGGAGAGTGTAACAGTGAAGACCCACTCCACTAGCTACAAAGGCACCAGCAAATAGCAATCTTTCGCCCGAGAAAAGGCCACTCAGACTACTAGACCACTTATTTCGGCTTAAAATCTCCCACACATGTGGGACGGGAATCCAGACCCTATGAACACGTACTTCAAGAATTCCCTGCCCACAAAGATCTAAAATGCCAGACCTGGCCACATGGAGCAGAACTGAAGCAAAACTAGTTCAGATCTGGAAAGGACTGGACTTCCCTTGTCGATATGACTGAAGGTTGAGCATGATCAGAAAGCCTGAACGAAGAAGAAGAACATATAGAACACAAGAATGCACGTAATGCCATCAAATCTCTGCCCACATTTAGCACGATCAGAAAGCCTGAACGAAGAAGAAGAACATATAGAACACATGAGTGCACGTCATGCTATCAAATCTCTGCCAACATCTAGCAGGGACAGCAATGTACACGCATCTGATTCAACGCCGCTTATTTTTCTCGTCTCCTTTCAGCTTCTTCGAGAGCAAATGACGACAGCTGCATATGGCCACCTTACAGGAAGTCTGTATCAAATCACTTAGTATGCGGCGTTTATGTTTGGAGCAACTAATTCTTCATGATGAGGTTACTAACCCATGCACAATCTATTTTAGTAGCCATTTGCAATCATGCTTGGAATATTTTTCAGTGACGCTAAAGTCAGGAAAATGCCTGTTTAGTATATTCCAGAATAATCTTTTCCACTTGTTTCCATTAGAACCTAGTACATCAATGATTGATTTCCATAGTTTCTTACTTGCCGCGGTCTATGTGTATGACAAGGACAAGAATAGCATCACTGCCACTCAGAGAGCTTATCGTAGGAGGCGACTAACTGTGTGACATGGCATAGCACCGGCCATGTTTGTTAAGAGCAGCATAGATTGCGCCTAATAGGCTGCAGGTCTACTTTACTTTAGTGTTTGAGTTTTATTAAAATGGACTCGCACATTAGTTAACCACCCTCCATAAGTGGAGTAATAAGCTGCTCGAGCCTAGCCCGCTAAGCAGGAAATCCTCCTCTTGGCTACATCCATCTCCCATCAGAAGTGGACCTGCGCAGTACTTTTACCCCTGTAGAGGTACAGGTCGACTAAGACTCTCACTTAAACTGTTTCCATTGAATCATTATGAGCTTAAGGCAGCAACGGTCACTCACTACAGATGTCTAGCTTGGAAGGTCTTCTTAAGGTCCAACCAGTACTTTTTCTGCAGGTCTCAGGTTTACTGCGTCTGTTTTAGAAAAGTACTACACTTGACTTTTTCATTTAATTCTTATCTTCTTTTTCTTTTCTTCTACTTCTTCCACTTCTCTTCTTTTGCCTCTTTTCCCTCTCACTCTTCTTTTTTTAATTCATTTTTTCTTCTTCTTCTACCTCTTCTTTTACTTCTTCTTCATGTTTATCTTCTTACGCTTGTAGGCATTAACTTTAATGTCTAAATCAGCCTCGGCCATTGGCTTATCCAGAGAGCATATTCAGGAATGGTACTGCTGACAACTGAATCTGCCTGTGTGTTGCGTCGCTAGAAAGAGAAACATAGCATATTGACATTACAACCTACCAGACATGTCACAAGAGTTCCCTAATGATGGCTATGTAAGACTGGATGCCATATCACGGAAGCAGCCATAATCCACAAGAACAAGACAACGGGACACGCGGTAGCCGGTAGTGAAACAACAAGACCGACTATACTAGTCAAATCGCTGGCCGAACATGTTGGTAACTTTTGTAACAGATGTTTAGCGACAATTCTATTAATGCCGCAGACATACTAATGATAAGTTCCTATCACTAGTTTCTTGAATAGAGGAGTTCTTAGTTATTTTGGCATGTGTTAAGTTTGAAGACTGAGCCGTGCTCTCTTCTATTCAGCTGGTACCACGCATCATATCTTGTGTTGGTCGGGATATTCCACAACTGATCTTGTATCTACCTACACCTGGTAAGCTTTAGACTTCCTCATAAGCTATAATTGTACCAGGTTGACGTGGAGACACACATGTCTACAGGTAACACTGCTGTCTTAAATGAAGTATTAGAAACTTCCTTGTACTAGGCATCATCTTTATATTGAGGTGAGTTGACCAGTTCCCTAATCGCTGTGTTATTTTGCCGTCAGTAAAATAAGTGCATATTTATAGCTGGATCGGCTGGAGCGTGTCATGACATTTTATCAAAGCCTGTACCTTTGCCATGCGAAGCGAGCTCTCTTTCATTCTGCGCATCAGACGTTCTAGACTGAGATAGCCTTCCATATTATAGCTATCAATTCCGTACTAATGAAAGGTTGCTCTGCGTATTCCTAGTTTGGTCGTCTTCTTGAGCTGTCATTATCAGACTTCAGTTATTTGTCAGGATTAATATAAATAACTCGGCCAATAAGCATTAACGGTACAAATGACAGTCAAGTCTTCAGCTGTCCTCAAAATTAAGTAGCATGTCCGTTGCAGAATGTCGCTTTATACAATTGGCAATCTATTTAGCTATTACAAGTTCAGACTTCAGTTATTTGTCAGGACTAACAGAAAATACTCATTCAATAAATTGAACCGTAACGGTAGTAGTCAAGTGTCCGTCGGAGCCCACCAGACTTCAGTTACTTATATTGGCTATAATAAACAACTCATTCAATAAACTAATCTGCGGCAGTAGCGGTCAAGTCTCCAGCTGTGTCCATCAGACTTAAATTATTTATCAAGACTAAGATAAACATCTCACCCAATAAACTGAACCGTAACAGTAGCGGTCAAGTCTCCAGCTGTGCACGTGTATTCACCCGCATCTGTGGCAGGGTCAGCTTTCCCGATGTGAAGTCCTCCAGGAATGCTTCTCACGCGGCCCATGAAATGCACCAGTCTATATCCTTTGAGCCAGTACACCAACTGTTTGGAGTAATGCTTGACTTGACATTTGATGAAAACCGTCTGTCCTGGCAGCAGATTCACCTGCAACGATTTTTGAAAGTTTCGAAATAAACAACTAGTGTAATTATAAAAAAAATTTGTGCAAGGTGTGAAATATAGAAGAGTGGTTAAAATGTTTCACAGAAAACGTGAGAAGGAACGTCACTTAGTCACAGCAGGATTAAGAGATCTTGATTGTAAAGATGAACTTGGTTCTGTTGGAGTTAGGGAAGCCTAGACAGGGAGAAATTAAACTGAAATCAACCGAATTCTCAAATGTCGAGACCTGGAAATATTAAGGTTTTAGCTCTGCGATCTCTGCGGTACAATCTATAATTCTCCAATTACATTTTGTAACTCTGGTCAGAAGAGACATAATTCAATGAAGGAACAATATAGTTGACACTTTAACCTCTCAGAATAGAGTACACAACACTGTAAGCGATATATCATCCTTTTGTTGTTGTTGCTAAAGGCCATTCCTTTATAACTTAATAAAAGCTCTTGACGGCGTTTCTCTGGTAGCCAGTTACAGTGGTTCTTCTTACATTCCGAAGCGTACTTACAAACGTGAAACTAAGCTCACCCGTATTGGGTCATAGTGAGGATCTCCACCTCGTTGGTCTGACTGATGTGACACATCTTGTTTCCAGGAACCCAACGTGAATGAGAGAGAGAGAGAGAGAGAGAGAGAGAAAGAGAGAGAAAGACAGAGAGAGAGAGAAAGCGAGAGAGATTGATGGGGTGGAGTGCACGTGATCAGAATATCGCACCTGACTTTTCTTGATCCCAGAAGAACGAGTGATAGCCATCAATGTTGTCTGAATAGATAGCAATATAGAGTCACATTGTGCAAGACTACCACAAACAGATACTAGTATGACGTACGAAGAGTCAAAACGGCTTATTAAACCCAGATACATGACCAAATGGGAAACTGAACATACTGGTTACACCAAAAACGATGCCTATTACCAGTTGAACAGATGAGAGCAGGTCGTTGTCTTCAGACTTCGCACTGGCCACAATAGACTGAGGTACCACCTATTCAACAAATTGAAGATAGGTGGTACCGACGAATGCCCGTGTGGTACCGGGAAAATGACCGCTGAGCATCTGCTGCAGAACTGCCCGACATACGAGGATCAGAGAGAGCAGATGTGGCCATCACCAGTGGAACCACAAGACAAGCTCTATGGCAGTGTCGACAGCCTCAGGATGACCGCCGCTTTCTTCGAAAAAATAATGGTTACTGTCTTGACTGCGTACGATGAAGAGTCACATTGACACAAGAGATTATCAGTATGCGCTGGCAAGGACCCTCTGTATCGGGCAAGGTTAAAGGGTCAGATTAAGAAGAGACACTCTATCCTTTACTGCTGAGCTTGTGACTCAAGGCTTCTAATCTCACCATGGAGATAAATATATTGGGAAAACGGGAAAACAAGTTCAAATATTTAAAAAGAAATTTATAAAAAGAGAACATGGAAAGCATTCGAAAAGTGATCTGAGGTAATTAATCAAATATTTGCGAAAATGAAGAAAGTTGATGGTAATGAAGATCATAACAATAATGACAAAAAAAAAAAAGAAGATAATAAATGCAGTTCTAAATAAAAAAATTACCAATTATAATAATGAAGTAGAATTTGATCTTTTAAAAGAAACATGATCAATATTGGCGAAAGTTAAGATAATGAAAATGACGAGGAGACAATGATATATACAGAGAAGATTGGCTAACACTGGACAACAGTCAGAATGTACCCGAGACAAAAGTACGAGACCAATAGTTCTATGACTAATCTTGGAGACAGTAACATAAGTACGATCTATAGTTCTATGACTAATCTTGGAGACAGTAAACATAAGTACGATCTTACAGTTCTATGACTAATCTTGGAGACAGTAAACATAAGTACGATCTTACAGTTCTATGACTAATCTTGGAGACAGTAAACATAAGTAAGATCTATAGTTCTATGACTAATCTTGGAGACAGTAAACATAAGTACGATCTTACAGTTATATGACTAATCTTGGAGACAGTAAACATAAGTACGATCTTACAGTTCTATGACTAATCTTGGAGACAGTAAACATAAGTACGATCTTACAGTTCTATGACTAATCTTGGAGACAGTAAACATAAGTAAGATCTATAGTTCTATGACTAATCTTGGAGACAGTAAACATAAGTAAGATCTATAGTTCTATGACTAATCTTGGAGACATTAAACATATGTACGATCCTACAGTTCTACGACTAATCTTGGAGACACTAAAAATAGGCAAGACTAAGAGTTCCATGTTCATTCTAGGAGACAATATACAAAAGTGAGTAAGTCCTTAAGGTCCATGATTAAAGTTGCTGACACTAAGCATAAGAAAGAACAAGAGTTCCACTTAATGTTGGAGACTGTGAACATAAGTAAGGACAAACGTTATATGATTAATGTTGAAGACACTTAACATAAGTAAGACCAAGAGTTCCACTTAATGTTGGAGACTGTGAACATAAGTAAGGACAAACGTTATATGATTAATGTTGAAGACACTTAACATAAGTAAAGCCAAGAATTCCATTATTAATGTTGGAGAAACTTAACATAATTAAAGCCAAGAACTCCATTATTAATTTTGGAGACACTAAACATAAGTAAATAAGTAAGCTCTTGAGTTTCATGATTAATGTTGCTGACGCTAAACATAAGTAAGACCAAGAGTTCCATCAGTAATCTTGGAGACACAAAGCATTAGTAAGACTTAGTGCTACATGATTAGTCTTGGTGACACTAAACAAATGTAAGACCACGAGTTGCACGATTAATATTGCTGACACTAAACATAAGTAAATAAGTAAGCTCTTGAGTTCCATGATTAGTCTTGGTGACACTAAACAAATGTAAGACCACGAGTTGCATGATTAATATTGCTGACACTAAACATAAGTACGACCAAGAATTTCGTGATTATTCTTGGAAACACTAAACATTAGTCAGTTCTTGAGTTACCTGACTGCCATATTGAATGTATGCATATAAAAGACTGGAATATGAATATGTGTAAGCCTGATTTAAACCAACCTGACCTCCAACGTCAACTGTGATTTTCTTGGCCCTATATAACTGTATAATGGTAGAGTTATCAGATAATATGGAGTACTTCTCAGACTGTTTTCTGTCAGGGCAGTTTGTGATGTGACATTTTCGTGTTTTTGCTGGCTGTCGAACTGGGCATTGTTTTTCTGATACTTTGTATTTCTCGTTTTGCAATGATGAACTCTCGCACTTGACTTCACGGGTTTGGGTTCCAGTCCCACACGTTTTTGAACACTAGATTTGTAATAAAATGAAGAAAATAATATATTAATATGTGATGTTTGAAATAATAATTGTTTTCATTATGTTTAATTGCGTCATTTTCATGTGATCGTCTTTTCTTTTGACAAATATTAGTGACATTTTCTTGCTTAAAAAAGATAATAATTTTTGAGCAAAGAGTACTGATAATTTTTGAATTTTATATTGAAAATATGTAATCTTTGCACACAGATTAGGGAGAGTGTCTGACTTCGTCTAATCTGTAAACAAATACTAGCGAGAGTGTCTGACTTCGTCTAATCTGTAAACAAATACTAGCGAGAGAGTCAAGGCTCTTCTATCTTTGAACATATGTTAGTGAGACAGTTATCGCTCTTTAAATCTATGAACGTATGCTAGCCCGAGAATCTTGTCTGCTAACATTTTGCAAAAGTGTTAGTGTGGAATTTTTGTTTAATCAAGAAAAAGGAGGCCGCCATTTTATACATAAACCTACTAACGAGTTGGTCTCATGATGTTAGTATGATATTATTGTCTGTAAATATATTTGAACAGATGTTATCGTCTGTAATTATTTTGTTTAAAAATGTTAGTGAGAAGCTCTTAACCTTATACATATTTTACTAAATGTAAGTGGGATATTTTTTACTTTAATTCATTTTTTGTTAACCAAATGTTAGCTAATCTTGCTTTTTCATTGTATCTTAACAAATATTAGTTGCAGCGGGTCTTGCCTAGTCTTACCTCTGACCACTCTCCCTTTGTCCAATGTTCTGTACACGAGTGATTATTGCAGGACCTTGTTCCTGGTGGAGACGGTGTGGGACATTCCGTTTCAGGAACCTCAGACCCTTGACTGTCTCCGAGCTGCGGATCACTACGAATGCAACGAACCGAGCGAACCTGAACACCTCCACCGCACTTGACGGGACATACACCAAACTCGGAGGTCACCCACCTGACTCGATCAATGAAAAGAACATGGCAAGGCCTAAATACAAAGTACATATCGGACGCATGTAACAAAGACTGTACATTATAACCAATAGAGTAAACGTATTTTCGGCCGTATATACTACTCAACATAATTCAACAGCCACTTGCCAAACCACATTAAGAATCTGAAATAATAAATCAAATCACATTTAATCACATTGTTCTTTAGTCACTTGGACATCATTTGTGTGACAGCTTCATATGAACAACGAACGTGTAGAGGAACAATTGATGTTTAACACATCCTTCTTTCTGTATCTCAGGTGTGACTGCTGCAGAAATAAAGATGACGTGTAACGTGAGTAACCACCAGGGGCATTGATACAAACCAACTAACGTTGCCTCGTGAATAAAATCAACCTCCTAATAGTGTGCTGTGATATCGCCTACCACTCCTGTTGCAGCTTCTGAAAAAAATAGTTGAAGTCACCAGCTGGTGAACGGTTAACCTTGTTGATCATATTAGGACTGCCCAAGGATGCTCAAGAGGGTTGAGGTCAGGTGTGAGTGTTAGCCAGTCCTTGATGGTGACATGTTTCGGCTGGAAGAAGCCATTACATACACGAGCACAGTGGGGCGTGACGTTGTCATCTTGGAGCACATCACCTTTCGCATTGCCTGAAGTGATGTGAGTATAAGAGCATGAAGAATATGATCTCTATTTATAACGTATGTCAGGTTTTCTTCCACAGGATGCAGCTGTGTTCTATCATCATCATCAAATGCCCTGTCGACTGACGTTAGAGATAATGTATTTCCAATTCGTCTTATCACAATGTGTCATTCATCAGTTCCGCTGTTGGTCGTCTACAACATTCCTCCAAGCTATCCAATTTTTTCGCTTCTTGCCTCACAATGTTCCTGTCCTATGCAATTCTGCCCGTTGTCACTATGCGTTTCCAGTCGCCTCTTTTCATGTAATGTCCGAAAAAGGATGACTGACTTATTTAGATTTTTGCCCTTAGCTATTTTTGTGTCTGTTACTCTTCAAGTATCATGTATTAGCTTTTTTTGCAGTCCATCGAGTTTTCAACATTCTTCTGTAAAGCACATACCGCTACTTCCAACGATCCCTGTGATAGCATGTTTATTGTCCATGACTAGCTTCCATATGTTACTACCGGCTCCAAATATCATCTAAGAACTCTCTTCTTTAATTCCAGAGTGACGAAAATACAATCTTGCACAACAAAGCAAAGGCAGCCTTCATAAAAGAGAAGAAGAAGAGTACGAGAGAAAGCTGGCCCAAACTGACCACTCCTTAAACCTGGACAAGAATACTAAAGGACTGTGGAACCTCATCATAACGCCTTAACGACAAGAACGAGAGAACCAAAAACTATGTTACATTCGATGGTAGGCCAGGTTACGGGCATGGCGGCAGCAGACCTAATGGGAAGAGCTTATGAAGCAGAGAGAGCCAAAACCATGTTACATGCGATCATAGGCAGGCGGCAGCAGACCTAATTACCAGATCTTATCAGTAAGAAAGTAAGGAGCATGTTTCCGGAAAAAGAGTTAAAGAAGTAAGAACACAGATCAAAGCTCTAAAACAAAAAACAACAGCACAGGCACTACAACAGAGTGCATGATAGTGATGTTCACACTACATGATCTTGAAGACAAAATTAAAAAAGAAGAGAAAAGCAACAGCTGCAGATGGTATCACATATGAATTCTTCAAACACCCCGGCTCCATTGCCAAAAGGTTCCTCTTTGGAATTTTTATCCAGAGCTGGCACGGGGGTACTGTTCTGATACTCTGGAAGGAGGCTTACATTAAACCTATTCATAAACCAAGAAAAGACAAACACGATTCTAAAACACAGACCCATCAGTCTCCTTAGCTGTATGGGGAAACTGATTGGAGGACTAATAAATAAAAGACTCACCTGGTACCTTGAAACCAACTCGCCTCAACTCAAACAGGATACAGGCAGCAAAGAGGAACAATTAACACATCTAACACAGTACATAGAAAACGCCTTTCAAGAGGACAAAGAAAGTTCCAGCCATTTTCTTTGATCTCTGAAGGTACTTCAATACTGTCGAGAGAAGGACTGAAACTGAAACTCCTCGAATCGGGAGTTACCAACAACATGTTCTCGGGGAATAAAAGTTACCCCTTCCATAGATCTGCCAGAGTCAAATTGTACTACTATACCAGCAGGTCAGTCAGGCTGAGAGAGGGAGTTCCACACGAAAGTGTAAAAGCACCTACTCTCTTCTTGATATATATATATAAACGACATCACTAAATGCTGCCATCAGCATGTCTCAAACAGCTTACACGCAGATGACTTCTCGGTGTAGACAACGACAGAACACACAACAACAGCCTCACACATGCTCCAAAAGACAGTAGGGAAGGTGGAGAACTGTAAAACAGAGTGGGGACTGAAAAATATAGCACAATAAAACCTCTAACACTCTCATTTAACTCTCTCCCAAGCCCCTAAAATAACAGAAAAGAAAAAAGAGATAATTACAAAAAGGTAAATAAAACAACAAGTACCCCAACTGGACACACCCACATTCCTTAGAGTCACATTTGACACGACACTTACTTAGAAGCATAATAGAGACAATCCAGACAAGGGTCATAAAAAGACTCAGTGATGAAAAAAAATGGCTGGTACAACAAAAAAATCCTCAAGCAGGTCTACACTGGTGCAATTAAATCAATCATGGAATTTGCCTCTAGCACTCGGGTAACAGCGGCCAAAACAAATGCTGGAAAAAACTAGACCGAGTCCAAAATACAAGTCTCAGAATTACCCTTGGGACATTGAAAAGGACTATAATAACAGAGCTGGGAAAAACAGCAAATATTGAGCCCCTCGAATCAAGGAGAAAATACAAATCCCTTACTCAGTTTGAAAAAAACTAAAGAGGCTACCTGATTTTCCTCTACACTATAAGTTCCAAGAGAGAACTAAAAACAGACTACTAAGGAAAAGCCCTAGCCACCCGGCCAGAGAAGTCCACAGATATAACGCAGACATCATGGAAGCGGAAATAAAAAAGTTCGAAGCACTCATTCCAGAACCTTGGTCATTGAATAAGGACTGGTCCAAAATAATCTTAGAGATACCAGGCTGAACGACGAAAAGTGAGCAGTCGGCAACATAATAACAAATCTAGGTTCTGCAGGAGCTCAAGAGATAGTAACATAGCATCTCTTGGACACACGTGTACACAGATGGATCAGCCTGGGATAGGGATAGAAAGAGGCAGTAGAATCTACATCGCACATCCACTAGTGACATTCAAAATCACTTCATACCAGCATTAGATACTTGTACCAATCTTTTAGCTGAAGCAACAACTGTTCATGCAGCAACTCAGATTCTTATCAGCCAAAAGAATAACTACAAGGAAAGCGGTCATTCTAGCAGACTCCAGGAGTGTGCTCCAAGCCATCACAAGCCCCAAACTAGATAGACTCACGAAATAAAATACAACACCGGATTGCTGTTTCAAAAAAAAAAAAAAAAAAAAACAGATCACGTCCTGTAATAGATTACAACCCAAAACATGATCTTTAGAAACGAGAAAGCAGATGAGCTCGCACAATTTGGAAGTGGCGAAATACAGACTTGCCATCCACAACTATTCACGAGAAAAAAATGGAGAGACCAGCACAAAGATTACAAGCCAGAAAATAACAGCATAGACAAACTTGGCAAACATGTACAGACAAAGATAATCAGACTCAGAACGGGACATCGCAGACTCAAGGCCCACCTCCACAGAATAGGTCTCAGAGACACTGCCACGTGCGATTGTGGAGCACCCAAGCAAACACCAGAACATATTCTGCAGGACTGCCCTACCTATGCAGACAAAATAGAGGCAGTTTGGCTCGGGAGAGTGACCATACTCGAAAAGCTGTGGGGGAACCGTCGAAGACCTGAGAAACGAACAGTGAACCTCACCGGACTAGAAGCATTGCATCAGTTGATCGAAGAAGAAGACGGAGAATCCCATAGTCATGTGCAACATGTCAAAGTCACCACATACCGTGATTGAGACAGTCCCATAGCGAAAATTGTAAAATTGTAAAATGTGGACTCGTCCGTAAAGAGTACCATGGGCCACAACTGACGGGGCCATGTCAACGAGCTAACATCAATGGACTTCTGTAACGCAAGGGCGTACTGCAGGACGTCTTGAGTGAAGTTTTGCCTGATGAAGCCGGTTGCGAATCGTTTAGTTGTTGACAATGACGTTACTTGTTGCTCTCAGTTGCGCGCTCATTGAGCTGGATGTAGATGTACCAGTACAATGTATCGATCTTGGTGCATATTGGTTATTCTTGGACGCACATACCTTCTGACTTGTTCCACTTGCACTTGATACATTTACCTTGCAGTCTTTGAATAGACAAATAAATGTCTGCAATGCGTCTGACAAACTCTCGTTTTGGCACACTTCTTTGAAATTATACAATGACACGCCATCTGTCAATAACATTAAGTTTGTCATCACAGAGACATTATTAAACAGTCCCACCAATGTGACCACACATATTCTTGGTGTCCAGTCAAAGTGATTAAACTGTACATTTTTTCCCGACTGCAAGAAATATATCCTTTCTGAGGGGAAACATGCAAATCATTGACACATACTTCTGATTTTCTTGTAATTTGGACTGCCTATAACAACTGAAGAATGTTTCCTCATCAAGTAGTTTATTAATGTACCTACCCATTACAATCAGTTGAATGACGCGGCCATTTCAGTATTTCTAGAAATAGTTGATGTCCCAACTCAACTAAAATTGACAAGTCCCTTTAATTATTGTGAGTGTTGGTGTGCGTGCATGTGCCCGCATGTTCTATCACCCTCCTCTACGTATGCGAGACCTGGGCGGTGTAGAGTAGTCATGCCAGACGGCACAAACACTTCCACATTGTCTGTGTGCCCTAGCTACTCAGGATCAACTGACAGGGTACCAGACCACGAAGTGCTCCAAGCGCCAACACTCCATAACAACTACAATATGTTGCTAATCACCCAGGTTCGGTGGGGGGCCTTGGCCTGCTGTCCCCCAACCACTGCCTGCTGTCCCCCAACCACTGCCTGCTGTCCCCCAACCACTGCCTGCTGTCCCCCAACCACTGCCTGCTGTCCCCCAACCACTGCCTGCTGTCCCCCAACGACTGCCTGCTGTCCCCCAACCACTGCCTGCTGTCCCCCAACCACTGCCTGCTGTCCCCCAACCACTGCCTGCTGTCCCCCAACCACTGCCTGCTGTCCCCCAACCACTGCCTGCATAAGTAAATCATTATGGTGCACGCAATATAGGCAAGCGTTCAGCTGACGTGCAGAATAAAAGGTACAATGATTAGCTGAAGTCTTTTATAGTGATCTTGCCTCTTTCAATTCGCTTGCGTCGGACCGCCGGATCGACACTCTACAACCACACAAGGTTCTCGACTGGATAAGCAGACGTGTCTGATGCAGTAAGGGATCAGCGAGCAGCTCGAAAGGTCGTCACGCAGGACGACCCGGCTGCCAGCACCGTCTACGCTTGCCACTCGCGCGCTAGAGTGTGCTGACCCAGGATAGGACTGCACAGCCACTTGCAAAGCCTTTACGAGTCCACCTGTGATCACTCGCATCTGCTGCTGTCGTCCTCTTTCCTTGCGACGAGGGCTGCTACAACAACAACAGCAGCTACTACTACTTCTACTACTACTACTACTGCTACTACTACTACTACTACTATTGCAACTACTACTGCTACTACTACTATTGCTACTACTACTACTACTACTTCTACTACTACTACTACTATTGCTACTACTACTGCTACTACTACTAATACTATTGCTACTACTACTACTACTATTACTACTACCATACTACTACTACTATTGCTACTACTACCACTGCTACTACCACTACTACTACTACTACTACTACTACTACTACTACTACTTCTACTATTTCTACCACTGCAACAGTGCAGTCCTTTATTTCTTAGATTTATTTTATTTCTTGAAACTATTTTTTTTCCCCAAAGTGTGTGTCTTGTGCAGAATTTGATTTCCAGTATTTTACTCCCATCTCGTACCCCCACTCTCACAAACACCCTCCCCTCCTACTTTCAGAAAATAAGTCCCTTACACGCCGTGGTAGAAGTGGTAGAACTGTATCAAGTCGATTGTCTCTTTATATTTGTGTGTTCTTATTTCTATTTCTTTCTGATATGTCACCTTCAATACTTATTTTGTTTTTTGGATACTATTATTAACTAATTTAATGTTGCTGTTTTCTTTATTTGAGACAACCAAGTTTTGTGTTGAATTTCTCATCTTCGTTTTGTCTTCTGCATTTTCTAAGAGTTTTCTGTCATTTGATGTTTATTATTAATTTTAAGTGAACGATTGCAATCTCATATCTGGTTGTTATAATACTGAAATCTGAACTCGTGGTTTCGTACTAATTCTGTTAATATATTTCCAAGCTCGAATGAATCTTGCATATGTTCTACACTAACAGCCAATTACGTGTCTGTTTTGTATCATGGAAGTATATTTTAAATGAACGTTTGACACGCTCAGAAGGCTTTCTGTAGAGGGGAGTGAACTGTTGATATGTTTCTGCTGTTGTTTTCATTATTATTATTATTATTCAGACATTTACACATTCATGTATTTTCTATCATTCATGGTGTTGATTTCCCTTAACATGTAGCAGCGGGTATTGTTTTTCTTTTTATACTCTCTGTCCTTTATGTAGTCTTTGGTCATTTCACTATCCAATTTGCCCAATTTAGTTAGTTAAGTTTAATCATAACAACCATCTGGAGGACCCCGGTCCACCTTCATCAGCACGCTCGGGATGTGAGGAAAGCTACTGCAACCTGAAACTTAAAGTTCTTTTCAGGGAGCACAAAAGAGTAACCTACACATTGTGGGCATTGGCAAACAACAACAATGCTTAATTGAATTTTAGCTTCATTATTGAAAATAGTGTAGTGTAGGGGTGTAAGCCGGGTCCAAGATTGGTTTGAAATCCGAGCGTACCGCGTTGGAAATCACTTGGTGTCCAAGTTTGACTGATTACGTCGGGGAATTTTCTCGGTATGACCACTTTTCCATGTACAGAAATGATTGACAAAAAATACTGTACTGCATCATACAGACACTCATACAAACACTGACCAATACCTAAAGGAATCCAGAAAGTCAAAGAAACAAAAAGGCTTCGTGGTTCTTAATTGCAAGTGTTTCTCGTTCCATCTGAATGTCTTCAGTGAAAACTTAGTTAAAATTTTTTTTTTAAAATAGCTTTTATTTCCTTCACATGAGACCATCACCAAGTGCCAACACTAGACAAGCTCTATGGCAGTGTCGACAGCCTCAGGATGACAGCTGCTTTCTTTGAACAAATTCAAGTTGACGTCTGACAGCGTACGAAGAAGAAGAAGAAGACGATTTCTTTCATTATTCTATCATAACCCAACTTCGTGGACGTTCACTGTTGACATTTTATACTTTTTTTGTTGTCCATAATCTACTGACATAGGCAGCATAGTCTTTAAGTGACACAGGGGATCAGTGTTTTGCGTTCAATTATAATGGTACAGTCAGTTTTGACTCATAATTATCTACAACGACGTTGGTTAAATGCACAATACCAGCATGTTGTGCACATTTTTTTTGTTTTACACTTTCCTGGAGCAATTGTTGCAGAACGTTTGATTGTGTCCATGGGTACTAAAATAGGCAAGTAAAGTTGACCTTCAGCAATAAAGCTTTGACCTACATGCATAAGGTTCTACTATTTATTTGGGTTTGGTAAGTCAATAATTTATTTGGCTTACTTACCCGAGTCTGGGATACTCTCACGAAGGGCAGTATGTGCGTTGTCGGTAATTTGCAGCAAGATTATGACGACCTGCACACAGATTTTAAAAGGCTTAAGTTATACAAGTTTATGTTTATCTGCTTATTACTAGATCTAAAACCATATCTATATCAATCTGCATATTACTAGTGATATTAGCCCAACGAAAGGAGGTTGCAAAAACACATGCAGAATGGCACAATGGAAAACTGAATCTTTATCCGATCAATGGCATGTGCAATGGGGTAGCCAAAATACTTGATGTCGACTTCTTCCTGTGTTTTTCAACCCGCTTCCAAGCCCACCTCACTCCACACATGATTTCACAATAACAAAAGTTAAGATGCTAGTACAAAATAAACATTACGATATAGTTCAAGATTGCAATCCTCTCCATCGAACTGTCACTCAACACCTATTTTAAACTAGGACATGCCAGCACCAGGGCGGTCAGTGCGCTTCCCTGTCACGGCGAACTGACCCAGTCTAGTTATGATGCAATTCTCCCCATCTCTAAATTTTTTACCTGAATTTTCTGAGTTAGTACAGCCAAGACGAAAACATGAGATGTGCATATAGAAGTCTCTAGCACTTCATCCCAGAGCTTTCTATGAGAACTTCAAAATTGGAAATTGTGAGAATAACAAAGTAAGGAATGAAAGAGAGCGAGTGAAAGAGAGAGAAAGAGTGCGTGAGAGAGTGAGAGAGAGAGAGAGAGAGAGAGAGAGTGAGAGATATTCAGAGATAATGGAAGACTTATATAGCTTCATTCTTTTCTGATTCTTCTCTCCTGCACATTACACGTATGTATATATATATATATATATAAATATATGTGTGTGTGTGTGTGTGTGTGTGTGTGTGTGCGTGCGCGCGTGTATGTACGTATGTATATATGTTTGTGTATGTGTCATGAAAAGCAAGCGCTCGATCTATTCTGCTATTTATGTTTGTATTAATTCCATTACTACTCTAATTAAACAAGCGCATATATAGACACATCCACGTACGCTGTTAAGTGTATGTGTCCTACACAGCCGGGCTTTCCCCTCTTATCATTCATACTGGGAAGGGCCCAGAAGTGTCTACACATTTGCAGAGATTTGACGTTTAATAGTGCTTGCACGTGAAAGATAACACAACGTAAACCATGTTCTATTATCGTGCCCCTTAGGGATTAATCACCAGTTGTTTTTTAAGTCGAACTTGGTGACCTTGAGCATTTAACACCGTCGAGGGAGGGATTTCAAACTCTTAGGAGGTAATTCGAGAAGCTTGGTGTAGACCTGGGAGTACTGCTTAAATAAATGGTAAAGGAGGTACTCATCAGACTGAAATATACGGGAAACACGCACAACACACACAGATAATAGAGAACGAATGAAACACGCACAACACACTCTGAGAACAGAATATCGCATACATTACAATAAACGTGAATTGAAAATGCAGTTTTCATGTGTTTTTTTTAGATTTCTGATAACACTATTTGTTTCTGGTTTGATTAAAGGTTTGCCTTTCCGAATTCTACAGCCAAATAGGACGCATATTTCCACCCGAGATAGTAGTCCTTCAGGGGAAATCAGGACGTATTGACCGGTGTATGTTTCCTGCAAGGTGACCAGATGTAGCCGTACCCCATGCTCCTACTTGAGTGAAATAGGATACGATGATTTTGATCAACTGCTATGCTTTCCTTAGCGCGACCTCATCGCGTAGAACAAATTGCAGCAGAAACCATCACTACAAAATAGACAGGGCTTGGTGTAGCTTCATGAAGCCGTCAACTGTAGCTGTGATCCTATAGTTCGGCAAGTGATAGGAAGCCGGCCGGTTTTCTATTCTACAGTCCTTCTTGGTGATTCTGGCATCTGGTGTCTTTTATTTCGTTTAAGTTAAGAACTATAGAATACTATAACATTCCAATCATTGGTAGCAATATAGAAAAAGTAGGAGAAACAACACTTGTACAGAAAAAATATATTAACATACGAGTACAAACGGCGCTTTCATTGCATAGGTGGAACTTAAATATCAATTAACATGAAATAAATCCAGCATAGAAATACAAAAGCTCAACTCGAATGTAAAGTCTGTTGTTTTGTATGGTTCTGAAACGACACAAACAGCAATCGAAAAGGTATAGGCTTTCATAAATGGGTGTCCTGTCACATAAAAGGTCATGTCAATATTCCTCTATGCTTGTGAGACATGGACAGTTACAACTGACCTTCAACGAAGGATGCATGTCTTCGAGATGAGATGTTTCCGAAGACTTTTAAACGTCACGTACGAAGATCGAGTTACAAATGAGGAAAAACGAGATAGAATTACAACAGCAATAGGGCCTTTTGAAGACCTCTTGGCAACTGTCAAAAGAAAGAAACTGGCTTGGTACGATCACATATCGAGATAAAATGGTTTTGCAAATACAATCTTCCACGGAAAGGTGCATGGCAGACGACGAAGAGGCCGTCCCAAAAAGAAATGGGAGAACAACACAAAAGAATGGACCAATCTCCGACCAGAAGAATCACAGAGAAGGGTTGCGTGGTGTTGTGAGGTTGTCTTCATGTGTGCCACAACGACCTCACCGGTTACGGGATGACATGTGACCTGTAAATGGGTGTTGCAAAGAACAGAGAGATTGAAACTGTGTGCCATGATCATGAATATCGAGTTGTTGATAAGAACAAGATATATATCAGTTGACACGACATGCGGGTTAGGCGCTAGTGTTTGGTAGGACACATAAAATAACCAACTGATAGCATTATAAGACAGTCTCTGTTTGTTTTAAAATCGAAAAGGCAGACCTAAATAAATACGAAACGAGAACTGCAGACAAACATAAAGTCAACAGGCATAACGTGAACAGAGATGGAATTAATAGCACATGATAGGAGCACTTGGTGCGTATTTGTTGAAGATCTGTGCTCTACAGTGTGATAAAGGGTTTTCATGATTAATCTTACAATTGTGCCTTTAAAGGGGACTAAAGATGGTTGTCCATGCAGCCAGCAAGCTCATCATGTAAAACTATTACTGTGAAACCACACCTGCAAATGCCCCGATTCAGGTGCACCGTAAAGTGACAATATGTAGTATTGAGCAAATGCTTCACACTGATAAAAATAACAGAAAATCAGAACAGCTGTTTTCTAGTCTCTTCCAGTGAGTGTCTGGTTGTATCTTCCAGTGAGTGTCTGGTTGTCTTTCCAGTGAGTGTATGGTCGTCTTTTCCAGTGAGTGTCTGGTTGTCTCTTCCAGTGAGTGCCTGGTTGTCTCTTCCAGTGAATGTCTGGTTGTCTCTTCCAGTGAGTATCTGGTTGTCTCTTCCAGTGAGTGTCTGGTTGTCTCTTCCAGTGAATGTCTGGTTGTCTCTTCCAGTGAATGTCTGGTTGTCTCTTCCAGTGAATGTCTGGTTGTCTCTTCCAGTGAGTGTCTGGTTGTCTCTTCCAGTGAATGTCTGGTTGTCTCTTCCAGTGAATGTCTGGTTGTCTCTTCCAGTGAATGTCTGGTTGTCTCTTCCAGTGAATGTCTGGTTGTCTCTTCCAGTGAGTGTCTGGTTGTCTCTTCCAGTGAATGTCTGGTTGTCTCTTCCAGTGAATGTCTGGTTGTCTCTTCCAGTGAAAGTCTGGTTGTCTCTTCCAGTGAGTGTCTGGCTGTCTCTTCCAGTGAGTGTCTGGTTGTCTCTTCCAGTGAGTGTCTGGTTGTCTCTTCCAGTGAATGTCTGGTTGTCTCTTCCAGTGAGTGTCTGGTTGTCTCTTCCAGTGAGTGTCTGGTTGTCTCTTCCAGTGAATGTCTGGTTGTCTATTCCAGTGAATGTCTGGTTGTCTCTTCCAGTGAATGTCTGGTTGTCTCTTCCAGTGAATGTCTGGTAGTCTCTTCCAGTGAATATCTGGTTGTCTCTTCCAGTGAGTGTCTGGTTGTCTCTTCCAGTGAATGTCTGGTAATCTCTTCCAGTGAGTGTCTGTTTGTCTCTTCCAGTGAGTGTCTGGTTGTCTCTTCCAGTGAGTGTCTGTTTGTCTCTTCTAGTGAACGTCTGGTTGTCTCTTCCAGTGAGTGTCTGGTTGTCTCTTCCAGTGAGTGTCTGGTTGTCTCTACCAGTGAATGTCTGGTTGTCTCTTCCAGTGAGTGTCTAGTTGTCTCTTCCAGTGAATGTCTGGTTGTCTCTTCCAGTGAGTGTCTGGTTGTCTCTTCCAGTGAGTGTCTGTTTGTGTCTTCCATTGAGTGTCTGGTTGTCTCTTCCAGTGAATGTCTGGTTGTCTCTTCTAGTGAATGTCTGGTTGTCTCTTCCAGTGAATGTCTGGTTGTCTCTTCCAGGGAATATCTGGTTGTCTCTTCCAGTGAATGTCTGGTTGTCTCTTCCAGTGAATATCTGGTTGTCTCTTACAGTGAATGTCTGGTTGCCTCTTCCAGTGAGTGTCTGGTTGTCTTTTTCAGTGAGTGTTTGGTTGTCTCTTCCAGTGAATGTATGGTTGTCTCTTCCAGTGAATATCTGGTTGTCTCTTCCAGTGAATGTTTGGTTGTCTCTTCCAGTGAATGTCTGGTTGTCCCTTCCAGTGAGTGTCTGGTTGTCTCTTCCAGTGAGTGTCTGGTTGTCTTTTCCACTGAGTGTCTGTTTGTCTCTTTCAGTGAGTGTCTGGTTGTCTCTTCCAGTGAGTGTCTGGTTGTCTCTTCCAGTGAATGTCTGGTTGTCTCTTCCAGTGAATGTCTCGTTGTCTCTTCCAGTGAATGTCTGGTTGTCTCTTCCAGTGAATGTCTGGTTGTCTCTTCCAGTGAATATCTGGTTGTCTCTTCCAGTGAGTGTCTGGTTGTCTCTTCCAGTGAATGTCTGGTAATCTCTTCCAGTGAGTGTCTGGTTGTCTCTTCCAGTGAGTGTCTGGTTGTCTCTTCCAGTGAGTGTCTGTTTGTCTCTTCTAGTGAACGTCTGGTTGTCTCTTCCAGTGAGTGTCTGGTTGTCACTTCCAGTGAGTGTCTGTTTGTCTCTTCCATTGATTGTCTGGTTGTCTCTACCAGTGAATGTCTGTTTGTCTCTTCCAGTGAGTGTCTATTTGTCTCTTCCAGTGAATGTCTGGTTGTCTCTTCCAGTGAATGTCTGGTTGTCTCTTCCAGTTAGTGTCTGGTTGTCTCTTCCAGTGAGTGTCTATTTGTCTCTTCCATTGAGTGTCTGGTTGTCTCTTCCAGTGAATGTCTGGTTGTCTTTTCTAGGGAATGTCTGATTGTCTCTTCCAGTGAATGTCTGGTTGTCTCTTCCAGTGAATATCTGGTTGTCTCTTCCAGTGAATGTCTGGTTGTCTCTTCCAGTGAATATCTGGTTGTCTCCTCCAGTGAGTGTCTGGTTGTCTCTTCCAGTGAATGTCTGGTTGTCTCTTCCAGTGAATATCTGGTTGTCTCTTCCAGTGAGTGTCTGGTTGTCTCTTCCAGTGAATGTCTGGTAATCTCTTCCAGTGAGTGTCTGGTTGTCTCTTCCAGTGAGTGTCTGGTTGTCTCTTCCAGTGAGTGTCTGGTTGTCTCTTCCAGTGAGTGTCTAGTTGTCTCTTCCAGTGAATGTCTGGTTGCCTCTTCCAGTGAGTGTCTGGTTGTCTTTTTCAGTGAGTGTCTGGTTGTCTCTTCCAGTGAATGTTTGGTTGTCTCTTCCAGTGAATGTCTGGTTGTCTCTTCCAGTGAATGTCTGGTTGTCTCTTCCAGTGAATGTCTGGTTGTCTCTTCCAGCGAGTGTCTGCTTGTCTCTTCCAGTGAGTGTCTGGTTGTCTTTTCCAGTGAGTGTCTGTTTGTCTCTTCCAGTGAGTGTCTGGTTGTCTCTTCCAGTGAGTGTCTGGTTGTCTCTTCCAGAGAATGTCTGGTTGTCTCTTCCAGTGAATGTCTAGTTGTCTCTTCCTGTGAATGTCTGGTTGTCTCTTTCAGTGAGTGTCTGGTTGTCTTTTCCAGTGAGTGTCTGGTTGTCTCTTTAAGTGAATGTCTGGTTGCCTTTTCCAATGAATGTCTGGTTGTCTCTTCCATTGAGTATCTGGTTGTCTCTTTCAGTGAGTGTCTGATTGTCTTTTCCAGTGAGTGTCTGTTTGTCTCTTCCAGTGAGTGTCTAGTTGTCTCTTCCAGTGAGTGTCTGGTTGTCTTTTCTAGTGAGTGTCTGTTTGTCTATTGCAGTGAGTGTCTGGTTGTCTCTTCCAGTGAGTGTCTGGTTGTCTCTTCCAGTTAGTGTCTGGTTGTCTCTTCCAGTTAGTGTCTGGTTGTCTCTTCCAGTGAGTGTCTGGTTGTCTCTTCCAGTGAGTGTCTGTTTGTCTCTTCCAGCGAGTGTCTGGTTATCTCTTCCAGTGAGTGTCTAGTTGTCTCTTCCAGTGAATGTCTGGTTGTCTCTTCCATTGAGTGTCTGGTTGTCTTTTCCAGTGAGTGTCTGTTTGTCTCTTCCAGTGAGTGTCTGGTTGTCTCTTTCAGTGAGTGTCTTGTTGTCTCTTCCAGTTAATGTCTGGTTGTCTCTTCCAGTGAATGTCTGGTTGTCTCTTCCAGTGAATGTCTGGTTGTCTCTTCCAGTGAGTGTCTGGTTGTCTTTTCCAGTGAGTGTCTGGTTGTCTCTTTAAGTGAATGTCTGGTTGTCTTTTCCAATGAATGTCTGGTTGTCTCTTCAAGTGAGTGTCTGGTTGTCTCTTTCAGTGAGTGTCTGGTTGTCTTTTCCAGTGAGTGTCTGTTTGTCTCTTCCAGTGAGTGTCTGGTTGCCTCTTCCAGTGAGTGTCTGGTTGTCTCTTCCAGTGAGTGTCTGGTTGTCTCTTCCAGTTAGTGTCTGGTTGTCTCTTCCAGTGAGTGTCTGGTTGTCTCTTCCAGTGAGTGTCTGTTTGTCTCTTCCAGTGAGTGTCTGGTTGTCTCTTCCAGTGAGTGTCTAGTTGTCTCTTCCAGTGAATGTCTGGTTGTCTTTTCCAGTGAATGTCTGGTTGTCTCTTCCAGTGAGTGTCTGGTTGTCTCTTCCAGTGTATGTCTGTTTGTCTCTTCCATTGAGTGTCTGGTTGTCTCTTCCAGTGAATGTCTAGTTGTCTCTTCCAATGAATGTCTGGTTGTCTCTTCCAGTGAATGTCTGGTTGTCTCTTCCAGTGAATGTCTTATAGTCTCTTTCAGTAAATATCTGGTTGTCTCTTCCATTGAATGTCTGGTTGTCTCTTCCAGTGAATGTCTGTTTGCCTTTTCCACTGAGTGTCTGGTTGTCTTTTTCAGTGAGTGTCTGGTTGTCTCTTCCAGTTAATGTGTGGTTGTCTCTTCCAGTGAATATCTGGTTATCTCTTCCAGTGAATGTTTGGTTGTCGTTTCCAGTGAATGTCTGGTTGTCTCTTCCAGTGAGTGTCTGGTTGTCTCTTCCAGTGAGTGTCTGGTTGTCTTTTCCAGTGAGTGTCTGTTTGTCTCTTCCAGTGAGTGTCTGGTTGTCTCTTCCAGTGAGTGTCTGGTTGTCTCTTCCAGTGAATATCTGGTTGTCTCTTCCAGTGAATGTCTGGTTGTCTCTTCCAGTGAGTGTCTGGTTGTCTTTTCCAGTGAGTGTCTGGTTGTCTCTTTAAGTGAATGTCTGGTTGTCTTTTCCAATGAATGTCTGGTTGTCTCTTCCAGTGAGTGTCTGGTTGTCTCTTCCAGTGAGTGTCTGGTTGTCTCTTCCAGTGAATGTCTGGTTGTCTCTTCCAGTGAGTGTCTAGTTGTCTCTTCCAGTGAATGTCTGGTTGCCTCTTCCAGTGAGTGTCTGGTTGTCTTTTTCAGTGAGTGTCTGGTTGTCTCTTCCAGTGAATGTCTGGTTGTCTCTTCCAGTGAATGTCTGGTTGTCTCTTTCAGTGAATGTCTGGTTGTCTCTTCCAGTGAATGTCTTATTGTCTCTTCCAGCGGATGTCTGGTTGTCTCTTCCAGTGAGTGTCTGGTTGTCTTTTCCAGTGAGTGTCTGTTTGTCTCTTCCAGTGAGTGTCTGGTTGTCTCCTCCAGTGAGTGTCTGGTTGTCTCTTCCAGTGAATGTCTTGTTGTCTCTTCCAGTGAATGTCTAGTTGTCTCTTCCTGTGAATGTCTGGTTGTCTCTTCCAGTGAGTGTCTGGTTGTCTTTTCCAGTGAGTGTCTGGTTGTCTCTTTAAGTGAATGTCTGGTTGCCTTTTCCAATGAATGTCTGGTTGTCTCTTCCAGTGAGTATCTGGTTGTCTCCTTCAGTGAGTGTCTGATTGTCTTTTCCAGTGAGTGTCTGTTTGTCTCTTCCAGTGAGTGTCTAGTTGTCTCTTCCAGTGAGTGTCTGGTTGTCTTTTCTAATGAGTGTCTGTTTGTCTCTTGCAGTGAGTGTCTGGTTGTCTCTTCCAGTGAGTGTCTGGTTGTCTCTTCCAGTGAATGTCTGGTTGTCTCTTCCAGAGAATGTCTGGTTGTGTCTTCCAGTGAATGTCTGGTTGTTTCTTCCAGTGAGTGTCTGGTTGTCTTTTCCAGTGAGTGTCTGGTTGTCTCTTTAAGTTAATGTCTGGTTGTCTTTTCCAATGAATGTCTGGTTGTCTCTTCCAGTGAGTGTCTGGTTGTCTCTTTCAGTGAGTGTCTGGTTGTCTTTTCCAGTGAGTGTCTGTTTGTCTCTTCCAGTGAGTGTCTGGTTGTCTCTTCCAGTTAGTGTCTGGTTGTCTCTTCCAGTGAGTGTCTGGTTGCCTGTTCCAGTTAGTGTCTGGTTGTTTTTTTCAGTGAGTGTCTGGTTGTCTCTTCTAGTGAATGTCTGGTTGTCTCTTCCAGTGAATATCTGGTTGTGTCTTCCAGTGAATGTTTGGTTGTCTCTTCCAGTGAATGTCTGGTTGTCTCTTCCAGTGAGTGTCTGGTTGTCTCTTCCAGTGAGTGTCTGGTTGTCTTTTCCAGTGAGTGTCTATTTGTCTCTTCCAGTGAGTGTCTGGTTGTCTCTTCCAGTGAGTGTCTGGTTGTCTCTTTAAGTGAATGTCTGGTTGTCTTTTCCAATGAATGTCTGGTTGTCTCTTCCAGTGAGTATCTGGTTGTCTCTTCCAGTGAGTGTCTGGTTGTCTCTTCCAGTGAATGTCTGGTTGTCTCTTCCAGTGAATGTCTGGTTGTCTCTTCCAGTGAATGTCTGGTTGTCTCTTCCAGTGAGTGTCTGGTTGTCTCTTCCAGTGAATGTCTGGTTGTCTCTTCCAGTGAATGTCTGGTTGTCTCTTCCAGTGAATGTCTGGTTGTCTCTTCCAGTGAATGTCTGGTTGTCTCTTCCAGTGAGTGTCTGGTTGTCTCTTCCAGTAAATGTCTGGTTGTCTCTTCCAGTGAATGTCTGGTTGTCTCTTCCAGTGAAAGTCTGGTTGTCTCTTCCAGTGAGTGTCTGGCTGTCTCTTCCAGTGAGTGTCTGGTTGTCTCTTCCAGTGAGTGTCTGGTTGTCTCTTCCAGTGAATGTCTGGTTGTCTCTTCCAGTGAGTGTCTGGTTGTCTCTTCCAGTGAGTGTCTGGTTGTCTCTTCCAGTGAATGTCTGGTTGTCTATTCCAGTGAATGTCTGGTTGTCTCTTCCAGTGAATGTCTGGTTGTCTCTTCCAGTGAATGTCTGGTAGTCTCTTCCAGTGAATATCTGGTTGTCTCTTCCAGTGAGTGTCTGGTTGTCTCTTCCAGTGAATGTCTGGTAATCTCTTCCAGTGAGTGTCTGTTTGTCTCTTCCAGTGAGTGTCTGGTTGTCTCTTCCAGTGAGTGTCTGTTTGTCTCTTCTAGTGAACGTCTGGTTGTCTCTTCCAGTGAGTGTCTGGTTGTCTCTTCCAGTGAGTGTCTGGTTGTCTCTACCAGTGAATGTCTGGTTGTCTCTTCCAGTGAGTGTCTAGTTGTCTCTTCCAGTGAATGTCTGGTTGTCTCTTCCAGTGAGTGTCTGGTTGTCTCTTCCAGTGAGTGTCTGTTTGTGTCTTCCATTGAGTGTCTGGTTGTCTCTTCCAGTGAATGTCTGGTTGTCTCTTCTAGTGAATGTCTGGTTGTCTCTTCCAGTGAATGTCTGGTTGTCTCTTCCAGTGAATATCTGGTTGTCTCTTCCAGTGAATGTCTGGTTGTCTCTTCCAGTGAATATCTGGTTGTCTCTTACAGTGAATGTCTGGTTGCCTCTTCCAGTGAGTGTCTGGTTGTCTTTTTCAGTGAGTGTTTGGTTGTCTCTTCCAGTGAATGTATGGTTGTCTCTTCCAGTGAATATCTGGTTGTCTCTTCCAGTGAATGTTTGGTTGTCTCTTCCAGTGAATGTCTGGTTGTCCCTTCCAGTGAGTGTCTGGTTGTCTCTTCCAGTGAGTGTCTGGTTGTCTTTTCCACTGAGTGTCTGTTTGTCTCTTTCAGTGAGTGTCTGGTTGTCTCTTCCAGTGAGTGTCTGGTTGTCTCTTCCAGTGAATGTCTGGTTGTCTCTTCCAGTGAATGTCTCGTTGTCTCTTCCAGTGAATGTCTGGTTGTCTCTTCCAGTGAATGTCTGGTTGTCTCTTCCAGTGAATATCTGGTTGTCTCTTCCAGTGAGTGTCTGGTTGTCTCTTCCAGTGAATGTCTGGTAATCTCTTCCAGTGAGTGTCTGGTTGTCTCTTCCAGTGAGTGTCTGGTTGTCTCTTCCAGTGAGTGTCTGTTTGTCTCTTCTAGTGAACGTCTGGTTGTCTCTTCCAGTGAGTGTCTGGTTGTCACTTCCAGTGAGTGTCTGTTTGTCTCTTCCATTGATTGTCTGGTTGTCTCTACCAGTGAATGTCTGTTTGTCTCTTCCAGTGAGTGTCTATTTGTCTCTTCCAGTGAATGTCTGGTTGTCTCTTCCAGTGAATGTCTGGTTGTCTCTTCCAGTTAGTGTCTGGTTGTCTCTTCCAGTGAGTGTCTATTTGTCTCTTCCATTGAGTGTCTGGTTGTCTCTTCCAGTGAATGTCTGGTTGTCTTTTCTAGGGAATGTCTGATTGTCTCTTCCAGTGAATGTCTGGTTGTCTCTTCCAGTGAATATCTGGTTGTCTCTTCCAGTGAATGTCTGGTTGTCTCTTCCAGTGAATATCTGGTTGTCTCCTCCAGTGAGTGTCTGGTTGTCTCTTCCAGTGAATGTCTGGTTGTCTCTTCCAGTGAATATCTGGTTGTCTCTTCCAGTGAGTGTCTGGTTGTCTCTTCCAGTGAATGTCTGGTAATCTCTTCCAGTGAGTGTCTGGTTGTCTCTTCCAGTGAGTGTCTGGTTGTCTCTTCCAGTGAGTGTCTGGTTGTCTCTTCCAGTGAGTGTCTAGTTGTCTCTTCCAGTGAATGTCTGGTTGCCTCTTCCAGTGAGTGTCTGGTTGTCTTTTTCAGTGAGTGTCTGGTTGTCTCTTCCAGTGAATGTTTGGTTGTCTCTTCCAGTGAATGTCTGGTTGTCTCTTCCAGTGAATGTCTGGTTGTCTCTTCCAGTGAATGTCTGGTTGTCTCTTCCAGCGAGTGTCTGCTTGTCTCTTCCAGTGAGTGTCTGGTTGTCTTTTCCAGTGAGTGTCTGTTTGTCTCTTCCAGTGAGTGTCTGGTTGTCTCTTCCAGTGAGTGTCTGGTTGTCTCTTCCAGAGAATGTCTGGTTGTCTCTTCCAGTGAATGTCTAGTTGTCTCTTCCTGTGAATGTCTGGTTGTCTCTTTCAGTGAGTGTCTGGTTGTCTTTTCCAGTGAGTGTCTGGTTGTCTCTTTAAGTGAATGTCTGGTTGCCTTTTCCAATGAATGTCTGGTTGTCTCTTCCATTGAGTATCTGGTTGTCTCTTTCAGTGAGTGTCTGATTGTCTTTTCCAGTGAGTGTCTGTTTGTCTCTTCCAGTGAGTGTCTAGTTGTCTCTTCCAGTGAGTGTCTGGTTGTCTTTTCTAGTGAGTGTCTGTTTGTCTATTGCAGTGAGTGTCTGGTTGTCTCTTCCAGTGAGTGTCTGGTTGTCTCTTCCAGTTAGTGTCTGGTTGTCTCTTCCAGTTAGTGTCTGGTTGTCTCTTCCAGTGAGTGTCTGGTTGTCTCTTCCAGTGAGTGTCTGTTTGTCTCTTCCAGCGAGTGTCTGGTTATCTCTTCCAGTGAGTGTCTAGTTGTCTCTTCCAGTGAATGTCTGGTTGTCTCTTCCATTGAGTGTCTGGTTGTCTTTTCCAGTGAGTGTCTGTTTGTCTCTTCCAGTGAGTGTCTGGTTGTCTCTTTCAGTGAGTGTCTTGTTGTCTCTTCCAGTTAATGTCTGGTTGTCTCTTCCAGTGAATGTCTGGTTGTCTCTTCCAGTGAATGTCTGGTTGTCTCTTCCAGTGAGTGTCTGGTTGTCTTTTCCAGTGAGTGTCTGGTTGTCTCTTTAAGTGAATGTCTGGTTGTCTTTTCCAATGAATGTCTGGTTGTCTCTTCAAGTGAGTGTCTGGTTGTCTCTTTCAGTGAGTGTCTGGTTGTCTTTTCCAGTGAGTGTCTGTTTGTCTCTTCCAGTGAGTGTCTGGTTGCCTCTTCCAGTGAGTGTCTGGTTGTCTCTTCCAGTGAGTGTCTGGTTGTCTCTTCCAGTTAGTGTCTGGTTGTCTCTTCCAGTGAGTGTCTGGTTGTCTCTTCCAGTGAGTGTCTGTTTGTCTCTTCCAGTGAGTGTCTGGTTGTCTCTTCCAGTGAGTGTCTAGTTGTCTCTTCCAGTGAATGTCTGGTTGTCTTTTCCAGTGAATGTCTGGTTGTCTCTTCCAGTGAGTGTCTGGTTGTCTCTTCCAGTGTATGTCTGTTTGTCTCTTCCATTGAGTGTCTGGTTGTCTCTTCCAGTGAATGTCTAGTTGTCTCTTCCAGTGAATGTCTGGTTGTCTCTTCCAGTGAATGTCTGGTTGTCTCTTCCAGTGAATGTCTTATAGTCTCTTTCAGTAAATATCTGGTTGTCTCTTCCATTGAATGTCTGGTTGTCTCTTCCAGTGAATGTCTGTTTGCCTTTTCCACTGAGTGTCTGGTTGTCTTTTTCAGTGAGTGTCTGGTTGTCTCTTCCAGTTAATGTGTGGTTGTCTCTTCCAGTGAATATCTGGTTATCTCTTCCAGTGAATGTTTGGTTGTCGTTTCCAGTGAATGTCTGGTTGTCTCTTCCAGTGAGTGTCTGGTTGTCTCTTCCAGTGAGTGTCTGGTTGTCTTTTCCAGTGAGTGTCTGTTTGTCTCTTCCAGTGAGTGTCTGGTTGTCTCTTCCAGTGAGTGTCTGGTTGTCTCTTCCAGTGAATATCTGGTTGTCTCTTCCAGTGAATGTCTGGTTGTCTCTTCCAGTGAGTGTCTGGTTGTCTTTTCCAGTGAGTGTCTGGTTGTCTCTTTAAGTGAATGTCTGGTTGTCTTTTCCAATGAATGTCTGGTTGTCTCTTCCAGTGAGTGTCTGGTTGTCTCTTTCAGTGAGTGTCTGGTTGTCTTTTCCAGTGAATGTCTGTTTGTCTCTTCCAGTGAGTGTCTGGTTGTCTCTTCCAGTGAGTGTCTGGTTGTCTCTTCCAGTGAATGTCTGGTTGTCTCTTCCAGTGAGTGTCTAGTTGTCTCTTCCAGTGAATGTCTGGTTGCCTCTTCCAGTGAGTGTCTGGTTGTCTTTTTCAGTGAGTGTCTGGTTGTCTCTTCCAGTGAATGTCTGGTTGTCTCTTCCAGTGAATGTCTGGTTGTCTCTTTCAGTGAATGTCTGGTTGTCTTTTCCAGTGAATGTCTTATTGTCTCTTCCAGCGGATGTCTGGTTGTCTCTTCCAGTGAGTGTCTGGTTGTCTTTTCCAGTGAGTGTCTGTTTGTCTCTTCCAGTGAGTGTCTGGTTGTCTCCTCCAGTGAGTGTCTGGTTGTCTCTTCCAGTGAATGTCTTGTTGTCTCTTCCAGTGAATGTCTAGTTGTCTCTTCCTGTGAATGTCTGGTTGTCTCTTCCAGTGAGTGTCTGGTTGTCTTTTCCAGTGAGTGTCTGGTTGTCTCTTTAAGTGAATGTCTGGTTGCCTTTTCCAATGAATGTCTGGTTGTCTCTTCCAGTGAGTATCTGGTTGTCTCCTTCAGTGAGTGTCTGATTGTCTTTTCCAGTGAGTGTCTGTTTGTCTCTTCCAGTGAGTGTCTAGTTGTCTCTTCCAGTGAGTGTCTGGTTGTCTTTTCTAATGAGTGTCTGTTTGTCTCTTGCAGTGAGTGTCTGGTTGTCTCTTCCAGTGAGTGTCTGGTTGTCTCTTCCAGTGAATGTCTGGTTGTCTCTTCCAGAGAATGTCTGGTTGTGTCTTCCAGTGAATGTCTGGTTGTTTCTTCCAGTGAGTGTCTGGTTGTCTTTTCCAGTGAGTGTCTGGTTGTCTCTTTAAGTTAATGTCTGGTTGTCTTTTCCAATGAATGTCTGGTTGTCTCTTCCAGTGAGTGTCTGGTTGTCTCTTTCAGTGAGTGTCTGGTTGTCTTTTCCAGTGAGTGTCTGTTTGTCTCTTCCAGTGAGTGTCTGGTTGTCTCTTCCAGTTAGTGTCTGGTTGTCTCTTCCAGTGAGTGTCTGGTTGCCTGTTCCAGTTAGTGTCTGGTTGTTTTTTTCAGTGAGTGTCTGGTTGTCTCTTCTAGTGAATGTCTGGTTGTCTCTTCCAGTGAATATCTGGTTGTGTCTTCCAGTGAATGTTTGGTTGTCTCTTCCAGTGAATGTCTGGTTGTCTCTTCCAGTGAGTGTCTGGTTGTCTCTTCCAGTGAGTGTCTGGTTGTCTTTTCCAGTGAGTGTCTATTTGTCTCTTCCAGTGAGTGTCTGGTTGTCTCTTCCAGTGAGTGTCTGGTTGTCTCTTTAAGTGAATGTCTGGTTGTCTTTTCCAATGAATGTCTGGTTGTCTCTTCAAGTGAGTTTCTGGTTGTCTCTTCCAGTGAGTGTCTGGTTGTCTCTTCCAGTGTATGTCTGTTTGTCTCTTCCATTGAGTGTCTGGTTGTCTCTTCCAGTGAATGTCTGGTTGTCTCTTCCAGTGAATGTCTGGTTGTCTCTTCCAGTGAATGTCTGGTTGTCTCTTCCAGTGAATGTCTTATAGTCTCTTTCAGTAAATATCTGGTTGTCTCTTCCATTGAATGTCTGGTTGTCTCTTCCAGTGAATGTCTGGTTGCCTTTTCCAGTGAGTGTCTGGTTGTCTTTTTCAGTGAGTGTCTGGTTGTCTCTTCCAGTTAATGTGTGGTTGTCTCTTCCAGTGAATATCTGGTTATCTCTTCCAGTGAATGTTTGGTTGTCGTTTCCAGTGAATGTCTGGTTGTCTCTTCCAGTGAGTGTCTGGTTGTCTCTTCCAGTGAGTGTCTGGTTGTCTTTTCCAGTTAGTGTCTGTTTGTCTCTTCCAGTGAGTGTCTGGTTGTCTCTTCCAGTGAGTGTCTGGTTGTCTCTTCCAGTGAATGTCTGGTTGTCTCTTCCAGTGAATGTCTGGTTGTCTCTTCCAGAGAGTGTCTGGTTGTCTTTTCCAGTGAGTGTCTGGTTGTCTCTTTAAGTGAATGTCTGGTTGTCTTTTCCAATGAATGTCTGGTTGTCTCTTCCAGTGAGTGTCTGGTTGTCTCTTTCAGTGAGTGTCTGGTTGTCTTTTCCAGTAAATGTCTGTTTGTCTCTTCCAGTGAGTGTCTGGTTGTCTCTTCCAGTGAGTCTCTGGTTATCTCTTCCAGTGAATGTATGGTTGTCTCTTCCAGTGAATGTCTGGTTGTCTCTTCCAGTGAGTGTCTGGTTGTCTCTTCCAGTGAATGTCTGGTTGTCTCTTCCAGTGAGTATCTAGTTGTCTCTTCCAGTGAATGTCTGGTTGCCTCTTCCAGTGAGTGTCTGGTTGTCTTTTTCAGTGAGTGTCTGGTTGTCTCTTCCAGTGAATGTCTGGTTGTCTTTTCCAGTGAGTGTCTGTTTGTCTCTTCCAGTGAGTGTCTGGTTGTCTCTTCCAGTGAATGTCTGTTTGTCTCTTCCATTGAGTGTCTAGTTGTCTCTTCCAGTGAATGTCTGGTTGTCTCTTCCAGTGAGTGTCTGGTTGTCTCTTCCAGTGAATGTCTGTTTGTCTCTTCCATTGAGTGTCTAGTTGTCTCTTCCAGTGAGTGTCTGGTTGTCTCTTCCAGTGAGTGTCTATTTGTCTCTTCCATTGAGTGTCTGGTTGTCTCTTCCAGTGAATGTCTGGTTGTCTTTTCTAGTGAATGTCTGGTTGTCTCTTCCAGTGAATGTCTGGTTGTCTCTTCCAGTGAATATCTGGTTGTCTCTTCCAGTGAATGTCTGGTTGTCTCTTCCAGTGAATATCTGGTTGTCTCTTCCAGTGAGTGTCTGGTTGTCTCTTCCAGTGAATGTCTGGTTGTCTCTTCCAGTGAGTGTCTGGTTGTCTCTTCCAGTGAGTATCTGTTTTTCTCTTCCAGTGAATGTCTGGTTGTCTCTTCCAGTGAATGTGGGGTAATCTCTTCCAGTGAGTGTCTGGTTGTCTCTTCCAGTGAGTGTCTGTTTGTCTCTTCCAGTGAGTGTCTGGTTGTCTCTTCCAGTGAGTGTCTAGTTGTCTCTTCCAGTGAATGTCTGGTTGTCTCTTCCAGTGAATGTCTGGTTGTCTCTTCCAGTGAGTGTCTGTTTGTCTCTTCCATTGAGTGTCTGGTTGTCTTTTCCAGTGAGTGTCTGTTTGTCTCTTCCAGTGAGTGTCTGGTTGTCTCTTTCAGTGAGTGTCTTGTTGTCTCTTCCAGTGAATGTCTGGTTGTCTCTTCCAGTGAATGTGTGGTTGTCTCTTCCAGTGAATGTCTGGTTGTCTCTTCCAGTGAATGTCTGGTTGTCTTTTCCAGTGAGTGTCTGGTTGTCTCTTTAAGTGAATGTCTGGTTGTCTTTTCCAATGAATGTCTGGTTGTCTCTTCAAGTGAGTGTCTGGTTGTCTCTTTAAATGAGTGTCTGGTTGTCTTTTCCAGTGAGTGTCTGTTTGTCTCTTCCAGTGAGTGTCTGGTTGCCTCTTCCAGTGAGTGTCTGGTTGTCTCTTCCAGTGAGTGTCTGGTTGTCTCTTCCAGTTAGTGTCTGGTTGTTTCTTCCAGTGAGTGTCTGGTTGTCTCTTCCAGTGAGTGTCTGTTTGTCTCTTCCAGTGAGTGTCTGGTTGTCTCTTCCAGTGAGTGTCTAGTTGTCTCTTCCAGTGAATGTCTGGTTGTCTTTTCCAGTGAATGTCTGGTTGTCTCTTCCAGTGAGTGTCTGGTTGTCTCTTTCAGTGTATGTCTGTTTGTCTCTTCCATTGAGTGTCTGGTTGTCTCTTCCAGTGAATGTCTGGTTGTCTCTTCCAGTGAATGTCTGGTTGTCTCTTCCAGTGAATGTCTGGTTGTCTCTTCCAGTGAATGTCTTATAGTCTCTTTCAGTAAATGTCTGGTTGTCTCTTCCATTGAATGTCTGGTTGTCTCTTCCAGTGAATGTCTGTTTGCCTTTTCCAGTGAGTGTCTGGTTGTCTTTTTCAGTGAGTGTCTGGTTGTCTCTTCCAGTTAATGTGTGGTTGTCTCTTCCAGTGAATATCTGGTTGTCTCTTCCAGTGAATGTTTGGTTGTCTTTTCCAGTGAATGTCTGGTTGTCTCTTCCAGTGAGTGTCTGGTTGTCTCTTCCAGTGAGTGTCTGGTTGTCTTTTCCAGTGAGTGTCTGTTTGTCTCTTCCAGTGAGTGTCTGGTTGTCTCTCCCAGTGAGTGTCTGATTGTCTCTTCCAGTGAATGTCTGGTTGTCTCTTCCAGTGAATGTCTGGTTGTCTCTTCCAGTGAGTGTCTGGTTGTCTTTTCCAGTGAGTGTCTGGTTGTCTCTTTAAGTGAATGTCTGATTGTGTTTTCCAATGAATGTCTGGTTGTCTCTTCCAGTGAGTGTCTGGTTGTCTCTTTCAGTGAGTGTCTGGTTGTCTTTTCCAGTGAGTGTCTGTTTGTCTCTTCCAGTGAGTGTCTGGTTGTCTCTTCCAGTGAGTCTCTGGTTGTCTCTTCCAGTGAATGTATGGTTGTCTCTTCCAGTGAATGTCTGGTTGTCTCTTCCAGTGAGTGTCTGGTTGTCTCTTCCAGTGAATGTCTGGTTGTCTCTTCCAGTGAGTGTCTAGTTGTCTCTTCCAGTGAATGTCTGGTTGCCTCTTCCAGTGAGTGTCTGGTTGTCTGTTTCAGTGAGTGTCTTTTTATCTCTTCCAGTGAATGTCTGGTTGTCTCTTCCAGTGAATGTCTGGTTGTCTCTTCTAGTGAATGTCTGGTTGTCTCTTCCAGTGAATGTCTGGTTGTCTCTTCCAGCGAGTGTCTGGTTGTCTCTTCCAGTGAGTGTCTGGTTGTCTCTTCCAGTGAGTATCTGGTTGTCTCTTTCAGTGAGTGTCTGATTGTCTTTTCCAGTGAGTGTCTGTTTGTCTCTTCCAGTGAGTGTCTAGTTGTCTCTTCCAGTGAGTGTCTGGTTGTCTTTTCTAGTGAGTGTCTGTTTGTCTCTTGCAGTGAGTGTCTGGTTGTCTCTTCCAGTGAGTGTCTGGTTGTCTCTTCCAGTGAATGTCTGGTTGTCTCTTCCAGTGAATGTCTGGTTGTGTCTTCCAGTGAATGTCTGGTTGTTTCTTCCAGTGAGTGTCTGGTTGTCTTTTCCAGTGAGTGTCTGGTTGTCTCTTTAAGTGAATGTCTGGTTGTCTTTTCCAATGAATGTCTGGTTGTCTCTTCCAGTGAGTGTCTGGTTGTCTCTTTCAGTAAGTGTCTGGTTGTCTTTTCCAGTGAGTGTCTGTTTGTCTCTTCCAGTGAGTGTCTGGTTGTCTCTTCCAGTGAGTGTCTGGTTGTCTCTTCCAGTGAGTGTCTGGTTGTCTGTTCCAGTTAGTGTCTGGTTGTTTTTTTCAGTGAGTGTCTGGTTGTCTCTTCTAGTGAATGTCTGGTTGTCTCTTCCAGTGAATATCTGGTTGTGTCTTCCAGTGAATGTTTGGTTGTCTCTTCCAGTGAATGTCTGGTTGTCTCTTCCAGTGAGTGTCTGGTTGTCTCTTCCAGTGAGTGTCATGTTGTCTTTTCCAGTGAGTGTCTGTTTGTCTCTTCCAATGAGTGTCTGGTTGTCTCTTCCAGTGAGTGTCTGGTTGTCTCTTCCAGTGAGTGTCTGGTTGTCTCTTCCAGTTAGTGTCTGGTTGTCTCTTCCAGTTAGTGTCTGGTTGTCTCTTCCAGTGAGTGTCTGGTTGTCTCTTCCAGTGAGTGTCTGTTTGTCTCTTCCAGTGAGTGTCTGGTTATCTCTTCCAGTGAGTGTCTAGTTGTCTCTTCCAGTGAATGTCTGGTTGTCTCTTCCAGTGAATGTCTGGTTGTCTCTTCCAGTGAGTGTCTGGTTGTCTCTTCCAGTAAATGTCTGGTTGCCTTTTCCAGTGAGTGTCTGGTTGTCTTTTTCAGTGAGTGTCTGGTTGTCTCTTCCAGTTAATGTGTGGTTGTCTCTTCCAGTGAATATCTGGTTGTCTCTTCCAGTGAATGTTTGGTTGTCTTTTCCAGTGAATGTCTGGTTGTCTCTTCCAGTGAGTGTCTGGTTGTCTCTTCCAGTGAGTGTCTGGTTGTCTTTTCCAGTGAGTGTCTGTTTGTCTCTTCCAGTGAGTGTCTGGTTGTCTCTTCCAGTGAGTGTCTGGTTGTCTCTTCCAGTGAATGTCTGGTTGTCTATTCCAGTGAATGTCTGGTTGTCTCTTCCAGTGAGTGTCTGGTTGTCTTTTCCAGTGAGTGTCTGGTTGTCTCTTTAAGTGAATGTCTGATTGTGTTTTCCAATGAATGTCTGGTTGTCTCTTCCAGTGAGTGTCTGGTTGTCTCTTTCAGTGAGTGTCTGGTTGTCTTTTCCAGTGAGTGTCTGTTTGTCTCTTCCAGTGAGTGTCTGGTTGTCTCTTCCAGTGAGTCTCTGGTTGTCTCTTCCAGTGAATGTATGGTTGTCTCTTCCAGTGAATGTCTGGTTGTCTCTTCCAGTGAGTGTCTGGTTGTCTCTTCCAGTGAATGTCTGGTTGTCTCTTCCAGTGAGTGTCTAGTTGTCTCTTCCAGTGAATGTCTGGTTGCCTCTTCCAGTGAGTGTCTGGTTGTCTTTTTCAGTGAGTGTCTGGTTGTCTTTTCCAGTGAGTGTCTGGTTGTCTCTTTAAGTGAATGTCTGGTTGCCTTTTCCAGTGAGTATCTGGTTGTCTCTTTCAGTGAGTGTCTGATTGTCTTTTCCAGTGAGTGTCTGTTTGTCTCTTCCAATGAATGTCTGGTTGTCTCTTCCAGTGAGTATCTGGTTGTCTCTTTCAGTGAGTGTCTGATTGTCTTTTCCAGTGAGTGTCTGTTTGTCTCTTCCAGTGAGTGTCTAGTTGTCTCTTCCAGTGAGTGTCTGGTTGTCTTTTCTAGTGAGTGTCTGTTTGTCTCTTGCAGTGAGTGTCTGGTTGTCTCTTCCAGTGAGTGTCTGGTTGTCTCTTCCAGTGAATGTCTGGTTGTCTCTTCCAGTGAATGTCTGGTTGTGTCTTCCAGTGAATGTCTGGTTGTTTCTTCCAGTGAGTGTCTGGTTGTCTTTTCCAGTGAGTATCTGGTTGTCTCTTTAAGTGAATGTCTGGTTGTCTTTTCCAATGAATGTCTGGTTGTCTCTTCCAGTGAGTGTCTGGTTGTCTCTTTCAGTAAGTGTCTGGTTGTCTTTTCCAGTGAGTGTCTGTTTGTCTCTTCCAGTGAGTGTCTGGTTGTCTCTTCCAGTGAGTGTCTGGTTGTCTCTTCCAGTGAGTGTCTGGTTGTCTGTTCCAGTTAGTGTCTGGTTGTTTTTTTCAGTGAGTGTCTGGTTGTCTCTTCTAGTGAATGTCTGGTTGTCTCTTCCAGTGAATATCTGGTTGTGTCTTCCAGTGAATGTTTGGTTGTCTCTTCCAGTGAATGTCTGGTTGTCTCTTCCAGTGAGTGTCTGGTTGTCTCTTCCAGTGAGTGTCTGGTTGTCTTATCCAGTGAGTGTCTGTTTGTCTCTTCCAATGAGTGTCTGGTTGTCTCTTCCAGTGAGTGTCTGGTTGTCTCTTCCAGTGAGTGTCTGGTTGTCTCTTCCAGTTAGTGTCTGGTTGTCTCTTCCAGTTAGTGTCTGGTTGTCTCTTCCAGTGAGTGTCTGGTTGTCTCTTCCAGTGAGTGTCTGTTTGTCTCTTCCAGTGAGTGTCTGGTTATCTCTTCCAGTGAGTGTCTAGTTGTCTCTTCCAGTGAATGTCTGGTTGTCTCTTCCAGTGAATGTCTGGTTGTCTCTTCCAGTGAGTGTCTGGTTGTCTCTTCCAGTGAATGTCTGTTTGTCTCTTCCATTGAGTGTCTAGTTGTCTCTTCCAGTGAATGTCTGGTTGTCTCTTCCAGTGAGTGTCTGGTTGTCTCTTCCAGTGAATGTCTGTTTGTCTCTTCCATTGAGTGTCTAGTTGTCTCTTCCAGTGAGTGTCTGGTTGTCTCTTCCAGTGAGTGTCTATTTGTCTCTTCCATTGAGTGTCTGGTTGTCTCTTTTAGTGAATGTCTGGTTGTCTTTTCTAGTGAATGTCTGGTTGTCTCTTCCAGTGATTGTCTGGTTGTCTCTTCCAGTAAATATCTGGTTGTCTCTTCCAGTGAATGTCTGGTTGTCTCTTCCAGTGAATATCTGGTTGTCTCTTCCAGTGAGTGTCTGGTTTTCTCTTCCAGTGAATGTCTGGTTGTCTCTTCCAGTGAGTGTCTGGTTGTCTCTTCCAGTGAGTATCTGTTTTTCTCTTCCAGTGAATGTCTGGTTGTCTCTTCCAGTGAATGTGGGGTAATCTCTTCCAGTGAGTGTCTGGTTGTCTCTTCCAGTGAGTGTCTGTTTGTCTCTTCCAGTGAGTGTCTGGTTGTCTCTTCCAGTGAGTGTCTAGTTGTCTCTTCCAGTGAATGTCTGGTTGTCTCTTCCAGTGAATGTCTGGTTGTCTCTTACAGTGAGTGTCTGTTTGTCTCTTCCATTGAGTGTCTGGTTGTCTTTTCCAGTGAGTGTCTGTTTGTCTCTTCCAGTGAGTGTCTGGTTGTCTCTTTCAGTGAGTGTCTTGTTGTCTCTTCCAGTGAATGTCTGGTTGTCTCTTCCAGTGAATGTCTGGTTGTCTCTTCCAGTGAATGTCTGGTTGTCTCTTCCAGTGAATGTCTGGTTGTCTTTTCCAGTGAGTGTCTGGTTGTCTCTTTAAGTGAATGTCTGGTTGTCTTTTCCATTGAATGTCTGGTTGTCTCTTCAAGTGAGTGTCTGGTTGTCTCTTTAAGTGAGTGTCTGGTTGTCTTTTCCAGTGAGTGTCTGTTTGTCTCTTCCAGTGAGTGTCTGGTTGCCTCTTCCAGTGAGTGTCTGGTTGCCTCTTCCAGTGAGTGTCTGGTTGTCTCTTCCAGTGAGTGTCTGGTTGTCTCTTTTAGTTAGTGTCTGGTTGTCTCTTCCAGTGAGTGTCTGGTTGTCTCTTCCAGTGAGTGTCTGTTTGTCTCTTCCAGTGAGTGTCTGGTTGTCTCTTCCAGTGAGTGTCTAGTTGTCTCTTCCAGTGAATGTCTGGTTGTCTTTTCCAGTGAATGTCTGGCTGTCTCTTCCAGTGAGTGTCTGGTTGTCTCTTCCAGTGTATGTCTGTTTGTCTCTTCCATTGAGTGTCTGGTTGTCTCTTCCAGTGAATGTCTGGTTGTCTCTTCCAGTGAATGTCTGGTTGTCTCTTCCAGTGAATGTCTGGTTGTCTCTTCCAGTGAATGTCTAGTTGTCTCTTCCAGTGAATGTCTGGTTGTCTCTTCCAGTGAATGTGGGGTAATCTCTTCCAGTGAGTGTCTGGTTGTCTCTTCCAGTGAGTGTCTGTTTGTCTTTTCCAGTGAGTGTCTGGTTGTCTCTTCCAGTGAGTGTCTAGTTGTCTCTTCCAGTGAATGTCTGGTTGTCTCTTCCAGTGAATGTCTGGTTGTCTCTTCCAGTGAGTGTCTGTTTGTCTCTTCCATTGAGTGTCTGGTTGTCTTTTCCAGTGAGTGTCTGTTTGTCTCTTCCAGTGAGTGTCTGGTTGTCTCTTTCAGTGAGTGTCTTGTTGTCTCTTCCAGTGAATGTCTGGTTGTCTCTTCCAGTGAATGTGTGGTTGTCTCTTCCAGTGAATGTCTGGTTGTCTCTTCCAGTGAATGTCTGGTTGTCTTTTCCAGTGAGTGTCTGGTTGTCTCTTTAAGTGAATGTCTGGTTGTCTTTTCCAATGAATGTCTGGTTTTCTCTTCAAGTGAGTGTCTGGTTGTCTCTTTAAATGAGTGTCTGGTTGTCTTTTCCAGTGAGTGTCTGTTTGTCTCTTCCAGTGAGTGTCTGGTTGCCTCTTCCAGTGAGTGTCTGGTTGTCTCTTCCAGTGAGTGTCTGGTTGTCTCTTCCAGTTAGTGTCTGGTTGTTTCTTCCAGTGAGTGTCTGGTTGTCTCTTCCAGTGAGTGTCTGTTTGTCTCTTCCAGTGAGTGTCTGGTTGTCTCTTCCAGTGAGTGTCTAGTTGTCTCTTCCAGTGAATGTCTGGTTGTCTTTTCCAGTGAATGTCTGGTTGTCTCTTCCAGTAAGTGTCTGGTTGTCTCTTCCAGTGTATGTCTGTTTGTCTCTTCCATTGAGTGTCTGGTTGTCTCTTCCAGTGAATGTCTGGTTGTCTCTTCCAGTGAATGTCTGGTTGTCTCTTCCAGTGAATGTCTGGTTGTCTCTTCCAGTGAATGTCTTATAGTCTCTTTCAGTAAATGTCTGGTTGTCTCTTCCATTGAATGTCTGGTTGTCTCTTCCAGTGAATGTCTGGTTGCCTTTTCCAGTGAGTGTCTGGTTGTCTTTTTCAGTGAGTGTCTGGTTGTCTCTTCCAGTTAATGTGTGGTTGTCTCTTCCAGTGAATATCTGGTTGTCTCTTCCAGTGAATGTTTGGTTGTCTTTTCCAGTGAATGTCTGGTTGTCTCTTCCAGTGAGTGTCTGGTTGTCTCTTCCAGTGAGTGTCTAGTTGTCTCTTCCAGTGAATGTCTGGTTGTCTCTTCCAGTGAATGTCTGGTTGTCTCTTACAGTGAGTGTCTGTTTGTCTCTTCCATTGAGTGTCTGGTTGTCTCTTCCAGTGAGTGTCTGGTTGTCTCTCCCAGTGAGTGTCTGATTGTCTCTTCCAGTGAATGTCTGGTTGTCTCTTCCAGTGAATGTCTGGTTGTCTCTTCCAGTGAGTGTCTGGTTGTCTTTTCCAGTGAGTGTCTGGTTGTCTCTTTAAGTGAATGTCTGATTGTGTTTTCCAATGAATGTCTGGTTGTCTCTTCCAGTGAGTGTCTGGTTGTCTCTTTCAGTGAGTGTCTGGTTGTCTTTTCCAGTGAGTGTCTGTTTGTCTCTTCCAGTGAGTGTCTGGTTGTCTCTTCCAGTGAGTCTCTGGTTGTCTCTTCCAGTGAATGTATGGTTGTCTCTTCCAGTGAATGTCTGGTTGTCTCTTCCAGTGAGTGTCTGGTTGTCTCTTCCAGTGAATGTCTGGTTGTCTCTTCCAGTGAGTGTCTAGTTGTCTCTTCCAGTGAATGTCTGGTTGCCTCTTCCAGTGAGTGTCTGGTTGTCTTTTTCAGTGAGTGTCTGGTTATCTCTTCCAGTGAATGTCTGGTTGTCTCTTCCAGTGAATGTCTGGTTGTCTCTTCTAGTGAATGTCTGGTTGTCTCTTCCAGTGAATGTCTGGTTGTCTCTTCCAGCGAGTGTCTGGTTGTCTCTTCCAGTGAGTGTCTGGTTGTCTCTTCCAGTGAGTATCTGGTTGTCTCTTTCAGTGAGTGTCTGATTGTCTTTTCCAGTGAGTGTCTGTTTGTCTCTTCCAGTGAGTGTCTAGTTGTCTCTTCCAGTGAGTGTCTGGTTGTCTTTTCTAGTGAGTGTCTGTTTGTCTCTTGCAGTGAGTGTCTGGTTGTCTCTTCCAGTGAGTGTCTGGTTGTCTCTTCCAGTGAATGTCTGGTTGTCTCTTCCAGTGAATGTCTGGTTGTGTCTTCCAGTGAATGTCTGGTTGTTTCTTCCAGTGAGTGTCTGGTTGTCTTTTCCAGTGAGTGTCTGGTTGTCTCTTTAAGTGAATGTCTGGTTGTCTTTTCCAATGAATGTCTGGTTGTCTCTTCCAGTGAGTGTCTGGTTGTCTCTTCCAGTGAGTGTCTGGTTGTCTTTTCCAGTGAGTGTCTGGTTGTCTCTTCCAGTTAGTGTCTGGTTGTCTCTTCCAGTGAGTGTCTGGTTGTCTCTTCCAGTGAGTGTCTGGTTGTCTGTTCCAGTTAGTGTCTGGTTGTTTTTTTCAGTGAGTGTCTGGTTGTCTCTTCTAGTGAATGTCTGGTTGTCTCTTCCAGTGAATATCTGGTTGTGTCTTCCAGTGAATGTTTGGTTGTCTCTTCCAGTGAATGTCTGGTTGTCTCTTCCAGTGAGTGTCTGGTTGTCTCTTCCAGTGAGTGTCATGTTGTCTTTTCCAGTGAGTGTCTGTTTGTCTCTTCCAATGAGTGTCTGGTTGTCTCTTCCAGTGAGTGTCTGGTTGTCTCTTCCAGTGAGTGTCTGGTTGTCTCTTCCAGTTAGTGTCTGGTTGTCTCTTCCAGTTAGTGTCTGGTTGTCTCTTCCAGTGAGTGTCTGGTTGTCTCTTCCAGTGAGTGTCTGTTTGTCTCTTCCAGTGAGTGTCTGGTTATCTCTTCCAGTGAGTGTGTAGTTGTCTCTTCCAGTGAATGTCTGGTTGTCTCTTCCAGTGAATGTCTGGTTGTCTCTTCCAGTGAGTGTCTGGTTGTCTCTTCCAGTGAATGTCTGGTTGCCTTTTCCAGTGAGTGTCTGGTTGTCTTTTTCAGTGAGTGTCTGGTTGTCTCTTCCAGTTAATGTGTGGTTGTCTCTTCCAGTGAATATCTGGTTGTCTCTTCCAGTGAATGTTTGGTTGTCTTTTCCAGTGAATGTCTGTTTGTCTCTTCCAGTGAGTGTCTAGTTGTCTCTTCCAGTGAGTGTCTGGTTGTCTTTTCCAGTTAGTGTCTGTTTGTCTCTTCCAGTGAGTGTCTGGTTGTCTCTTCCAGTGAGTGTCTGGTTGTCTCTTCCAGTGAATGTCTGGTTGTCTATTCCAGTGAATGTCTGGTTGTCTCTTCCAGTGAGTGTCTGGTTGTCTTTTCCAGTGAGTGTCTGGTTGTCTCTTTAAGTGAATGTCTGATTGTGTTTTCCAATGAATGTCTGGTTGTCTCTTCCAGTGAGTGTCTGGTTGTCTCTTTCAGTGAGTGTCTGGTTGTCTTTTCCAGTGAGTGTCTGTTTGTCTCTTCCAGTGAGTGTCTGGTTGTCTCTTCCAGTGAGTCTCTGGTTGTCTCTTCCAGTGAATGTATGGTTGTCTCTTCCAGTGAATGTCTGGTTGTCTCTTCCAGTGAGTGTCTGGTTGTCTCTTCCAGTGAATGTCTGGTTGTCTCTTCCAGTGAGTGTCTAGTTGTCTCTTCCAGTGAATGTCTGGTTGCCTCTTCCAGTGAGTGTCTGGTTGTCTTTTTCAGTGAGTGTCTGGTTGTCTTTTCCAGTGAGTGTCTGGTTGTCTCTTTAAGTGAATGTCTGGTTGCCTTTTCCAGTGAGTATCTGGTTGTCTCTTTCAGTGAGTGTCTGATGGTCTTTTCCAGTGAGTGTCTGTTTGTCTCTTCCAATGAATGTCTGGTTGTCTCTTCCAGTGAGTATCTGGTTGTCTCTTTCAGTGAGTGTCTGATTGTCTTTTCCTGTGAGTGTCTGTTTGTCTCTTCCAGTGAGTGTCTAGTTGTCTCTTCCAGTGAGTGTCTGGTTGTCTTTTCTAGTGAGTGTCTGTTTGTCTCTTGCAGTGAGTGTCTGGTTGTCTCTTCCAGTGAGTGTCTGGTTGTCTCTTCCAGTGAATGTCTGGTTGTCTCTTCCAGTGAATGTCTGGTTGTGTCTTCCAGTGAATGTCTGGTTGTTTCTTCCAGTGAGTGTCTGGTTGTCTTTTCCAGTGAGTATCTGGTTGTCTCTTTAAGTGAATGTCTGGTTGTCTTTTCCAATGAATGTCTGGTTGTCTCTTCCAGTGAGTGTCTGGTTGTCTCTTTCAGTAAGTGTCTGGTTGTCTTTTCCAGTGAGTGTCTGTTTGTCTCTTCCAGTGAGTGTCTGGTTGTCTCTTCCAGTGAGTGTCTGGTTGTCTCTTCCAGTGAGTGTCTGGTTGTCTGTTCCAGTTAGTGTCTGGTTGTTTTTTTCAGTGAGTGTCTGGTTGTCTCTTCTAGTGAATGTCTGGTTGTCTCTTCCAGTGAATATCTGGTTGTGTCTTCCAGTGAATGTTTGGTTGTCTCTTCCAGTGAATGTCTGGTTGTCTCTTCCAGTGAGTGTCTGGTTGTCTCTTCCAGTGAGTGTCTTGTTGTCTTATCCAGTGAGTGTCTGTTTGTCTCTTCCAATGAGTGTCTGGTTGTCTCTTCCAGTGAGTGTCTGGTTGTCTCTTCCAGTGAGTGTCTGGTTGTCTCTTCCAGTTAGTGTCTGGTTGTCTCTTCCAGTTAGTGTCTGGTTGTCTCTTCCAGTGAGTGTCTGGTTGTCTCTTCCAGTGAGTGTCTGTTTGTCTCTTCCAGTGAGTGTCTGGTTATCTCTTCCAGTGAGTGTCTAGTTGTCTCTTCCAGTGAATGTCTGGTTGTCTCTTCCAGTGAATGTCTGGTTGTCTCTTCCAGTGAGTGTCTGGTTGTCTCTTCCAGTGAATGTCTGTTTGTCTCTTCCATTGAGTGTCTAGTTGTCTCTTCCAGTGAATGTCTGGTTGTCTCTTCCAGTGAGTGTCTGGTTGTCTCTTCCAGTGAATGTCTGTTTGTCTCTTCCATTGAGTGTCTAGTTGTCTCTTCCAGTGAGTGTCTGGTTGTCTCTTCCAGTGAGTGTCTATTTGTCTCTTCCATTGAGTGTCTGGTTGTCTCTTTTAGTGAATGTCTGGTTGTCTTTTCTAGTGAATGTCTGGTTGTCTCTTCCAGTGATTGTCTGGTTGTCTCTTCCAGTAAATATCTGGTTGTCTCTTTCAGTGAATGTCTGGTTGTCTCTTCCAGTGAATATCTGGTTGTCTCTTCCAGTGAGTGTCTGGTTTTCTCTTCCAGTGAATGTCTGGTTGTCTCTTCCAGTGAGTGTCTGGTTGTCTCTTCCAGTGAGTATCTGTTTTTCTCTTCCAGTGAATGTCTGGTTGTCTCTTCCAGTGAATGTGGGGTAATCTCTTCCAGTGAGTCTCTGGTTGTCTCTTCCAGTGAATGTATGGTTGTCTCTTCCAGTGAATGTCTGGTTGTCTCTTCCAGTGAGTGTCTGGTTGTCTCTTCCAGTGAATGTCTGGTTGTCTCTTCCAGTGAGTGTCTAGTTGTCTCTTCCAGTGAATGTCTGGTTGCCTCTTCCAGTGAGTGTCTGGTTGTCTTTTTCAGTGAGTGTCTGGTTGTCTTTTCCAGTGAGTGTCTGGTTGTCTCTTTAAGTGAATGTCTGGTTGCCTTTTCCAGTGAGTATCTGGTTGTCTCTTTCAGTGAGTGTCTGATGGTCTTTTCCAGTGAGTGTCTGTTTGTCTCTTCCAATGAATGTCTGGTTGTCTCTTCCAGTGAGTATCTGGTTGTCTCTTTCAGTGAGTGTCTGATTGTCTTTTCCAGTGAGTGTCTGTTTGTCTCTTCCAGTGAGTGTCTAGTTGTCTCTTCCAGTGAGTGTCTGGTTGTCTTTTCTAGTGAGTGTCTGTTTGTCTCTTGCAGTGAGTGTCTGGTTGTCTCTTCCAGTGAGTGTCTGGTTGTCTCTTCCAGTGAATGTCTGGTTGTCTCTTCCAGTGAATGTCTGGTTGCGTCTTCCAGTGAATGTCTGGTTGTTTCTTCCAGTGAGTGTCTGGTTGTCTTTTCCAGTGAGTATCTGGTTGTCTCTTTAAGTGAATGTCTGGTTGTCTTTTCCAATGAATGTCTGGTTGTCTCTTCCAGTGAGTGTCTGGTTGTCTCTTTCAGTAAGTGTCTGGTTGTCTTTTCCAGTGAGTGTCTGTTTGTCTCTTCCAGTGAGTGTCTGGTTGTCTCTTCCAGTGAGTGTCTGGTTGTCTCTTCCAGTGAGTGTCTGGTTGTCTGTTCCAGTTAGTGTCTGGTTGTTTTTTTCAGTGAGTGTCTGGTTGTCTCTTCTAGTGAATGTCTGGTTGTCTCTTCCAGTGAATATCTGGTTGTGTCTTCCAGTGAATGTTTGGTTGTCTCTTCCAGTGAATGTCTGGTTGTCTCTTCCAGTGAGTGTCTGGTTGTCTCTTCCAGTGAGTGTCTTGTTGTCTTATCCAGTGAGTGTCTGTTTTTCTCTTCCAATGAGTGTCTGGTTGTCTCTTCCAGTGAGTGTCTGGTTGTCTCTTCCAGTGAGTGTCTGGTTGTCTCTTCCAGTTAGTGTCTGGTTGTCTCTTCCAGTTAGTGTCTGGTTGTCTCTTCCAGTGAGTGTCTGGTTGTCTCTTCCAGTGAGTGTCTGTTTGTCTCTTCCAGTGAGTGTCTGGTTATCTCTTCCAGTGAGTGTCTAGTTGTCTCTTCCAGTGAATGTCTGGTTGTCTCTTCCAGTGAATGTCTGGTTGTCTCTTCCAGTGAGTGTCTGGTTGTCTCTTCCAGTGAATGTCTGTTTGTCTCTTCCATTGAGTGTCTAGTTGTCTCTTCCAGTGAATGTCTGGTTGTCTCTTCCAGTGAGTGTCTGGTTGTCTCTTCCAGTGAATGTCTGTTTGTCTCTTCCAGTGAATGTCTGGTTGTCTCTTCCAGTGAATGTCTGGTTGTCTCTTCCAGTGAGTATCTGTTTTTCTCTTCCAGTGAATGTCTGGTTGTCTCTTCCAGTGAATGTGGGGTAATCTCTTCCAGTGAGTGTCTGGTTGTCTCTTCCAGTGAGTGTCTGTTTGTCTCTTCCAGTGAGTGTCTGGTTGTCTCTTCCAGTGAGTGTCTAGTTGTCTCTTCCAGTGAATGTCTGGTTGTCTCTTCCAGTGAATGTCTGGTTGTCTCTTACAGTGAGTGTCTGTTTGTCTCTTCCATTGAGTGTCTGGTTGTCTTTTCCAGTGAGTGTCTGTTTGTCTCTTCCAGTGAGTGTCTGGTTGTCTCTTTCAGTGAGTGTCTTGTTGTCTCTTCCAGTGAATGTCTGGTTGTCTCTTCCAGTGAATGTCTGGTTGTCTCTTCCAGTGAATGTCTGGTTGTCTCTTCCAGTGAATGTCTGGTTGTCTTTTCCAGTGAGTGTCTGGTTGTCTCTTTAAGTGAATGTCTGGTTGTCTTTTCCATTGAATGTCTGGTTGTCTCTTCAAGTGAGTGTCTGGTTGTCTCTTTAAGTGAGTGTCTGGTTGTCTTTTCCAGTGAGTGTCTGTTTGTCTCTTCCAGTGAGTGTCTGGTTGCCTCTTCCAGTGAGTGTCTGGTTGTCTCTTCCAGTGAGTGTCTGGTTGTCTCTTTTAGTTAGTGTCTGGTTGTCTCTTCCAGTGAGTGTCTGGTTGTCTCTTCCAGTGAGTGTCTGTTTGTCTCTTCCAGTGAGTGTCTGGTTGTCTCTTCCAGTGAGTGTCTAGTTGTCTCTTCCAGTGAATGTCTGGTTGTCTTTTCCAGTGAATGTCTGGTTGTCTCTTCCAGTGAGTGTCTGGTTGTCTCTTCCAGTGTATGTCTGTTTGTCTCTTCCATTGAGTGTCTGGTTGTCTCTTCCAGTGAATGTCTGGTTGTCTCTTCCAGTGAATGTCTGGTTGTCTCTTCCAGTGAATGTCTGGTTGTCTCTTCCAGTGAATGTCTAGTTGTCTCTTCCAGTAAATGTCTGGTTGTCTCTTCCATTGAATGTCTGGTTGTCTCTTCCAGTGAATGTCTGGTTGCCTTTTCCAGTGAGTGTCTGGTTGTCTTTTTCAGTGAGTGTCTGGTTGTCTCTTCCAGTTAATGTGTGGTTGTCTCTTCCAGTGAATGTTTGGTTGTCTTTTCCAGTGAATGTCTGGTTGTCTCTTCCATTGAGTGTCTGGTTGTCTCTTCCAGTGAGTGTCTGGTTGTCTTTTCCAGTGAGTGTCTGTTTGTCTCTTCCAGTGAGTGTCTGGTTGTCTCTTCCAGTGAGTGTCTGGTTGTCTCTTCCAGTGAATGTCTGGTTGTCTCTTCCAGTGAATGTCTGGTTGTCTCTTCCAGTGAGTGTCTGGTTGTCTTTTCCAGTGAGTGTCTGGTTGTCTCTTCCAGTGAGTCTCTGGTTGTCTCTTCCAGTAAATGTATGGTTGTCTCTTCCAGTGAATGTCTGGTTGTCTCTTCCAGTGAGTGTCTGGTTGTCTCTTCCAGTGAATGTCTGGTTGTCTCTTCCAATGAGTGTCTAGTTGTCTCTTCCAGTGAATGTCTGGTTGCCTCTTCCAGTGAGTGTCTGGTTGTCTTTTTCAGTGAGTGTCTGGTTGTCTCTTCCAGTGAATGTCTGGTTGTCTCTTCCAGTGAATGTCTGGTTGTCTCTTCCAGTGAATGTCTGGTTGTCTCTTCCAGTGAATGTCTGGTTGTCTCTTCCAGCGAGTGTCTGGTTGTCTCTTCCAGTGAGTGTCTGGTTGTCTTTTCCAGTGAGTGTCTGTTTGTCTCTTCCAGTGAGTGTCTGGTTGTCTCTTCCAGTGAGTGTCTGGTTGTCTCTTCCAGTGAATGTCTGTTTGTCTCTTCCAGTGAATGTCTAGTTGTCTCTTCCTGTGAATGTCTGGTTGTCTCTTCCAGTGAGTGTCTGGTTGTCTTTTCCAGTGAGTGTCTGGTTGTCTCTTTAAGTGAATGTCTGGTTGCCTTTTCCAATGAATGTCTGGTTGTCTCTTCCAGTGAGTATCTGGTTGTCTCTTTCAGTGAGTGTCTGATTGTCTTTTCCAGTGAGTGTCTGTTTGTCTCTTCCAGTGAGTGTCTAGTTGTCTCTTCCAGTGAGTGTCTGGTTGTCTTTTCTAGTGAGTGTCTGTTTGTCTCTTGCAGTGAATGTCTGGTTGTTTCTTCCAGTGAGTGTCTGGTTGTCTTTTCCAGTGAGTGTCTGGTTGTCTCTTTAAGTGAATGTCTGGTTGTCTTTTCCAATGAATGTCTGGTTGTCTCTTCCAGTGAGTGTCTGGTTGTCTCTTTCAGTGAGTGTCTGGTTGTCTTTTCCAGTGAGTGTCTGTTTGTCTCTTCCAGTGAGTGTCTGGTTGTCTCTTCCAGTGAGTGTCTGATTGTCTCTTCCAGTGAGTGTCTGGTTGTCTGTTCCAGTTGGTGTCTGGTTGTTTTTTTCAGTGAGTGTCTGGTTGTCTCTTCTAGTGAATGTCTGGTTGTCTCTTCCAGTGAATATCTGGTTGTGTCTTCCAGTGAATGTTTGGTTGTCTCTTCCAGTGAATGTCTGGTTGTCTCTTCCAGTGAGTGTCTGGTTGTCTCTTCCAGTGAGTGTCTGGTTGTCTTTTCCAGTGAGTGTCTGTTTGTCTCTTCCAGTGAGTGTCTGGTTGTCTCTTCCAGTGAGTGTCTGGTTGTCTCTTCCAGTGAGTGTCTTGTTGTCTTATCCAGTGAGTGTCTGTTTGTCTCTTCCAATGAGTGTCTGGTTGTCTCTTCCAGTGAGTGTCTGGTTGTCTCTTCCAGTGAGTGTCTGGTTGTCTCTTCCAGTTAGTGTCTGGTTGTCTCTTCCAGTTAGTGTCTGGTTGTCTCTTCCAGTGAGTGTCTGGTTGTCTCTTCCAGTGAGTGTCTGTTTGTCTCTTCCAGTGAGTGTCTGGTTATCTCTTCCAGTGAGTGTCTAGTTGTCTCTTCCAGTGAATGTCTGGTTGTCTCTTCCAGTGAATGTCTGGTTGTCTCTTCCAGTGAGTGTCTGGTTGTCTCTTCCAGTGAATGTCTGTTTGTCTCTTCCATTGAGTGTCTAGTTGTCTCTTCCAGTGAATGTCTGGTTGTCTCTTCCAGTGAGTGTCTGGTTGTCTCTTCCAGTGAATGTCTGTTTGTCTCTTCCAGTGAATGTCTGGTTGTCTCTTCCAGTGAATGTCTGGTTGTCTCTTCCAGTGAGTATCTGTTTTTCTCTTCCAGTGAATGTCTGGTTGTCTCTTCCAGTGAATGTGGGGTAATCTCTTCCAGTGAGTGTCTGGTTGTCTCTTCCAGTGAGTGTCTGTTTGTCTCTTCCAGTGAGTGTCTGGTTGTCTCTTCCAGTGAGTGTCTAGTTGTCTCTTCCAGTGAATGTCTGGTTGTCTCTTCCAGTGAATGTCTGGTTGTCTCTTACAGTGAGTGTCTGTTTGTCTCTTCCATTGAGTGTCTGGTTGTCTTTTCCAGTGAGTGTCTGTTTGTCTCTTCCAGTGAGTGTCTGGTTGTCTCTTTCAGTGAGTGTCTTGTTGTCTCTTCCAGTGAATGTCTGGTTGTCTCTTCCAGTGAATGTCTGGTTGTCTCTTCCAGTGAATGTCTGGTTGTCTCTTCCAGTGAATGTCTGGTTGTCTTTTCCAGTGAGTGTCTGGTTGTCTCTTTAAGTGAATGTCTGGTTGTCTTTTCCATTGAATGTCTGGTTGTCTCTTCAAGTGAGTGTCTGGTTGTCTCTTTAAGTGAGTGTCTGGTTGTCTTTTCCAGTGAGTGTCTGTTTGTCTCTTCCAGTGAGTGTCTGGTTGCCTCTTCCAGTGAGTGTCTGGTTGTCTCTTCCAGTGAGTGTCTGGTTGTCTCTTTTAGTTAGTGTCTGGTTGTCTCTTCCAGTGAGTGTCTGGTTGTCTCTTCCAGTGAGTGTCTGTTTGTCTCTTCCAGTGAGTGTCTGGTTGTCTCTTCCAGTGAGTGTCTAGTTGTCTCTTCCAGTGAATGTCTGGTTGTCTTTTCCAGTGAATGTCTGGTTGTCTCTTCCAGTGAGTGTCTGGTTGTCTCTTCCAGTGTATGTCTGTTTGTCTCTTCCATTGAGTGTCTGGTTGTCTCTTCCAGTGAATGTCTGGTTGTCTCTTCCAGTGAATGTCTGGTTGTCTCTTCCAGTGAATGTCTGGTTGTCTCTTCCAGTGAATGTCTAGTTGTCTCTTCCAGTAAATGTCTGGTTGTCTCTTCCATTGAATGTCTGGTTGTCTCTTCCAGTGAATGTCTGGTTGCCTTTTCCAGTGAGTGTCTGGTTGTCTTTTTCAGTGAGTGTCTGGTTGTCTCTTCCAGTTAATGTGTGGTTGTCTCTTCCAGTGAATGTTTGGTTGTCTTTTCCAGTGAATGTCTGGTTGTCTCTTCCATTGAGTGTCTGGTTGTCTCTTCCAGTGAGTGTCTGGTTGTCTTTTCCAGTGAGTGTCTGTTTGTCTCTTCCAGTGAGTGTCTGGTTGTCTCTTCCAGTGAGTGTCTGGTTGTCTCTTCCAGTGAATGTCTGGTTGTCTCTTCCAGTGAATGTCTGGTTGTCTCTTCCAGTGAGTGTCTGGTTGTCTTTTCCAGTGAGTGTCTGGTTGTCTCTTCCAGTGAGTCTCTGGTTGTCTCTTCCAGTAAATGTATGGTTGTCTCTTCCAGTGAATGTCTGGTTGTCTCTTCCAGTGAGTGTCTGGTTGTCTCTTCCAGTGAATGTCTGGTTGTCTCTTCCAATGAGTGTCTAGTTGTCTCTTCCAGTGAATGTCTGGTTGCCTCTTCCAGTGAGTGTCTGGTTGTCTTTTTCAGTGAGTGTCTGGTTGTCTCTTCCAGTGAATGTCTGGTTGTCTCTTCCAGTGAATGTCTGGTTGTCTCTTCCAGTGAATGTCTGGTTGTCTCTTCCAGTGAATGTCTGGTTGTCTCTTCCAGCGAGTGTCTGGTTGTCTCTTCCAGTGAGTGTCTGGTTGTCTTTTCCAGTGAGTGTCTGTTTGTCTCTTCCAGTGAGTGTCTGGTTGTCTCTTCCAGTGAGTGTCTGGTTGTCTCTTCCAGTGAATGTCTGTTTGTCTCTTCCAGTGAATGTCTAGTTGTCTCTTCCTGTGAATGTCTGGTTGTCTCTTCCAGTGAGTGTCTGGTTGTCTTTTCCAGTGAGTGTCTGGTTGTCTCTTTAAGTGAATGTCTGGTTGCCTTTTCCAATGAATGTCTGGTTGTCTCTTCCAGTGAGTATCTGGTTGTCTCTTTCAGTGAGTGTCTGATTGTCTTTTCCAGTGAGTGTCTGTTTGTCTCTTCCAGTGAGTGTCTAGTTGTCTCTTCCAGTGAGTGTCTGGTTGTCTTTTCTAGTGAGTGTCTGTTTGTCTCTTGCAGTGAATGTCTGGTTGTTTCTTCCAGTGAGTGTCTGGTTGTCTTTTCCAGTGAGTGTCTGGTTGTCTCTTTAAGTGAATGTCTGGTTGTCTTTTCCAATGAATGTCTGGTTGTCTCTTCCAGTGAGTGTCTGGTTGTCTCTTTCAGTGAGTGTCTGGTTGTCTTTTCCAGTGAGTGTCTGTTTGTCTCTTCCAGTGAGTGTCTGGTTGTCTCTTCCAGTGAGTGTCTGATTGTCTCTTCCAGTGAGTGTCTGGTTGTCTGTTCCAGTTGGTGTCTGGTTGTTTTTTTCAGTGAGTGTCTGGTTGTCTCTTCTAGTGAATGTCTGGTTGTCTCTTCCAGTGAATATCTGGTTGTGTCTTCCAGTGAATGTTTGGTTGTCTCTTCCAGTGAATGTCTGGTTGTCTCTTCCAGTGAGTGTCTGGTTGTCTCTTCCAGTGAGTGTCTGGTTGTCTTTTCCAGTGAGTGTCTGTTTGTCTCTTCCAGTGAGTGTCTGGTTGTCTCTTCCAGTGAGTGTCTGGTTGTCTCTTCCAGTGAGTGTCTGGTTGTCTCTTCCAGTTAGTGTCTGGTTGTCTCTTCCAGTTAGTGTCTGGTTGTCTCTTCCAGTGAGTGTCTGGTTGTCTCTTCCAGTGAGTGTCTGTTTGTCTCTTCCAGTGAGTGTCTGGTTATCTCTTCCAGTGAGTGTCTAGTTGTCTCTTCCAGTGAATGTCCGGTTGTCTCTTCCAGTGAATGTCTGGTTGTCTCTTCCAGTGAGTGTCTGGTTGTCTCTTCCAGTGAATGTCTGTTTTGTCTCTTCCATTGAGTGTCTAGTTGTCTCTTCCAGTGAATGTCTGGTTGTCTCTTCCAGTGAATGTCTGGTTGTCTCTTCCAGTGAATGTCTGGTTGTCTCTTCCAGTGAATGTCGTATAGTCTCTTTCAGTAAATGTCTGGTTGTCTCTTCCATTGAATGTCTGGTTGTCTCTTCCAGTGAATGTCTGGTTGCCTCTTCCAGTGAGTGTCTGGTTGTTTTTTTCAGTGAGTGTCTGGTTGTCTCTTCCAGTGAATGTATGGTTGTCTCTTCCAGTGAATATCTTGTTGTCTCTTCCAGTGAATGTTTGGTTGTCTCTTCCAGTGAATGTCTGGTTGTCTCTTCCAGTAAGTGTCTGGTTGTCTCTTCCAGTGAGTGTCTGGTTGTCTTTTCCAGTGAGTGTCTGTTTGTCTCTTGCAGTGAGTGTCTGGTTATCTCTTCTAGTGAGTGTCTGGTTGTCTCTTCCAGTGAATGTCTGGTTGTCTCTTCCAGTGAATGTCTGGTTGTCTCTTCCAGTGAATGTCTGGTTGTCTCTTCCAGTGAGTGTCTGGTTGTCTTTTCCAGGGAGTGTCTGGTTGTCTCTTTAAGTGAATGTCTGGTTGTCTTTTCCAATGAATGTCTGGTTGTCTCTTCCAGTGAGTGTCTGGTTGTCTCTTTCAGTGAGTGTCTGGTTGTCTTTTCCAGTGAGTGTCTGTTTGTCTCTTCCAGTGAGTGTCTGGTTGTCTCTTCCAGTGAGTCTCTGGTTGTCTCTTCCAGTGAATGTCTGGTTGTCTCTTCCAGTGAATGTCTGGTTGTCTCTTCCAGTGAGTGTCTAGTTGTCTCTTCCAGTGAATGTCTGGTTGTCTCTTCCAGTGAGTGTCTGGTTGTCTTTTTCAGTGAGTGTCTGGTTGTCTCTTCCAGTGAATGTCTGGTTGTCTCTTCCAGTGAATGTCTGGTTGTCTCTTCCAGTGAATGTCTGGTTGTCTCTTCCAGTGAATGTCTGGTTGTCTCTTCCAGTGAGTGTCTGGTTGTCTCTTCCAATGAGTATCTGGTTGTCGTTTCCAGTGAGTGTCTGTTTGTCTCTTCCAGTGAGTGTCTGGTTGTCTCTTCCAGTGAGTGTCTGATTGTCTCTTCCAGTGAATGTCTGGTTGTCTCTTCCAGTGAATGTCTAGTTGTCTCTTCCTGTGAATGTCTGGTTGTCTCTTCCAGTGAGTGTCTGGTTGTCTTTTCCAGTGAGTGTCTGGTTGTCTCTTTAAGTGAATGTCTGGTTGTCTTTTCCAATGAATGTCTGGTTGTCTCTTCCAGTGAGTATCTGGTTGTCTCTTTCAGTGAGTGTCTGGTTGTCTTTTCCAGTGAGTGTCTGTTTGTCTCTTCCAGTGAGTGTCTGGTTGTCTCTTCCAGTTAGTGTCTGGTTGTCTCTTCCAGTGAGTGTCTGGTTGTCACTTCCAGTGAGTGTTTGGTTGTCTCTTCCAGTGAGTTTCTGGTTTTCTCTTCCAGTGAGTGTCTGGTTGTCTCTTCCAGTTAGTGTCTGGTTGTCTCTTCCAGTTAGTGTATGTTTGAACTGAACTTCTTGGTTGATCATTGTCACGTCTTAATCGAGGAAGATGACGTCAGCGGTTGGTTGAGACACTGATTTCTTAAACCAAGGCGTTTTACATCAAAGCTTTAGCTATAAAAACTCGACTGCTTACTGTTCACCGACTACCACTATTTTTTGGTGGTACAATCTCCAGTCTACGTATGTCGCACATCTCCCTTCCATCAACCTCTCAATCTCTTTTTTATCCGCACACCCTTAACGCATGCGTCACCTCTGAATGGAACTCCTCTCCCCCATCTCTTCCTCCCTCTCAGTCTTCACACGCCCCTCTACCCTCCCGAAGGTGTTAACTGCCAAAGGGATCTAGCAATTTTCTTGTCGCTAGTGTTTCAGTTCTTTCATATTTGTTGTTGCTCGTCGGCACTTTTGTCCACTTGCGTACTCTCACAACAACATGGATATTGTCGTAAACACTGTATACTTTTCTACATTTTCTGTTATTTAAATGAAAGACGCAATGATCAGTATTATTACACAAATTGAAAGTGTAAAACATCTTAGAAATCAGACGCACCAAATCGGCTCCTTATTTTCAAGATGTCTTTAAAATGCTCAAATTGGTCAAATTTTGTCTTGAAGGTACAATCAAACACTTTCATTGAAGATACAAATACAAATTTATATTTTGATTTCAATGTTCCATGGATAGCGGTCAAGAGGACTAAAAACACAGGGTTTGTTAATTATTAAAAGTACAAAGGAATCAAGTGTCGCCTAAATGTCGCATTGAACATACGCGTTACTATGTGACGTTAGTACTACGCAGTTTTCACAATTCGTGAAATTCAATCTGATTGTAATATACACTAATTGATAACAAATTTAGCTGTTGTGTATCCCAAAAATATAAAGGTTTTTTTTCAATTTGAACAAACCTAGAGACTTAATTTTATTGTTGTAATCTTGTTCTACGTATTAAGTCCAATTACTGATTGTAATTTGTTGAGATATCTTAATGCATATTTTTTTTCTCTTTTCCCGAGCAGAACAGTGGCTAACAAACTGACACCTTGTTACAAAGAATCATGATCCAAACTTTGACCTCCAACGACCTCTAGTCTTTGCAACAGAAAGGATACATAACAAATCAAGACATGGAAATATCTTAGAACTAGTGTAATGAAGTCTCTATCACTTCGTGAACAACTGAAATATCTGCTACAAGAGCTTCTATGCATGTTTATTTCTTCGGGATGTATTATATACTTAAATGTGCGTTATACTATGTATAATGTTGTCCGGGTTGATTCCCATGTGATATATTCTATATTGTTAACTACATGATACGATTATTGTCGGGGATTATTCTCTCATGATATATATATGAAGGTGGTATCTTCATTCACTCTTGCACAGAAGGTGGGTTATTCAATTTACAAAGGCTGATAGCCAAGACCAAAATAAACAGGATGCAGATGAGAGAACTGCTCTTTGTGGATGATGCCGCAATTACGACTCACTGAGAGGAGGAACTGCAAAGCTTACTTTCTGCATTTTCGGATGCCTGCTGTGAGGTCGGGTTAACAATCAGCGAAACTAAAACACAAGTTATGGTCCAGGGTGCAAACAAACCACCAGTAATCTCCATTGATGATGAGGCTCTCGATGTAGTAGATCACTTTACGTACTTGGGATCCTTAGTCAATAAAAAAAACTATACCTTGATCAAGAGATCAATATCAGGATAGGCAAAGCAGCAACATCAATGAGCAGATTAACAAAAATAGTCTGGGATAACACGACGTTCACTGTTAAAACAAAAACACTTGTTTACTAGGCCGGTGTTTTGAGCAATCTTCTTTATGGCAGTGAGACATGGTCTACCTATATGCACCAGGAGAGGCGGATAACAGCTATCACATGAGGTACCTGCGCATAATCCTGGAGGTCGGGTAGCAAGACAAGATCACCAACGCAGAGGTGTTGAAGAGAACAAGAACTGTCACAATCTTTTCCATGCTTAGTCTTCGAAGGCTCCGCTGGCTGGCACACACTCGGAGGATGCATGATGGCTGAATACCAAAATATTTTCTCTATGGGGAATTGCAGTTGGGGAAAAGATCTCGGGGTCGGCCACTACTTTGGTACAAGGATGTATGCAAGCGGGGTATGAATGATGCAGGCATCAATTTGGAATCATGGGAACAGGACGCCCTGGATCGTGTTACATGGAGGGGCAGGATTAAGCATGGAATACAGACACAGGAGATACTGATTGTTGATAGCTTGAAGACTCAGAGTTTGAGAAGACACGTCACACCATGCGATGCCGCGAACGGTCCTGACTTTTCTTTTCCTTGCACACACTGTGAAAGGTATTTCTCTATCCGGATTGGTCTTACGAGTCACAATCGTTACCGTCATTGACTGTAGTTGCATTCCTTTGTTTTTTCAAGGCACAATTACTATCGTCTAACAAAACGGAAAGAGCTAATGATGATCATACATTATAGGACAGAAAATACAAATGGATACTTCCATTATACGGCAACAACATGACTATAGTAATGGGCTGTAATAAAACATTCTATTCTCATATTGTATGTGCATGGCTAATTATCAAAATAGTTCAGCACATTTTAATTACTATCTGCACATGGAAGGTCGGTTGCAGTGGTCCAACGTCTCCAATGTTTCCTATCCTTTCATTTGATGGAACAATCTGCAAGGTTTATCTGTGCCAATCTTACGATGCTACCGTCCAACTTAAAGCGTTGTTTAGCTCCGGCCCGTTTGCCATTCCCCTTTCTTTCCAGTATTGTTTAAAAAAAAGTGTTGTGTGAAGAAAATATCGTAACAGTCTTACTATGATTTCTTTCAGAAATGCTCTCTGCACACTTAATTCATCAAGTACTTATTTATTATTTCCTTCCTTTTCCTGACATGCACTATATTCTTCTATATATCCACATTTCAAAGTCGTCAATTCTTTTCTTTTAACTGTTTGTTAATTGTTCAGGTTTCTACGTTATGCAGTAATGGTGAGTATACATACCACCAGATCACACTAATTTTTAGTTGGTGAGTCATTTGTTTGAATGGCAAAATATGACTCATGTTGTTTAAAACAGATTTGGAGATTAATTTTCTCTTCCTGATTTCAGTTTATCGGGATTCATACTCCGTTATCATATTTCAAAGATCAGCGAAGATTTTTATCATGTCCCCATGAAGTGTTTGACCTTCTATTGTTGACAGCTAGAGCAGATTTCTTGCTTACTTTGCTAATTTATAAAGTGTTAATATGAACAATCAATGAATCTGAAATGTTTCCTTCATTGGAATTACAACTTCCTGTCGTTCTTGTTCGCTTTCAAATAATGGAACTGTGTCATCAGCATATCTGAGATAATTCATTGACACTCCATCATGAGTCCTGGTAAACTCCTCTATATGTGAACAATCTTTTATGTGTAAATGTGAAACAGACAATGGTAAAGTGGGCATTCTTGTTGAACTTTTCTCTTCCCACCCCCGAGGTAGTTTTAAAAAGTTGTAACAACCGCACACGACGAAGAGGGGTAAGAAGATATGTATAGAACTCTCTAGAACAAATACTGAGGACAACAAAGGCAGCAGACATTCTCATGATAATGGGAGACTGGAATGCGATAGTTGGAGCGGGTTCTGAGGAGGTCATAGTTGTGAAGAATGGGCTGGGTACTAATGATGAAAGACGACAAAGGCCAATATACTTTTGCCACCAGGAAAAATGAACTAAGAAAACATATGGAATCAAGTCCAGAATAAAAGGAGATACACATAGAATAGTCGATGGAATCTGGGAAAATATCAAATGCATTACATCATAGAGAAACTAATAAATAGAAACCAGTTTAAAAACAAAATTGCTTATCAAGGTAGAGCGGCTGACACTGATCGAAATTTGCTTGTTATGAAATGCCAACTTAGATGAAAGAAGCCAGGGAAATCACACACACTGGAAAGGTGGAATTTAATTGCATTAAACGCATAGGTGAAAAGAATGAAGTTTCAAAATCTTGGTGAATGATTCTTCAGGAAAAACATGTCACCGAAGATATAAATCAACAGGGGCAGAATGTAAAAGAGGCTGCAAAAGAGGCAGACCACAATTAGGCAAGAAGAAAACAGAAAAGATGAAACCAAGGATAACAACTGAAATATTTGCTTGCGAAGGAAAGACATACATGAAAGAACAACAATTTAGAGCAAGACAGTGCAATGTATAATAGTACCAAGAATTAATTAGTTCGAAAATATAAGTTGGAATGAGAAAAAATTGTGGATAGGCCAATGCATGAAAATTGAAAACCTGGAAAGAACAGGAAAATTAGAACAAGTACATAAGAAAGTGAAACAATACTTTATAAAAATAAATGGCATTCAATCACGGATGACTATTATTAACGATGGAAAACCAATAACAGACCCAGAAAGCAAAAACTGAGAAATGGAGAAAATATGTTAAAAAACTGTATGAAGCTAGAGGCCTGTATCAGGTTAATAAAACACAATTCTTCTTCTTCTTCATAAGCTATCAGACTTCCACTTGAATTTGTTCAAAGAAAGAACGGCCATTCTGAGACTGTGGACACTGCCACAGAGCATGTCTAGTGTTGGCACTGGCGATGGACGCATGTGCTTTCTCTGGTCCTCGTATGTTGGGCAATTTTGCAACAAATGTTTAAGGGATCATTTTCCAAGTACCACAAGTGCATTCGTCAGTTGATTGAATAGATGGTACGTCAGTCTGTTTTGGCTTATGCGGAGTTTAAAGACGATTACCTGCTCTCTTCTGTTCAAATGGTAATAAACACAATTTTCTTGTTTAGTCAGTATGTTCAATTTTCTATTTATCCCTGTATCTCGCCTTAATTAAACTTTTGGTTTCTTCGTAGGTCAAACTTGTATCTGGTATGGTAACCTTCCACCTTCTTTTGCAGTCTGTTTGAATACTCGTTGCTTTGAATGTTACAGCAGGATGGGACCCACTGTACTACGACTCTTCTGGGTCGGTACAGCTGACATAGATAACAAGAGTACTGATCTTAGGCCATTTAGGTTGTCTTTGTATGGCTCTTCAGTGCTGTAACCAGGGACAGGAGAATTGTTAGAAAAACTACCTGCCTTTCATTGCTTTCGTGTGTCAGTATAGCTTCTACTACAGCTTTCAATTCATCTGCCCCTGCTCTGAAATTACTTCGGAATTTCCCAGTTGGCACTGACAACATTATCTCTCTACCGTTCATATGGCCAGAAATACGCTTCCTCCCCCTTGAATTTTCAGGTGCATTTATTTCAGAACCTCCAGTGTATCATGGGTTCAGTCGGTGTTTGGGTAGTTCTTCTCTATGTATTTCAGAGTTACGACTCGTTTTTCTCTTTCAGTCTGGCCGTTCTTGTTTCCGATACCTGGAATATTTTCTATCACTTCAGGAAAGAGCTGCTGCTTCCGGATGGGTTTGCGTACAATAAGGATGGGCTTTGGTGTTGATTTGGCGTTCATATGGTCTTCTCTCATTGTTGTTTATGCTGTTTCTACAAAATTACTCCGCTTTATTCTCCCTTTTCCAAATCCATTCAATCTCTGATGCATTATCAGTCTTCTTAATTTCTCTGCTTGCTGCTTGGATTTGCTGTCTCTTCTATAGTTCATTGATTTTAGGTTTGTAATTTTCTCAAGTTTTACAAATGCTGGTGACTTCATGCCTCCTGTTATAATTCTCATGACTTGATTTTAAAGTTTATTGATTTTATCAAAGTTTGACTTTGCTGCTGTTGCCTATGCCGCAATGCCATACTCGAGATCAGGGAACGACGTGAGCCAGTGGTTAAGTGAACCCGAAGGTGCTGGGTTCGATTCCCATCACACATCCCGGAAAGCAAACTTTTAGAAAATGCTGGAGGAAGCAGGCATTTGCATAAAATGCATGCCGATGTTGGGCCGACAGGCGCAAAATAAAACATAGTGCAACGCACACCGTCTCGGGGGGATAGAGAAATAAGGCGAACGAAAAACAAAATACTCGAGAACTGTTCTCTCTTCCAGTGTATAGTTTCTTTTAACACATAATGACGTGTCTTTGATAGAAGAGAGATTACCTATTGAGCAATGCTTTTTCTCAATCTAAAAAAAAATAAAGTCCCCGGATAGATACCAGTGGAGCGCCTCAAAACCGAGGAAGGGACTTTATGAAATGTACCTATTTACAATGTTAATAATATTTACAACCATATAAAATGACCAAAGGAACACCTAACTTTAATAATAATTCCTTTGCCAAAAAATAGAATGCAGAGTATGCGCCACATTCTGACCGATTGCCTTAACACCACATGCATCTACAATTCTATTAAAATTGATTAAATCGATTGGATTATAGTTCCACGGAGCAAACTTTTTCAGACTTGCAACAAATAGGTATCGAGAGACCAACTCTCAAGGTATTCCATAACCTTCATGAAAAAAGACGATTATTTTAATCAAAGAGGGACTAACAGAATGCATTTTCAATAAGACATGAGGCATGAGGGTTATTTGCTGTCACCGAGTCTCTATAATGCATAATCTTGGAAGATGGAAAAAGTTGTCCAGAATTGAAATAGAAGTGTCCGTCAATGGTATGACAGTTAGTGCCATCACATTTGACGACGATCACGCCATAATGAGACAATCAGTAGCCAAATTGCAAGGACTGGTTGGACAAAAATAAACAGCCACCGGCAAAGCGTTTGGGATGAAAATAAAGACATTGAAGACAAAGACTATTGTAGCAGCAAAGCAACAGAGGTATATAGTTATAGTCATCAGTAGAGAAATAATCGAACAAGTACAGATATTTACAGACAACTATGACAGAAGAGAAATGGAACATAAGGCAATGATTACATTGGCCTTCAGATAAAAATAGAAATTCTTAACCTCAAAGAATATCAGGACTGAACCGAAGAAAAGAATTATCAATACACATATATGGTCAACTGCACTGTACCCCTAGAAGGTGGGGTGGTGTGGGTGAGGGTGGGGGGGTGGTGGAGTGGGGAGCTGAAACATGGACTCTCTAGAAAATAAAGATGAAAAGACCTTGGAAGCGTTTGAAATGTGATGCTATGAGTTGAACAGAAAGAAGATCAAATAGCCCTGTCCTCAATGAGTTAGGCGAAAAAAAGACAAATATTGAAAATTATATAAAAACAAAGATTGATTTGATTGGAAATATGCGACATGAACGTCTTCTATAGAAGATACTAGATTGCAATATCCAAGGAAAAACTGGAAAGGAAGCGACCGAGACTCACCTTTACATCTCATGAAAACAAAGACATTAAAATACGAAAAACATTGAAATAAAAATAGCTGCAAAGGATAGGAGAGACATGATCAGAAAACGTTACAACCAGTCTCTGGACTAATCAGCCAGGTGATGATGATGATGATGATAGCGATAAGTAACAATACAATTATTTACACTACATTTCCTTCATAAACTTCACTTAGGCAATTACACACTTGTGTCAACATTCAAAAAGATTTGGACGCATTCATTGAAACCATTCTTTGACACGTCTCAGCTGCTTTGTCACATTGGTGAAAACGATCATAGCATTGAGGGCTGACGTTATTTCCAAGAATCGCATAAAACACACTACGTCTCGTCTCCTGTTATTATGTTAATTTCAAAATTGTTGCCATGATCAGTCATAGTGAATACGTCAACTTACATTTTAAATCTCGTTTCTTTCTGTGCAAGAGATACCATTTTGGAAACCATATGATGACAAACACTGCGCATGTGCAGTTAATTGGGGAGAATATGGTGGCAACACCCAACTGAAATTCCAATTTTCGAGGCAATTTTCTCTACACTGGTTCTTCTGTCAACACATTCAGCGTTCCGAACACACTCATTGTTTTCATTGCTTATCGAGGTAGGCGGTCGTCGGCTACGTGGATCATCAGCAAAACTAACACGTCATTGGCAGAAACACTTGCCAATAACTTGAGATTTCCTTATCACGGTATCATCGTATGCTTATGACCTAGACAAAGAGGTGCATAAATTAGAACCAACACCTGCAGAATATGGGGCCTTTGTCAAACTCTTAAAAATAATTTCTAGACACCACATACCAAGAGGCAGCAGAACTCAGTATATTCCAGGCCTTAACGATGAATCAAACGAGCACTACCAAGCACTATTTGAAAGTTACCCTCTCTCTGATGAAACCATCCAGGCTGGGGAAGACCTACTACATGCCATATCAGAGTAAAAAACAGAATAATAGCACCACTTGGTGGAAGACCTTGATATGAAACAAAACAGTAGACGCATCTGGAATTTTCTTTAAAACTTTAAGTAATGATCCAGCGAGCTCTCCTGCAGGCATAACACAGGCAATCCCCCAATCAAAAATCCCACCAAATACGACTGAACGGGAAAACCACTCCCGCGAGATTGTAAACAGGAGAATGACATTTTGACGAAATCTTTCACCTTGCAAGTACTTAATGATGCACTACTTCAAATGAAAAACAACAAAGCAGCTTGCCCAGATTACTTGAGGACAAGCAAATTAAAAACTTTGGTCTAGAAACCACCACATGGCTGCTGACGCTTTTCAATACATGCAACGGTTCTATGCAAATTCCTAAAATCTGGAGAAAATCCTATGTGAGTGCTCTGCTAAAACCAGGAAAAACCCCATCAGAACCTAAGAACTTTCGACCGGTTTCACTATTGTGCCATCTGTATAATGTCTTTGAAAGAATGATCCTGAACCGTATCTCCCCCCTCATAGACAAGAAAATCATCAAGGAGCAAGCAGGTTTCAGCCTGGGAGATCATGTTGCGGCCAGATTCTTATCCTGGCACAACTGATCAAGGACGGGTACTGCATCAGCTGTGACGTTTCGTTAATGTCACTACCAATTTTTAAAGCTATAATTATTCATGCCATAATCACTCATTCAAACTATAATCTTCATGACTTAATCATTCATTCAAACTGTAATCTTCATTACATAATCACTCATTAAAACTATAATCTTCATGCCTATATACTCATTCATAGTCGAATAGTCAGGAAACTATTTGAAGCTGGTTTGCATTAATATGGAGTAAATCATTTCAGAAATGCCTGGGACAGTTTTCAAACAATGTAGACTACTAAGTCTTCCTGTGTTATCACACATCAACATGTTTCTCTAGCTACGGAATTAGTTTCTCTTGTTTGACTGTCAAAATACTTTTTTGTAGTCTGTGAGCTCAAAAGTCTTTTTTGTAGTCTATGAAGCACATATACATATTTAATTGTACTATATATTTTTCTGTTATTGTTCTTATACAGAATATTGATACATTTGTTCTGCTGCTCTGTCGAAATGTGAATTGTTGATCCGGATGATCGTTGTCTAATCGACAGCAAATTCTCGTCTCTATAATTGTGATGAGATTTATCAAGCTGATTGTTCTAAGATCTGAATATTCGATTGTCCGAGGTTTGTTGTGTAGTGCGTTAAGATTAACATAATTCAACTGTCCAAATCACAATGTGGATTTTGCCGGGGAATGTGTTGCATGGACGCCTTATTCACCTTAATGCAATGAAACGACAGATCGATAACGTAAATCTGTATATCTTCTTTCTTCTCCGTTTGTCCTACTGCCCGTGCCATGGGGTGCTGAAGAGAGGTGGGATACGTGGATTTATTGTCATCGCCAAGTGGGAGGCTTGGGGTGTCGTTAGGTGTAACTTCCTGAGAGTGTTAGAAATACCCTCGATCCACCGACGTCGAGGTCTCCCTCTTGCTCGTGGGCCGGAGACCTGTATATGATATGATTTTGATGCATGCCTGTCATAATGCATTCTGACTAAATGGAGAAACCACTTGATGTGTTGAGCGTCAATATAGGCACTAACTGGGTCTGTCCTCACTGTCTGTCTCAGCGTCGTGTTGTGGATTGGCCTACCGACTGCACTTCTCACACAGCTCATCTTACAGCTCTGGATTGTACTCTAATGTCACTAGTATGGATAGTGATTGACACTATTAACACAATGTAAGGATGGATATGCCCCTAAAAGCTAAAGCTGTGATCATTTTTGCTGCCCTTGTTTTTCCAATTAGGTGCCGCCACCGCTCTTTACCAATCACCAGGTACCTTCCCTTCAATCCACCCCTGATTACAAATCTTTGTGAACCATTATACCCCTACATTGTGACAAGCTTTAATGGCATCTGCTGATATTTTCTATACATGGTGCTTTGTAGTTAGGACCTTTTAATTGCCTCTTTGATTTCTTGCACCAGTATTAATCTGTCGCTATGCGCAATATATTTCTGGATTTGCACCAAAGAATTTTGTTACGCAGAATTTATACCATCAACTGGGTGTGCAGTAAGTCTGGGAAATACTCATCCAACACGTTATTTATCCTCTCAGGTTCATAGAGTGGTCGCCGATATTTGTCATTGACCACTGTGTAATGATTGTTTTCTTATCTCTCAACCGCAGAGCGCGAATTTTTCATCGTAAAAATCTATACCTCCCACTCAGTACCTCCCAATATTTTCGCCAAATACTTTCTTTCTCCTTTCAACTATCCTGACTTTACTTCTAGCTTCCTTATAAGAAGTATGGTCTTCTTTTTAAGATCGCCACCATTTCTTACATGACATGTTCTTGTCTTTGACTGCAGCCTTCACACTTTCATTCCACCATATCGTCCGTTTCTTTCTGATACCACCTTTTCTAGTTGTACCACACTTCTTAGTCAAATCACTAATTAAAGCGAACGTGAAATGTTTCCATTGTTCCTCCACTGTACCTCAATGTGTCATACTTTCAGATTTATCTTCCATCTTCTGTTTAACGTTTCCCCGCACTGTCAGTCTTCGTGTATTAACATTAAGGTAAGTGCCGCCTTTAGTATGCTGCACACTCTGACAAAAGTAAAGTACAACTGGTCAATGGTTACTATCTACACTTTCTAAACAGTTGTTCACAATTAAAGTTAACCCCGGCCCCCCTCCTCCTCCTCTAGTATCACTGTGTGGTCCAAGATGCCATTCTCAAAGATCCCTGCAACCCCCTACCTTTTCATGGAAAAAAAATCTATACATTGCTTTCTCCAAATCAAGAAAAGGCGTTTGATAGGGTAGAAATGATTCAATTTTGGACGATACTGGAATATTATGGTGTACAAGGCCAGCTGCTTGATAACGTAAGAACACTGTCTCGTACGTGTATGAAAGTCGTCAGAACGACTGATGGTGTCACATTTGCTTTTGAAATAAATACTGTCGTGAGACAGGGATGTGTGCTTTCCCTTCTACTGTTCAACATCGGTATGGACTAAATCGTATCAGAGACCAGTCAAATGAAGACATCAGAAGTAGAACGGAACACAATATACGACCTGCTGCTTGCACATGACCAGTGTCTGATGTACGGCGATGAAAATGAAATGGTAAATCACATGAACGTGCTTGAGAGAACCTGTGCTAAATACAATCTGCGAATTAACGAGAAGAAAACAAAAACTTTGAGGATCAGCAGAACACATGGGCCACTCAACATAAGTATAAGTGATATTGCTGTTCAACAGGCCAATGAGTTCAAGTATTTGGGCAGTCTTTTTTGACAGACGGTAGACTCGACAGGAAAATTGAGACTAGGAGCCAGAAAGCATTTGCGGTGACTTATCAGCTGTCATTACTGCTTAGGCACCCGATCATTAGTTTGAAAACAAAGCAACAGATGATATATAGTATATCTATTCCGACTATGTGCTGCAAGTGCCGAACATGACCTCTGTCCAAGACGCGAGAGTGCAGAATTTTGACTTGTAAAATGAAGTCTTTTAGTTAGGTCATCGGTGTTACAAGGGAAGATATAGCGCGAAACGAAGACATTCGAAGTATGGTCGGCAATACGTCGTGCGTATAATATATTTCAAGGCACAAAATATGCGTGTTCGGTCATCTCATGAGAAGGCACCCATCAGCTTCCATTGATGGCTTACAACGCTGATAGGTCTGGCTGCAGAGCAAGAGGATGGCTGAGAGAAAGGTGGATATATGTCATTAGAGTGATCGTGCAACGACACGAGCTAACAATTACTGACGCAACGCACTTGGCGCAGGACAGACCACTTCAGTACCCCCACAGCGCTGAACAGCATAAGTCGAAAGAAAAGTGTCTTTATTTATTGTATCCATGCGTGTTGCTTTCCCATTCATTATATGTTATATTGCTTTTCTATTTCTCGTCTGGGAAAGTCATTATTGAATATTGATTATTGTCAATGATGTCGTTAAACTGCTCATTTCTAAATTTTTGTTCGATACCGCTTGTTCATCAAGCAAGATGTCTTTATTATTGTTATTAATGTGGCCTATTACTTGACCCAGATCTGTCGTGTTTTAAAGTTCCTTTTTTTGTATGATGTGCTTCTTTTCTGTCTTCTATTTCTTGCATTTTCAATGTCTTGATTTAATTTTATTGCAGATATATATATATATATATAGATAGATAGATAGATAGATAGATAGATAGATAGATAGATATTTGTCATCTATCATGCCCTGGCGGCTCAGCCGTCGTTCAACTGCTGTAGGTCGGCACGTACTTATCCAATGGAGTGCTTTTCTCTCTCTTGCAATGGTAGGGGTGTAGGAGTCCAGATCATTAACAGGAGTTTGTCAGATGTGGTCGCTCATTGACTCTTGGATTGGAGAAGGTGCTGGACAGTTGAGGGCATAGATAAAGCGCTCGGCCCACCTGCTGGTTATTGGTTATCGCTTCATTTGAGCAACATAAGGTGTCATGGGATCTATGTATCTGTTAGAGATGCAATTTGATTGGGATGAGAAATCGGCATTTTGGGTTTACATTTTACGATAAACTAGTTGCACGTTGTTGTGTGTTCATCACTTCCTATGCGTAATTGGTTAATGTTTTATTAGTAGCACTCGAAAATATTCTGGCATGGATGTGTCTTCTTTCCGCCACTGTTCTGTCGCATCAAGAACCGGGTCCTCGGTTAGATGGATATGTACAACCCAGGAGTCGCCATTGGACAGCTGAGGTTAAATCGAAAAAACCCATCATCCTTATTGCTGTGACTCAGTCACTCATCGTGCTCAAGGACGTAAGGCTCGAAGTGTCCTTATGGTCGGAATATCTACCTACCTGTCATGCAAACTCAATTGTTTTCAAAATCTGTTATCGGTAGTTTTATTTGCTGCTTGTATGCTTGCATTCTAGAAAGTCACAAGTAGTGCTTTAAGAAAGAATAATGGTTTATAACAACAATCATAAGACAAGTATTTATCTGCACTCAGAAAACATAGACAACGAACAACAGAGAAGACAGTAAATTAATAGACAGCCCAGAATGTGAACACGGGACCACCTGCTGACGGAAACGGATTGTCACAAGACAGAGATGACACACGTACACATAGGTGGCAAAATTGGCCTAGTCATTCGTCATTTAATACTTGCGACTATAGAATATAGTCGAAGTTCGACCCATAAATATTTATAGATTCAATTCCTTCCTAACCTTCTAATAAGCACAGGAATTGTTTTGAAGAGTATATTGCCGTACACAAATATATCGAGAAAGGGATCAAGATGCTTAGCAGAGCATGAGCTGCAGTGGTCAGCGATAGATAGCTGACGGCTAGCGTCAGGGCCAGCGAACCAAAGCTGCCAAGACCCTTCTACACCTCCACGCGGTGATCCTGGATAACAGGGCAGACTGGCTAAGGAGAAGGGATCGAAGAGGGAATGCTAACCCGGTACTCAAAAAATGCTTGCTGAAGTCGGATGTGTTGGACCGAAAGGTGCAAATATCGCAGTCAAGCTGTAAACTACGACACAACGCATTGCGTTCTCTGGACTACATTCTGCTACTTAAGCCTTTTCAGTGTTTGGTAGTGGGAGATTGAGAATGAACGAAGCCAAGCCATATCGAGAAAAATAGCCCCAAACCGAACACCAGCGAAACCCATGTGTGTGCTTTCCGTTTCAGAAGCAGAAAGGCAAAATGAAAACGAGATCAAATGGCAAAGACAAGAGCTAGAAAATAAATACCTGGATGTAAAGTTGGGTTGCACGCTGTCCTAAGCGGTACACTGCAAGGAAACAAAACGGAAGATACATGCAAGAAATAATCCCATTCGAAAATTGTCTGGCACAGCATGGGATGCAAAGTAGATGGCTTCCGAACATAAGCAATAGCCATGCGTTTCTCCATAGCTGAGTAGAGCACGTCACTCTATACATATCAAAAGTATTGATACAGCCCTACATGAGACTGCCCGGATAGTTTCAGTGTGCCTTCAACCTATGGTAAATGATAAAGTACAGCCCGTAATAGGAGTGGCATTACATGAGAAACGAAGAAATGTCGCATCCGAAATTGAAAGAAGGAAACAGGTAGACGACACAAGGCACACTATATTTGGGTGCCAGAACACTCCACAATAATAGGGTCTAAACGAAGTTTCTAGCAGTCAACACGGTCATGCTTACCAGAACACTCCAAAATAATATGGTCTAAACGAAGTTTCTAAGTCAACACAGCCATGCCTCACAGAACACTCCAAAAATAATAGGGTCTAAACGCAGTTTCTAACAGTCAACACGGCCATGGTTGCCAGAACACTCCAAAATAATAGGGTCTAAACGAAGTTTCTAACAGTCAACACAGCGATGAAGACTAGTCCCGAAAAACGTTGCATCTAAAATGGAAATAAACTGACGCAGGTCCCCTGGTTCGAGCTGTGGATGGTACCTGCGAATGGATACCACTTACCTTTAACAACATGTAAGGCACTAAATATACATCAAACTAGTGTACCACCATCGTAATACAGCGATGATGGTACATGCGACTGGGGAGCAGCACAAGACCCAGACTACCTGATGATCTACCCAATCCTTTTTGGAAACGTGCTATATGGATGACATGTGGAGTAGGAACGAGAAATCAATACACCTGGCCGAACATTAGAAACATGATGTCTGACGCGGTGCTTAGGACACGGGAAGTACTTAAGTATCTTCATATCATCAAGCACACACTACACATGCCTTAAATGATTGTGTGTATAGGGTAGATAGACAATGAACAATAGTAGCTTCCATTAAGGAACGTGGTAAGAAAATGAATTTGTGGAAACCTGAGACAGCGAATTTTATACAAAGAAAGTTTGTTAATAACAACGATCACAAGACAAGCAATTATCTGCTTTCGGAAAACATGTACGACAAATAACAACATAGATAGTGTACTAATAGGTAGCCAGCATTCGAACATTGGACCTTCAGGTGACGGAAGTGCCATGCCAGATGAGAGACCAGCGGGATACCAAGATAGCTGTTACAACTGGCCTTGCCTTTCGTCATTCTGTTCTTCGCTATACATGTTTCCCGATTGCAGAAAGATACTTGTCTGATGATGGGTGGACAATCGCTATCGCTTTGAATGTCCCAATACGTTGCTGTGTGTGCCAAACACTTTGCTATTGTCCTTCAAGAGCCGTAAATCTTGACGCTTCATACGTCTCTTTCACCGACTCAAACTTCGTGCACTGGATATGAACTTTCCTTTAAGTATAATTTCTTCTACAGTTCCGCCACACACAAGCGGTTTCCTGTAGTCAAATTTCATTGGGACTTTCTCTAGCATATAACTACCCTAAGCACACCTGCATAGCATCGGGTGTTTATAGTAAAATCTGTCTCTTCCAAGAAAACGGTCTTACTTAAATATTGTTTTTCTTAATTTTTAAAACTGGACACCTGGAAGCACAGTTAAAAATAAATGGAAGATTGCTAACAAAAGAACGATAGCAAAACACATGAAAGGAATTCTAACGAGCCTAGCTCGTATTTAAGTTAAAATAAAATGACTCAATCAAGTTTGCATGACATTCTAAGCATACCCACAGATCTACACAGTTGATGTAGCGCTGATAAATTCGTATATATATATATATATATATATATATATATATATATATATATATATATAAGTATATATATATATATATATATATATATATATATATATACATATATACATTTACATATATATAAGCAATGTATAGCAGGAGCGTATGATGATTTAATGAATGGTTGAGCTCTCCCTTCTAATAGCAAAGGTACGGAGTTCAATTCCCGTTATCTACACACCCCTGTTAGCACAGCTGTATATAAATATTTGGCTTGCTCTTCTTAAACAAAAAGTCACTTAGAAAGCGCACCGGCCACCTTGCCTCGTTAAATCTGAGGTCTAGTACAATCTAACTTTTACATAGAAAATCTTCCCTTACAGCAGCGTCTGCCTTTTATTTTAAATACGAGCTAGGTTTGTTAGAACAAAACAGTTGCCATGGCAATCCATCAAAAGCAGAGGACCTCGCGAAGAAATGTGTATGATATTCAAACACGAACATACAGGTCCCTACATACCAAAAACCACGCAGGTCTGTCACCTCCACTCCACACGGCCATTTGAGTTGACTCATGGAATCCGATGGAGCTTATCTAGTAGACTGAAAATAATTGTAAAATATAAGCAAGTTAGCGCAAAGTTGATTAGTGAATAGTTTGGTTAACAGATGATGAATCAATCAGTACAAACGTTTATTAGTTTGTAACTTAGCGAGTCACTCATTGCATCTACAGGCAATTGGGTGTGTAAATTAATAAATTCCTTGTATGTAGGTGACAAAAATATTTTGGCGTTAACTCGAAATGATTGAGCGTTTTAAATATGATTTCGATTGTCAGTGATGTAGAATCAAAATGTGAGGTGTTGGCCAGAATAATACAGATAATAGTGGTGCTTTCACGGCTTAACAAAATCTCACAAGATAAACGGTTTGTACTATGCACGAAAATCAGATTTATGCTTACCTTGGTCCTGTCAATATTGCGCTGTGCTTGTGAGACATGGACAGTTATAGCTTGACCTTCAGCGAAGGATACTGGCCTTGGAGGTGAGATGTTTCCGAAGACTTTTAAACGTCACTTACAAAGATCAAATTACAAATGAGGAAATGTGAGATAGAATTACAACAGCAATAGGGTCTTTTGAAAACCTCTTGACAACTGCCAAAAGAAGAAAACTCGCTTGGTACGGTCACATATCGAAATCAAATGGTCTTGCAAATACTATCCTGCATGGAAAGATGCAAAGCAGACGATGTAGAGGCCTTCCCAAAAAGAATTCGGAGGATAACATAAAAGAATAGGCCAATCTCCGGCCAGAAGAGGCACATACAATGGCCGCTGATAGAGAAGGGTGGCGTGGGGTTGTGAGGATGTCATCATGGGCAGAGGGCACTGTCTTAATAGGAGATGGGCCATTTGTCCTCCACAGTAGACTGACCAAACTGTTCATCCCTGAGCTGAATGGATATCAATCCCTGCTAATTCTGCTCTGCAGCTTTGAGAAATTAACCATCTTGACAGGTCTCCAACCTGTAATCGTCTCATGGGTTTTTTGCTGAAGTAAACTTTTGACACAATCAGCTTGTTGTCAGTTAAGCATTCGACTGATGAGTACCTCAGTTTCTGTAGCATTGACTTTAAGACTAAAATTATTTCACGCCGCCTAACAATTCATAATGGCGGACTGCATATTTTGTTCTGTGCAGGAAATGAAGGCATCTTTTAGGTCCTGAGGTATCTTTCCTTAATTGAAAATTGAACGTAATAGCTATTGAAACAGAATGGTACCTCCTGCTCGTTCTTCTTCAGCTGGGTTCTTGTGACTAGACATTTATGATAGCTTTCCTTATAACAGCAATGTTTGGAGGAGTATCTTTTGTCATGAATTGTGAGATTCGTTTCTTGGCTTGTTCACTGATAGCCGAGTGAGGGTTGAGGATTTCACTGAAATGTGCCACACAGTGCTAACAAATTTGACCTTTGACCATCAGTAGTGTCATGATACCAGTATAGAGGACATGTGATGCGTGATATGATCAGAGACCACATACTGCCTTTAGTGCATCATATAATCGATTTAAGTAGTTCCTATATGCACATTTCGGGATCGCATCTACTTAATTGCTGAACTATACGACTTGAATCTGTCTAAGCTGATTCTAGACTACCTGAAACAGCGGTACTCTTCCAGCCTCTTTATGGAAGCCGGAGAGCTAGCCAAACATCGCCATGCAAAACCGACGTCTTCAGGTTGTCTATAGTTTCACTTTCGTAAGAAATACCATTACCAGAGACACGAATATCGACTTTGAGGATAATAGCCGGATAGTAAACGCATGTTCAGCGTTTTGGAATGCTACACGCGAACAGATGGAACGGACATGAACGTGGCCAGCACGGTAAAAGGGTGTCGTGCTATAGTGTTAACTACTCTCTTGCATGTCTGTTAAACATTAACAATGAATAGCAGATATGAAAGACAGCTAAATCACTTACATATGAGCTTTCTGCACAGGCTGCTCAGGATCATATGGCAGAGCAAAATACATAACTTGTTGACATTGTTAATAATTCCAACATGTTTAGCATGCAGACACTTTTGTAGAACCAACAGAAAAGATGAATGGGTCTTGTTTGTTCGCATGCCCAATGGGTACCTGTCCAAGCAGCTGCTTACGATAAGCTCAGAACAGGCAGACGATTAGCAGGGAGACAAGAGACAGGCTACAGACAATCTTTCTGGAAAGCTTCAACATTGATGTCATCTTCTGGAAGATGCTTGAACGAACCATTCCACCGCCCACGCTAGCATCACACAAGGTGATCGGAATGCAAAGCCAAACATTATTGCCAAGGCTCAAAGAAAACAAAACGAACCACCCGAAAAAAAACCGAACACACGACGACCGCCCCCAGTCGAGTCGATTCCTCACATGTGTGTTCCCCAAATGCGACAGGGACCGTCATGCCAGGAAAGAACTGTATAGTTACTTGAGATCACACATCGCAGAACAGATATGATGCTGTCGCCATTTTTACTATGCTATGGGTAACTATTATTATTAAATCAATAAATTAAAGGGTGATTCGATCAGTGACAGGGATAATAAATCTATAGGTCAATTAATCTGGAAAATCATTGTTAGCATTAGAGACGTAATTACATGCCCAAACACGTATAACTGCATCGATAGCAATCACGTACAGCTACATACTGCATTTACCATCACATATATAGACAACAAGCACGGATATGGGGATATGAAAAATGGATACAAAATGAAGTATCTGATGAAACAACTAGCATAAAAAATGCGAATTTGACTGGCAAGTCGCAATCTCAGCTGCTATAAAAATGTCAATACTGTCCGCAAGATTGCACTAGTATCTTTCAGAAAATTATTGTAGCGGGTAGATAACTCCATTAACGTGATGTGTCACATTTGCCAGTGTATATCAGTCGATTTGATCATTTACACAGGTAGTTAAATGTCTAATTCAGAATAGAATCGTGAAATTTAAAATAAAAGGAGACACTGGATGAACCAAACAATGGGATAACGCAAGGCAGTGTTATGGTACCTAGGCTATACTATGTTTACATACATGATCAATCCATTCAGTCCAGGCACTTGACAGTTCATGTATGCAGACGACACGGCGGCTGCTGCTCAATTAAGTGGAGCTCAAACTCACTAAAGCCTTTGACAGACTGGTTGAGTATTACAAGGATAGCCATCTTAAAATGAACCCCAGCAAAACGTAGGTATGTGCATTTCACCTGAAGAACGGAGAAACGAGACGGAAAATCCAGAATAGTTTGAAAAGGCATGCACTGAACATAATAATAATAATAATAGCTGTCCATCGTTGTCGATGAGGACCGCCGACATCATCCTTGTCACAAATTTCCTTGTTGGGTGTGGGTGCGCATGTGGCTGAACAGGCCAATGCGGACACGAAAACATCTGCTACATATCGGGCACACGAGGTTTGTAGAAGGTGATGGTGTTCCCGCTGTTCGGGATTTACGGGTCTCGTGTCTGCTCTGGGCTTTCACAACACGGTCGTCTTCGCTGGTAGCTAACCCGATTTGACTGCACTTCTCCAGTCAGATCTGTTTTGCGCAAGACATTCCCAGGTGTCGATGTCTATCTGGCAACTTTTCAGTGAGTCCTTCAGACCGTCTTTAAAACGTTTCTTTGGGCGCCCTCTCTCGCGCCATCCATCGCTCAGCTCGCCGTAGAGACGCTTCTTTGGAAGCCGCTCGTCTGACATACGGACGAGGTGTCCAGCCCATTATAGTCGTACTTTTTCTAGCAGTGCATGGATGATAGACATGTTAGCACTCGAGAGAACCTCGATGTCAGTGACACGATCTTGCCATCGGATGTGGAATATTCACCTCAGGCAACCTGTGTGGAAGTGGTTTAACCTCCTTGCATGTCCAGAGTATACAGTCCAGCTTTCGCAAGCGTATAGTAGGGTTGGAATGATGGTTGCACGGTAGACTTTGAGTTTGGTCTTGACGCTGATGCCACGACGTGCCCAGACCATCGAGCGCATTCTACCAAAGGCTGTGCTGGCCTTTGCTATTCTGCTTGACACCTCATCGTCTAGGCTGACAGATCTCGACAGCGTGCTGCCCAGATATGTGAATTTGTCTACGACATTTAGCGTCTGCCCGCTGACTGTAGTCTCTGGTTTTGTGTACGGCATGCCTGGTGCTGGTTGGTACATGACCTCTGTTTTTTTGGCATTTATGGTCAGGCCAAAATTATCGCATGCTGCAGAGAACCGGTCCATTCCAACCTTCATGTTCAGTTCTGAGTTGGTCATTAGAGCGCAGTCCTCAGCAAATACAAGTTCCCTGATTATGTCCCCAGCCACTTTGGTTTTGGCCTTCATTCTTCTGGGATTGAGTAACTTGCCATCTGTGCGGTACTTTATGGGTATGCCAAGCTCCAGTGATCTGAAGGCGTCTGTCATCGTGGCCGCGAACATCATGCTGAACAAAGTTGGGGCGAGTACACATCCTTGTTTTACTCCGTTTGATGCTAGAAACGTTTTAGAGATTGCACCGCTGTCCAGTACACGAGCACACATGCCTTCGTGTAGCTGTTTCACCATGGTTATGAACTTGTTGGGGCAGCCAAACTTGGACATTATCATCCACAGCCCTCCTCTATTTACTGTATCAAATGCCTTTGTCAAAACAATAAATGTGGTATACATGGCCTGATTTTGTTCCCGACACTTCTCTTGTTCTTGGGGAGCAGCAAAAATCATGTCCACTGCTGCTCTTCCGGCTCTGAACCCACATTGGCTTTCTGGGAGATGGTGGCTTTGTTCACGGTGTTTGTTGGGCCTGTTTAGCAGTAAGCACTGAACATAACGATACACCAAAGTACGGCTCGTACCTAGGAATTCCAATGGTTCGCACATTGTCATACAAGGAACACTGTAAGCTGGTGAAACAAAAGGTTTACACATGAAATTAAAACGCACCGCGTAAGGAAGCAAATATGGAATGGTAGCATCATGAACGTTGTTGCGCACATCGGCTCTCATATTAGGCATTTCTGCTGCAGAATATGCCACGCCAGTATGGAACGAGTCAACGCTAACGAGTCACGTCGATGTGGCAGTTAACGAACAGTGTCGATTTGTGATCGGGTGTCTTAAGTCAACAGTTTACAAACCAGCAAGCTGAATAAAACCGCACCGGAAAATGTGCCAAAAATCTGGTGAGGGATGGATGGAGATCAACGATGAACTTACAACAGGGTATACCACTGAACAGATTACAAACCAGTGTATCCAGGTGCTGTTCGAACCTGAACAAATTGAGACACACGGACGACGACGCGTAGCTACCCAAGACCCAGGACACCTAAATAACTGCCCAAGAATGCAAACACCATGTACATTGGCGGATCTCACCACAGCAGATGAATGAGTTACTAAGGAAGCTGATTTCTGGTACAATACTTTTTGAGGTTGCCGGACCTGGATAATTAGTATCACTGCGGAACACAAATGGTTGACCTTTTCCATCAATAGACAAAGCTCTTCCAGAATGAAAGTGGTCATTTAGTGACGGCAATGGAGGCCTGTAGGGTGATGGAATAAAAACAAATTTTAGTTGTCGCACTTTGTGGTGTTTTGATTCAGTTTGCATGGCGACTTTCAAGAGCGTTCATGTCCAGCTCAACGTTCAGTTCTTTGCATTATTTGGTAACTAAAATATCATGAACTATATTCTCTATGCATTTTCTTATATTTTCCGTCCACATATCACAAATAATTGCAAGTGTCGTCTTTATAGAATGTACATGATTACATTTGAATATGAATGCCATTTTCTCTGTATAATTAGTCCCTAAACACATCTTACATCATCATCATAAATAATGAATTTTCCCCTACTGAAGTCCGATATGAAGCCACAAATTACACGAGGACCACTAGCAGGATGTCTAACATGAGATCCACTAGCAGGATGTGTAACATGAGATCCATTAGCAGGATGTGTAACATGAAATCCACTAGCAGGATGTGTAACATGAGATCCACTAGCATGATGTCTAACATGAGATCCACTAGCAGGATGTCTAACATGAGATCCACTAGCAGGATGTCTAACATGAGATGCACTAGCAGGATGCCTGACAGGAGATCCATTAGCAGGATGTCTACTAGAAGATTTACTAGCAGGATATCTATTAGAAGATTTACAAGAAAGATGTCTGTCGGAAGATTTACTAGCATGATGTCTATTAGAAGATTTACAAGAAAGATGTCTGTAGGAAGATTAACCAGCAGGATGTATATTAGAAGATTTACTAGAAAGATATCTGTCGGAAGATTTACTAGCAGGATGTCTATCTAACAAAAGATTTATTAGAAGAATGACTTCCAGAATATTAATTAGGGATGTCTATAAGAAGATTTCCTACACGATGTCCAACAGAGAACTTATCAGCAGGATATCTGTGCCAGAATATTTACTAGCAGCGTGTGTAAGTTAACATATTTATGTGCTTCAGTAGTCGTAGCTTCTAATAAATTATGTTTGCAAGGCAAGATTTCCGACGATACTAACAAGTATTACTTATTACATGCGTAGTAGAGAGCAGTTGTATAACTCTTTTCTTGTTAGTAGAAAGTCACAGTATTCATACAGGGAACACATCAACAACATGATAATTTATAGTGTTTCTTTTAGTTATGCTATCTTCTAACATTTTGATTTCTGTGGAAATGATATGCTTTTGATCGGTTATCCTGTTTGTTAAGCTGCATTTTGCTGTATTTCATGCCTGGTTCAATCCGTGGGAGACGAGTCATTGACAGAGTTAACGTTTCGCGTAACTGCACACCAGAATAAAGTCCAGATTATCACTAATCAAGAACCTTTATGCTCGAACTGAAGCCGAATTCTTCTTAACCTCCACCGGAGGTTACACGATTTCGCCCCAAACCTCGTATTCTCGGCACAGCAATGGTCACGCTAACCAAAAGGTAGACACAATCAAAAGCCTCAAGGGCGGGACACGTAAAACCAAATAGTTTGACACGGACAGACACGTAAAGCCTGACACAAACATTGGTTTAACACACGCGGCACTCATGCCAAGACTGCGGAGTACACGGCTCCACTTCGGGAATTCTGTAGGGATTTCGGTCGACATGCAACACATGAACACAAGCTAAGCACTTGGACATGGAAGTGGTTGATCGACACAACGGGTCTTCGACGCCTACCAGAACATTATTATTATCTTAGCAGCGAGATGACATCGGTACATTATCTTGCCTGTTATCAACTATTCCTTATAGACTGTTCATTCTGCTTTTGGTTTTAGTCCTCGTTCTAAAATTGGGGATCAAGATGCTGCAGTGGTCAGCGACCCATAGCTGACTGCTAGCGTCAGGGCCAACGAATCATAGCTGCCAAGACCCTTCTACACCTCCACGTGGTGATCCTGGATAACAGGCTGCAGCAGGGCAGATTGGCTAAGGAGAAGGAATCGAAGAGCGAATGCTAACCCGGTACTCAAAAAATGCTTGCTGAAGTCGGATGTGTTGGACCGAAAGGTGCAAATATCGTAGCCAAGCTGTAAACTACGACACAACGCATTCAGTTCTCTGGACTACATTCTGCTACTTAAGCCCTTTCAGGGTTTGGTAGCGGGAGATTGAGAACGAACAAAGAAGAAGAAGAAGTTCTAAAATTGTTGTGGTTTACATGAAAAGTTCCAATATGTGCTGCAATCCTATCTCGATTCCTATTTTTATCCCATGTAGAAAGCTTATATAGTTATTTTGGCTTTATATGACATAAGCTGTTGTTGTTTCGAATGCCTACAATGAGTAGATTACACGGTTCTTGTGCGTTAATTCACCCATTCAGAAATTGTATACCCTTCAATGAACACACGGTTTTCCTTACAAAAATTATTAAAAGTGTCTAGCTACAGGAGGCCAACATTCTGAGATGTCCTGCAGAATATTGTCGAACGGGTCTAACTGACGGACTTTATTCGGTCGAACGGGTCTAACTGGCGAACTTTATTCGGATGTCTCCACAGAAACTCACACACGTAGGAATCTATCATGTGTCTGTGTGTTCCGTTTTGATTAGGGTTAGGGTTAGGTTTAGGGTTAGGGTTAGATGCCCTTAAACCATGTGCCAGAACGAACAGAAATGTCCTGCTGACATGTGCGACATCTCTAACAATCTTGGCGAATTGTGAGAGACAAGATCATAACATGATTTTTAGCACACAGTCGGACGGTGTGTATAATTCGTCTTTCCTGCAGAAACTGAACACAATTTATTTTTTTGCGCGTCAAGTGTGACAACTGCAAGAAATCCATCTTCCACGTACGGTGTTAGATCTGAGAATGACATGAACCTAGGTTTACCGCACGAATTGAAGACGCGCGAATTGAAAAGTTTGGTGCTTCGTGTGGCTATTTTCTACTAAATTTGACCTATTATAATCCGTGGGTGAATTAACGCACAAGTACCGATTACAGTTATGTGCGCCCTGAAAATGGCGTTAAGTGACGGGTTGAAGTAGCTTTCCTCACATCACGAGTGTGCTGATGACGGTGGATCGGGGTATTCCCGGCGGTTGTGCTATGCTTGGCTTCATCTGCGTGTCGCTCACTACTAGGGAGATCACGTCGAACCTCACTTTGCTAGCCAGACTCTTGTCCTCAACAACAGCCCGCATCCTGGACGACCAACGAGGAGGTCAGGTGACGGTCTTGGCCAGTATATATTTTCTCCTGAACCTGGCTAACATAGTCTGATCAGTGGCTTTTGCCTGACCAGACGTTAGCCTCATCGTCCCTGACATAAGCTGCAACTGATAGTTTCCTGCTGCCCAATATTCTCCCTCCCATGATTTGACACTGGTCAAGGGAAAGTCACACATTCTCTAACTCCAAGCATGTGCCAAACACCACTTTCTGACTCTAAACATGTACCAGTCACCACCCTTTGACACTAAGCATGGACCTATTGTCCCCCTGCCCGCTGACCGTAGGCATTGACCAGTCACCATTCTTTGACTCTAGACATTGTCCAGTCACCACCCTTTGACTCCAGGCATGGACCAAACACCTACCTTTAACTCCAAGCATAGACAAGTCACCATCCTTTAACTTCAGGCATGGCCCAGTCTCCAGCCTCTGATTCCAGGCATGGACCAGTCACCACCCTCTGACTCCAGGCATGGATCAGTACTTACTTACTTTCCGTGTCCAAGCACTACGCTATATATCTTGCATCCAGTATTCAGCGACATAGATTGCCTTGTCATTTGCCTCCAGCATATTGCGCCTATGTTTCCTGAAGGTTGGGGCAGGCCATCACGTGGTCTGGGTCCTGTATTGCGCCGCAATCACATGTGTCATCATCTATGTATCCCCATAATTTCATATTCCTCTTGCACCGTAATACACCAGTTCGGAGTCTGTTCAGCGACTTTCATGTTGTGTATGGTAGATGATGTCCAGGAGCAGGTTCCTCCCAAAGTTCCATCTCTGGGGCGTGCACCAATTCGTGCCACCTCTAGATACAGCGACTTTCAGGGTTTTTGTGTATGGGGTTTGTTGACTTTGCCTCTAAACATGGATCAGTCACCACCCTTCGACTCCAGGCATGGACCAGTCACCACCCTTTGACTCTAAACATGGACCAGTGACCACCCTTTAACGGTACACATAGCTAGCTACCTTTTACTCCAGCCGATGGAATAGTTAGCCACCTTTTATTTTAACAAAAATATCTTGCAGCAGAAACTTGAAATGGCTCAGAAACCAATGTTTGCTTTCTAGAGGTGCACGAAGCGAGAAAAGCCGTAAACATCCTCATGAACAACAAAGCAATCTCGACTTATATCTTTACCCACGTCCCACAAGTATCAGTTTTCACTTGAGTGCCATACTATCAATCTAGCTTACTGAAAGTCTGAGAAGAGAATCACAAATCTCCAGCGAAATCTCAGTGCGTTGCGTGCCTCCTAGGCCGTCGTGGCTGTCAATCTTTTAGGAAACAAACACGTGAAGGCGATACTCTAACGTTGCTGTTTGGGGTGATTGATTCTACATAGATAGCTGTTTGTGTGTGTGTCACTTTTTATTAACATTTTGATTTTATTTCTAAGGCAAACATTTTTTTAAAGTGGGGATAGCTTTTGGTTTTGGCAACTTTAAAAACCCTTTGGCCTTTTTTATTCACGTTTGGCAACTGCCCAAATTACAAGTCGCTTTTAAGAGTTGCCTAAAAGCTTTTTAAAATAAAGTAAACTTCTTCCATTATTAATGCCCTTTACTTGTGTTTTCTGTAAAAATGTTGCATAATATTAAAATGAAAGTAGTTTCACTCGGACTGTGCCAATAATCCATCAATTTAGCAGTTTTCTTAGAACTGAACTGCCAATTTCCGATTCAAAGTGCTAAGCTGGGTTAATGCAATTAGATTTTAACTGCAACTGTATTCAATATGAGTGAACTTACAGTATTTGTTATTAAATTTTTATGTGCGACATTATTATATGTTTAAAAAAAATAAATTGTGATCTCTTTCTCTGTAAACTTATGACTAGCTGCCATATTTATGTTGTATATACGGATTCCGATCTCGTATTTACAGTGTCCTTGGAGGTCGAAACGGGATCACATCTCACTAAATGTGCTGTAAGTGACGTTTCTTGGACAAGTTTCTAACTGGGAGGGACCCACGACCTATCCCACAACTCTCTCGGCTGGGTGATCTCGTATCTATCCGGTATTTCTGTTTAGTCTAGGTTTTTTGTTTGTTTTTGCAGTCTCCCCTCCTCCAAGTGGGTTGTTTTCTTCGGATTTGTGATCTGTCGGTTTTATATAGTTTTCAGAGGACCGAGAATTTGTCTGAAACCTCCGTCGATTGGGATTGGTAGGGATATGTAGTCGTTCTGAGTGCAGCAAGGGTGTCCCTTAGATATCTAGCTGTGTTATGAGGACCTTTCTGATGTTTCACACGTACGTTAAGCGGGGTGTTGGAAGCTAGTTTTAGACTTGTTTTATCGCTAGGGATTTTTGTCTCGTTGCGTCCTTAGCAGACATAATCTTAGTCTATGATCAATGTTGATCGGCCGTTTTGGATGTAACGGTCATCGTATTCACAATGGCTAACACAAACACTTCATAATTGTTGAATGCACAAATGCACAATGTGTTCTGGATAGTATAGCCCAGAGTGTAGGCTATCGTTGGAGTACGTTTTAGTCCGTTTAGAGGGCTAGATAACTTCCATGAAAGCTGCTTTTAAACATCATATATTACTTCGCCCATTGACACAGTCCATAAAATTTATAGTTCGATTTTAAAGGAAGTCTGATTTAAAACAGTTACAGTGATTTACATTTTTGCTCCAAATTGAAGCATATGTATCAACCACAGATGGCCCCTTTCAGGAAGCCTGTATCAAAGTTTCTATATTAGATGATTATAATGACAATGCTTTTTTTGCATAATGAGATTGTCATCCTCAAGCGGACATCCCTTTTAGTCGCCTGCTTACAATAAAAAGTGAAGGCCTACCTGTATCCAATTGACATGAGTTAACATCATGATACTCGATAAAGATCAAAATATTATTTTTAATTGTTCATTCCCACTAGACACTTATGTTCATTATGTTTCATATAGTCTTAGACCTATTTAACGCACCATGACTGATTTTGTTTTCATATATCATTCGTTGGTTACATGTACAAAGTGCCCTCTCTCTCTCGTTCTCTCTCTCGTTCTCTCTCTCTCACGCTTTCTCTTTCACTGTCCCTCCTTCTCTCTCTCTCTCGTTCTCTCTCTCTCTCACGCTTTCTCTTTCACTGTCCCTCCTTCTCTCTCTCTCTCTCTCTCTCTCTCTCTCTCTCTCTCTATATATATATATATATATATATATATATATATATATATATAATAATAATAATAGCTGTCCATCGTTGTCGATGAGGACCGCCGACATCATCCTTGTCACAGATTTCCCTGTTGGGTGTGGGTGCGCATGTGGCTGAACAGGCCAATGCGAGCACGAAAACATCTGATACATATCGGGCACACGAGGTTTGTAGAAGGGGATGGTGTTCCCGCTGCTCGGGATTTCCGCGTCTCGCGTCTGTTCTGGGCTTTCACAACACGGTCATCTTTACCTGCAGCTACACCCGATTTGACTGCGCTTCTCCAGTCAGATCTGTTTTGCGCAAGACATTCCCAGGTGTCGAAGTCTATCTGGCAACTTTTTAGTGAGTCCTTCAGACCGTCTTTAAATCGTTTCTTTGGGCGCCCTCTCTCGCGCCATCCCTCTCTCAGCTCGCCGTAGAGAAGCTTCTTTAGGAGCCGCTCGTCTGACATACGGACGAGGTGTCCGGCCCATTCTAGTCGTGCTTTTTCTAGCAGTGCATGTAAGCTGGGCATGTTAGCCCTCGAGAGAAACTCGATGTCAGTGACACGATCTTGCCATCGGATGTGGAATATTCGCCTCAGGCAACCTGTGTGGAAGTGGTTTAACCTCCTTGCATGTCCAGAGTATACAGTCCAGCTTTCGCAAGCGTATAGTAGGGTTGGAATGATGGTTGCACGGTAGACTTTCAATTTGGTCTTGACGCTGATGCCACGACGTGCTCAGACCATCGAGCGCATTCTACCAAAGGCTGTGCTGGCCTTTGCTATTCTGCTTGCCACCTCATCGTCTAGGCTGACAGATCTCGACAGCGTGCTGCCCAGATATGTGAATTTGTCTACGGCATTCAACGTCTGCCCGCTGACTGTAGTCTCTGGTTTTGTGTACGGCATGCCTAGTGCTGGTTGGTACATGACCTCTGTTTTTTTGGCATTTATGGTCAGGCCAAAATTTTCGCATGCGGCAGAGAACTGGTCCATTCCAACCTGCATGTTCAGTTCTGAGTTGCTCATTAGAGCACAGTCGTCAGCAAATACAAGTTCCCTGATTATGTCGCCAGCAACTTTGGTTTTGGCCTTCATTCTTCTGGAATTGAGTAACTTGCCATCTGTGCGGTACTTTATGGGCATTCCAAGCTCCAATGATCTGAAGGCGTCTGTCATCATGGCCGCGAACATCATGCTGAACAAAGTCGGGGCGAGTACACATCCTTGTTTTACTCCGTTTGATACTAGAAACGTTTTAGAGATTGCACCGCTGTCCAGTACACGAGCACACATGCCTTCGTGTAGCTGTTTCACCAGTGGTAAATATATATATAATTACCTGAGCCCGAACAAATATTTTGCATTAAGAAATACCTGTTTTTGGTAGGTTTGTGACCTTTCTAACAACTTTTAAAAATTGTTTGGCAACTTCTCAATACGTTGACCTGGCAACCTACACTGTACGAGGTCTGAGCTGTTGTGTGTTCTGGAGACCAGTTCCCTGACTAGCTGACTTGTCTTCAACGTCAGTCAGGTTCCACATACAGCAGTGCGAACCGTGCAAACTCGATTTATTACTGAGACACATACGCTTTAACTCTCATGCCTCTAGACTCTGCTCATATAAATAAAATTAATTTAAACCATTTATATTGCTCTACGACGATTAGTGTTATGTTTTACTGCAAGACCTCCCATATCCCATAATTTATTCATGTGTCAATAGTTGCAATGAACAATAATTGCAACACGTCTCCGAGTTATTCAAAACCTTAGAAGTTTGTAAGTAATCAAATGCCTGCAATTTGTTGTATTATATTCTTTAATTGTGTGTGTTGCTGAGCTTAATGACTTAAGAGCAGTACTCTGTCAACTATGCCAGCAGTCCGCACCAAAAAGGGTGGTGGTACAGTGGGTCCCATCACACTGCAACATCCAAGGCAACGAGGAGGCAGACAGACTGGCAAAAGAAGGTGCAAGACTACCACAAACAGATTACTAGTATGACGTACGAAGAGTCAAAACGGCTTATCAAAGCCAGATACATGACCAAATGGGAAACTGAACATACCGGCTACACCAAAAACGATGCCTATTACCGGTTGAACAGAAGAGAGCAGGTCGTTGTCTTCAGACTTCGCACTGGCCACAATAGACTGAGGTACCTCCTATTCAACAAATTGAAGATAGGTGGTACCGACGAATGCCCGTGTGGTACCGGGAAAATGACCGCTGAGCATCTGCTGCAGAACTGCCCGACATACGAAGATCAGAGAGAGCAGATGTGGCCATCACCAGTGGCAACACAAGACAATCTCTATGGCAGTGTCGACAGCCTCAGGATGACCGCCGCTTTTTTCGAAAAAATAATGGTTACTGTCTGACTGCGTACGATGAAGAAGAAGACGAATTGTGGTTGTTGTGTGGGGCGAAGACCTTTCCCGAAAAAATGTTAGTCTATTCCACTTGTAAATTACAAATAATATCAATTAAGCCTGTAGCCATTACACAATTATTATTTGTGGCTATTACGTTACAATGTTTATTGCCATTGCTTGATACCATGTGTCCATCTCACTGATAACCTCATTCTTGCTCTTCTATAAGGCCTAGACTTTTCTATGACGAATGCGCACCACTTTCATTCGTAGATCACGTCCTTTGACAGGAACATAACACGGTCTAATACGATTCAAAAATTGTGAACGTGTTCTACAGCAAAAATAATTTATCTCAAATATACATGAGATAACAACTTTCTCAATGTTAACAGTTCTATTTTAATGTAAACGTGAAGTGACACATTACCTTCATTATTACTGACCTGTGTTTATCAGTAGCTGAATACGCTGCGTCAGCCTGGAAAACATCTGCCTATGTGAAACTAGTTGATACAGCAATAAATGAGGCGGGTCGGATAGTATCAGTGGGCCTAAAAAAAACCATCATTGATAAAATATGCCTCATAATTAGCACAGCCCCACCCGAGATTTGAAGAAGCGTCGCAGCAGAAATGGTACGAGAAAAGCACGACCCAAGGCATCGAATTTTTACATCATCAGGTACAGAGCACAAGGCTCAAATACAAACAAAGCTCTCTAAAATACAGACAAACTCTTGAAAGTCGCCAATTCGAAAAATGGCAAGAATTGATGGAGGCCTCAGAGATGGAACTTCGGGAGGAACATCATCTGCCATACACAACATGGAAGTTGCTGAACAGACTCCGCATCGGTGTATCACGTGCAAAAGCAATATAAAACGATGTGTAAACACAGATGATGACACATGTGATTGCGGCTCAATACAGGACCCAGACCACTTGATGACCTGCCCCAACCTTCAGGAAACATTCAGTAAGCGTGACATGCTGGTGGCGAATGACAAGGCAATCCATTTCGCTGAATACTGGATACATTCTGTAGAACTTGATGCTTGGACACAGAAAGTAAAGTAAGTATTGATCTATACCCCCTCCCCCTCTCTAAACAAAATGATAATTGGAGGAAGCATGTTTCTAAACTTAAAGGTACTTAAGGCCACATAGAGATCTCCAGACCACGTAATGTAATACCACGTTGATAACAACTGTGTCAGTCAAACATTCAGAAGTACACTGCAAAATGTAAGAGTAAAGCCAGGTGCAGACACTGCTTCAGACCATACCATGTTGCTGGAGATCTTGTAACTCAAACCAGAAAAGCACGGAGAGTGTGAACGAAGGAGAACGAGACATAACGTACCCTTTTTAGAAGACCAGGAAAGGAAGGCAGAATATAGCATTAAACTTAATAGCATATGTCAAGTGCTACAAGAGCTACATGAGGACGAAGAGGTGAACATTATGTGAGAACATGCTAAAGAGATTTGGAATAAAACATGTGAAGAAACTGTAAGATTTTAGAGAACTCAATATACGGAAAGAGACCACACAATAGACATTGCATTAAATAGAAGAAATGGAAAGAAAGCAACCTATGCTTAAGAATTATCCAACCCGAATCACGAAAGCAGAAACACATAGACATTATACTGTTACATGCATAGAGGTCAGGACACGTACAAAGAAACACATAAGGGAATAGTTTGATAAGTTCACACATGAAGCAGAAAAGGCAGTAGAGAGGACATATTAAATATGTGTACTCAGTAACAAAGAAAATGGCATATACACATACGCACGCACACACACATACACACACACGCACGCACGTATATATATATATACACATATATATTGATAAATCCAGACATACACAACAATAAAAAATATGGAATACAAGATATTTTTACGTCATCGGAGGAACAACAGAAACCATGTGTTGAGTATATCAAAGAAATTCTAAACAACTCCCAGCACATGGAACATCAAACATCCTACCAGCAGAGAACACCCTGGACTTTGACTGCAGAAATCCAAAGGGCCATATCTAAACTCTAGAAAGGGAAAGCAGCAAGACCAGATGGAACAGCAGCAGAAGCTATAATGACGTATATAGATAAAGTCATAGATATATTACAATGTTTATTCCATAAGATATAGGAAGAGGAGAGAGTGGCTACAGCATGGAGTGAAGGAAATGTGATTAAACTGTCTAAGAAGGAAAGCCTGACAGATTGCAGCAATTATAGAGGGATTACATTGTTGTCAGTGCCAGGCAATATATTTAACAGATTCATCTCAGATAGATTAAAAGCGGAAGAAGACAAAAACCTCACAGATAAACAGGCAGGATTTCGTCAGGGAAGATCATTCTCATATCATTTAGCTACGCTACTCTACACATCATAGTAGAACAAAGTATTGAGCTCTGCCTGCTCTTGTTGACTATAGATTGAAAAATGAAGACATGAATCGATGGAACAGGAACTGGTATTTAATGGACATGGTCGACACAATTAAATGAACGTCACCACACAGATGATCCTGTAATGTTGGCACACAGTTGTATTCACATTCAAGAGAAACTGGATGGTGTGAAAGAACAAAGCCAAATTGGGACTGAATATCAGGATTAAAACATTGTGAGAAATGAAGACATATGGGAATGGACCCAACAACAGTAACTGGAGCAACTAATTTTGCCAGTGAAATAGAGCTGGACAAGATATACGCTACGGAAAGCATCGTCCAACATAGGACACATGCTCTTACATTGAATCCTGAAGGGCAGAGAAAGAGAGATTGACTCAAACAAATATGGAAAGAAGAATTGGATAAGGAAGCAATATTAAATGATTACACGGGATCAAGATGCTGAGCAGCGCATGAGCTGCAGTGGTCAGCGACTCATAGCTGACTGCTAGTGTCAGGCCAGCGAACCATAGCTGCAAGACCCTTCTACACCTCCACGTGGTGATCCTGGATAGCAGGCTGCAGTAGGGCAGACTGGCTAAGGAGAAGGGATCGAAGAGGGAATGCTAACCCGGTACTCGAAAACTGCTTGTTGAAGTCGGATGTGTTGGGCGGAAAGGTGCAAATATCGCAGTCAAACTGTAAACTACGACACAACGCATTCCGTTCTCTGGACTACTTTCTGCTACTTAAGCCGTTTCATGGTTTGGTAGCGGGAGATTGAGAACGAACGAAGAAGAAGAAGAAAGAAGAAATGATTACACCTGGAGAGCAGCAGAAAGAGCAGCACATGACCGTGTACGCTGGCGACATGTTGTAAATGGCCTATACTCCTGTAGGAACGAAGCTCATCTTCGGCGGTAGTTTTGGAATGACTAGGTCAGTGACATTTAAGGATGAAAACACCCACTCTCTCGCTTTGTTTTGCTCTTGACTTTAACGAGGGCGGCGAAAACACACATCTTTCTTGGAAAAATGCTGTCCTTTGCAAATACAAGAAGTACTTTTTTAAAGAGTATTTCTCAGAAAAAAACTTTGAACTATTTTAGGAAATTTAAGATTATCAGATTGAAACGATTTTCAAAAGTAAGCGAAATTCAGGTCGGAACTTTTGTGTAGAATAAAATGAATTTAACCCAGACGGCGTGGCCTAGTGGTTAAGTGGCACGGCTCACAACCCAGACGTGATGGGTTCGATCCCCATTACAGCACCGGCCGTTACCGCGGGGAAGCAAACCCTTGGAAAATGCAGGAGGAAGCAGCCCCTTACATAAAAATGCATGCTGAAGTCGGATGCACTGGGCCGACAGGCGCAAAATAAAAACCACAGTGCAACGCACACCGCATTGGGGATTAGAAAAATAAGGCGAACGCAAAAAAACAAAAAACAAAAACAAAAAATAAAATTAAAAAAAACCCAGATATGAGCTGAACTCTGAGCTAACTGTTAGCTCTCATGTTTTTATATATGTGTAACTCTTGTTAGCGCTTCTAAAGTTTTGTCCTTCTGTGGTCTGGAAATGTGAACTTGTTTTACACTCCACTACTTAATAACCATTGCTGGGGACGGCGTGGGCTACTGGTTAAGTGACACGGCTCACAATCTGAAGGTGCTGGGTTCGATCTCCACCACAGCACCTCTTTAGAAGCCTTTTGGGCAAGATGGCCAGCCCATCTCAGGTTAGATTTTGTTGTTTTTGCAAAATTGGATGAATACCTGACATGTTGGCTGGATAGAACTTCATTATTTGTTATATATTCTTGCCAGCAAATATGCAGTATGCCTCTCACACAAGATATTTGGAAGTGATTTAGCCTCATGGCGTTTCCAACGTAGACAGTCCAACTCCCACACGCGAAGAGCAGGGTTGGGAACATGGCAGCACGGTAGACTTATTGCTTTGTCTTTTTGATGATTCCTCGAAGCTGCTGCGACCATTCGAAGGCACATATTTAAAAAAAAAAAGAAATAAAAGACATCATGGTAACATAATTCATGTAATACATAACCGACAAAAAGTACTTATTGCATAATGGCAAACAATAACGACCGTAAATATATTTTAAACATATTCGGAATAGCAGACTGGCCGATAAATTATGGTAGTTGTGAATACTTAAACGAGTCAGCTTCTCTCCAAGTACAGGGAAAATGAGTGGCACAGTTTCAGATCATTTGCTTGTCACAACATAGGTTCCGCGTTCGTTTCAGGTATCAGTATTATGCAATCTATCCATCTGCAACAAGAAACTTTATTTACTTTTCCGAAAAAACAGCGATAAGGAGATCTGATCAACTCAACAACACATACTGAGATCTAATACAAAGTAGTGTCTTACACTTCATCTCCGTCTGCAGAGTGGGCCATGAATGGGATTTTTAAAAAAAAGGAGGAAGTGGGTCTAAGTGTCTGCGATTTAACGGGGGACGGCGTAGGCAAGTGGTTAAGTGATACGGCTCACAAACCCAAGGTGCTGGGTTCGATCTCGACCACAGCACCAGCCGTTACCCCGGTGAAACAAACCTTTAGAAAATGCAAGACCCTTACATAAATGCACGATGAAGTCGGATGCACTGGGTCGACAGGCGCAAAATAAAAACCACAGTGCAACGCACACCACCTTCGGGTAGAGAGAAATCAGGCGAACGAAAAAAAATAACCATTGTCACTTTCCCTTCAACAACAGAGCCAAAACTTTTTGTGTTAGTAAACGTAGTTGATATTTGATATGGGAAGAAGTAACATGCATCAACAGTGGACATGAACAGTCGTCTTGAACATGATCACAGTTTAACCCTCCGATGAACAATAAGAAACAGTGAAAATAGAAATTCGGTAACCAGAGATGTTTCCGGGTGGTCTCTGTGTCTAACGGAGTTGTAAACAGCACCACTGCCCCACCGATAACAAGTTTCAAGATGTAACTAAGATTTCGTCTAACTCCATCTGTATTTCAAAGAAAGCCCTAAAGTAATTTACGATACAGAATGAAAGAAGCAAATGATTCGTTATTTAGGAGTGGGGACAAGAAATATTTAATTGAAGCACGTTATAACAATGAAATACATATTATGTCAGCAATGATTATTTATTTCGATACAATTAAGCTGTAATTAATCAGCTTTAACTGCCATATTTATTGAAAATATATTTCTGCTGAACTGTTATAAGTGAGATTTCCGCTGTTATTGAAGTTTAACTTATACTGTTGTTAGAGTCTGTTACAAAAATTCGTACTACCCATCTTCAGAGATTTATAATGTGTCATCCCTTTGACTAAATGTAATGTCATTTTATGTGTGAACTAAGGGACAATGAGGTTAACGTCTGGTCAGGCAAAACACACTGTTCAAACAATATTAGCCAGGGTCAGGAGAAATATACTGGCAAAGACCCTCAGCTGACTTTCCCGTTGGTCGTCCTAGAAATGAGTTGTTGTCGAGGACAACAGTCTGGCTAACAAGGTGAGGTTCGACGTGATCCCTGTAGTAGTGAGTGACACGCAGATGAAGCCAAGCAAAGGACAGCCGCCTGGAGGACCCCGGTCCACTTCATCAGCACGCTCGGGATGTCAGGAAGGCTACTACATACTGTCGCAAGTTCCGTCCTTTTCAAGGCGCACAAAAGGGTTACCAACCCATTGTGGACATTAGCAACCAACCAGCAACCAACCAAGCAGCCAACCAGCAACAAACAAACAACCAACCAGCAACCAACCATGTGTGAACTAATTACAGTCATGCCCTTGATGAGCAATTTTTGGCCAATTCAAAACTGTTCTCCTGTTTTTTGTTTTTCTTTGGGTTTGTAAAAAAATCATTGATGTTGACGGGGTAAAGATTTAAAAGTTTGACAGCCACACGTCCCCGTGTTCCATTCAGAAAGTACTAACATCTCTAAGATATAATACAAGCAATAAAACTGATATTTAATGCTATAATAAGTAAACTGGACCGTTACGCACCTTTTCATTAATGATGTGTAACGTATACTTAATGCTGTCCTATTTCAGTGGTGATTCAATCAGTGATTCGTTTCCCTGTAAAACAAATCGAACAGCTACTTCATTATCAAATTCATAATTAGTTTGAGGTGCAAATTCATCACTATGCAGAAGGTGACTGTACTATTGTATAGGTACTTCTGCACGGAAACTAATATGACGACATCCAAGAACTAAGAAGAGAAAACAGCAAGTGCTAGGTATAGATGGAAAATCTCTCTTTCGGCTGATAATACATGAATTTCAATCTGTTAAGGATACGGTAAAGCAAGATAAAGAGAGACAAACAGATGATTTCGACAAAGATGTGATTGGATGTGACATTAAAAAAAATTATTAAGGGAAGATGAATTTGTTATTCTTCGTAAATTTAAAGTTCGGCTGCAAGCCCAATGGGAAACTGAAATCTCAAAAACTGCTCCTTGTAGAGTTGTGAGAGACAGCTGTTTCACATTAGGCAAATCTGTTAACGTAAGAAAGATTGTTTGTGAAAAGCCGCACCTACTGCTGCCCGATGCAAATACCGGAGAAACATTCATGAGCTGATAATGGAAGACTATAATATCGTATATTTGACGAATCGTGAGTTAATGCTCACCACACCTATTAGAAGAAATGGCAATTACTGGATGAAAACAAGAGAAACGAAATTCCAAGAAGGAAAAAAAACAAAAAAAAAACAACGCATTTTAAAAGTGAATGTAGACCAAGAGATTATTGTTGTCAGTGGCGAAGGGCTTTCTGTCAAAGCAAAGTCTACAGATGGTAGTGGACCATGTTTTCAGGGATTGGTTGGTTGGTTGATTGGTTATTGATCCAGCGATCAATAGGATCCTGCTCTTTGACCCAATGCCATACAGTAGTATCTGCAATTGTTTGTAAGCTGTTGTTTAGTTCCGGACAAAATGTTCCATTTGTCTGGTCTCGGAGGAAGAAGCTCTTTCATTACACCGCCAAGCGCTGGACATTCAAAAAGATGATGTTCAACAGTTTCATAGGGGTGTGTGCACAACCGGCACTCTAGAGTATGTTCTGGTTGAATTCTTTTCAAGTGACTATTCAGTCGTATGTTTTAAGTGCGAAGTCGGAAGATAATGCTTTGGTCTCTCCTTTTTTTGTTGTGCGTTCGTCTTATTTCTCTATTCCCCAAGGCAGTGAGCGCTGCACTATGTTTTTATTTTGCACCTGTTGGCCTAGTGCATCCGAATTCGGTAAACATTTTATGTAATTGTCTTGTTCCTCTTCCATTTTCTAAGCGGTCGCTTCCCCGGGGTAACGGCCGGTGTTGTAATGGGGAGCGAACCCAGCACTTTCGGGTTGTCCGTTGTGTCACGTAACCATTAGCCCACGCCCTTCTCTTTCAGTAGGCTAATGTTGTCTTCGGGATTGGCATATGTCTGTAGATTTCTCTCCTAGTAATATTTGCTACTGCTCATCTATTCAGCCATGCCTCTGTGTTCGCAGTCTTCCGTAGTTGTTTGATTGTCTGTTGGAAAGGGGACACACTACTGCCCACTACGAATAGACCGTCATTCATTGTAATGAACAATGCATCCCATCTTTATAGTGTAGCCCAGGAGGCCAAAATTCCAACTTAATCAAGTACAAAACATCAAATAAAGACCTGTCTTGCAAAGGAAACTGTCACATTAGTTTAAAACCTGAGTTATTGCAGCTTTTTAGACAGACTAAAAAGACAAAGATCTATCTTATTGACATTATCATTGAAAATATTTATTAAATTTCTCTTCGACTCCCACTTTTCCATTTGCACTTTAAAACCCATTGTATTTGTGTGGGCTGCAGTAAAAGAGCAAATGGCCGCACAGAATATGACTTTTAAATTGTTTGATGTTAATAAAGACTTGACACATGGTGCCTTCAAAAATGAATATTGAGTACATGAAGAAATGTAAAGAGCATGTGCTTCCGCGACGAGGATGTCCTCTGACATAGATGGATTGCAGTTTCTTCATATATTAACAGTTGCGAATATCTTAGCGCCGTCAGACTAGGAATAAAGTAGTCCCGCTACCAAGCTCTGAAAAGAGGTTTGCAAGAAGCAGAATGTAGTCCGGAGAACGGATCGCGTTGTGTCGTAGTTTACAGTTTGACTGCTATATTTGCAACTTTCAGTCCGGCACATCCCTTCCCCTTAGCCAGTCTGGGTACCGGGCTAGCCTTCCCTCTTCGATCCCTTCCCCTTAGTCAGTCTGGGTACCGGGTTAGCCTTCCCTCTTCGATTCTTTCCCCTTAGCCAGTCTGGGTACCGGGCTAGCCTTCCCTCTTCGATCCCTTCCCCTTAGCCAGTCTGGGTACCGGGCTAGCCTTCCCTCTTCGATCCCTTCCTCTTAGCCAGTCTGGGTACCGGGCTAGCCTTCCTTCTTCGATCCCTTCTCCTTAGCCAGTCTAGGTACCGGGCTAGCCTTCTCTTCGATCCCTTCGCCTTAGCCCGTCTGGGTACCGGGCTAGCCTTCCCTCGTCGATCCCTTCCCCTTAGCCAGTCTGCCCGGGTTAGCCTTCCCTCTTCGATCCCTTCTCCTTAGTCTGCCCGGGTTAGCCTTCCCTCTTCGATTCCTTCTCCAAAGTCAGTCTGCCCGGGTTAGCCTTCCCTCTTCGATCCCTTCTCCAAAGTCAGTCTGTACTGTTGCAGACTGTTATCTAGGATCACCACGTGGAGATAGAGAAGGGTCTTGACAGCTCTGCTTCGCTGCCCCTAACGCTAGCAGTCAGCTATGGGTCGTTGACTGCTACACCTCATGCATTGCTAAGAATCTTGATCACTGTCTATATACCGATCAATTTTGTTGACACATTCACCAATTGCATCACAATATCAACCACAAGATGGTTATGCATCTTTTTGTTTATAGTTCATTAAGGGATGTCGGTGTAGAAAAACGAATAGGACATTGATATGTGGAACAGCCACTTCCTTCGTGAATGTTTTCATTCCTTGGTTCTCATCTCTTCACTCAGTGCTACCCCACATACATAAGCCAACAAAAACCGTGATCTGGCCTGGGGAGCAGCCATGTATGACAAACTGTTGGGAGGGGGGGGGAGGCGGGTCGGGTCCCAACTTCTTCTCCAGCCGACCCTGTCTTTGGCCACGGAAGTCCAGTGCGTGGTAAGTGCTCTTTTAGAGGGATTTCGGATGTTGCAGAGTATAGCAAGGGAGTCTGACCAACGCATTGGAGGTCTTTCCCGCAGTATCTTCTTACCTCGGGGGTACCAGACTGCTGTCGCTGTGCTCCATCGACCATCTTTTCGTCGCAACATGTGACCTGCCCATCTATGTTTTGCCTTGTCTGCATGGATTACCGCATTCTTCACTAGGGACAATAGTCTTATATCAGAATTGTGGAGATCTTTCATACGTTGGTTCCTGAGAGTGATTCCGACCAAGCGTCTCTCAAGGGAGGCCAGGGTCACTCTCAATGTGTCATCTAGTGATTTTGTTAGTATCTACGTCTCTGCACCATAGCACATCACAAGGAGTACAGTTGAAGAGGGAGGCTCGTAGGTCTTGGTCACGACAACCTTCAAGGATCGTGTTTATAGACGAGAAGACTGCCCAAATCGCGCGGCGACGTCTTGTCAGTTCAGGTTCTAGGTTATTCTCCATTTTGAGAAAACGTCCAAGATAAATGTACTCGATGACATCGTACCTCGCTAGTGAAGACTGGATCACAAGTGGTGAAGCGATTGCGCAACACTTTGGACTTCGAGACATTCATCTCCGGACCCGTTTTCTTGCCCTTTCCATCGAGTAGCTGCATCATTTGGTTGGCTTCTGCTGCTGACTCTGTGATGGGCACTAAGTCATCGGCAAATTGAAGGTGATTGAGGCGTCTGCCGTCAATAAGGATAATAAAGGTGTCCCAGTTTAAATCGGCTAATCACTGATTCCAATCATGCAGAGAAGAGGTTCGGTGTAATAGGATCGCCCTGGCGGACCATTTTTTTGAATTGGTTCAACAATTGGACGATGGAAGGAACGAAATGTGGTAGTGCAGTTCGTTTAACTGTTGGCTAGAGCTCTGATGTAACCAGGATCAACACCTTGTTCCAACGGTGAACGCCAGACAAAATGTGGTTCTACCGAATCAGAAACCTTTTTACAGTCGTTGCAGGTGAATATCAAGGGCGTCTGGAATTCTCGGGCTGCTTAAATCAGGCGGCAATAGATTGAAATATGGTCCATTGTGCTGTACGAACGCCCAAAGCCTGCCTGTTCGACTGGTTGCGATTCTTCAGCAGTGATGCGGACTTTGACAAGGATGCATTTTGTAAACAGCTTGTAAGTCACCGGGAGGAGAGTAATTGGATGATAGTTTCCTAGATCCTCTTTGTCTCCCCTCTTGTTCAAGAGTGTTGTCCTCGAGTTGTGCCAGGCAGCAGGTAAAATGTTGCGCTAGGGCGTGGCAGAGGAGCAGACCGCAAGGCCTTATGACCTTCACAGCAATGCCATCCTCATCTGGTGATTTTCCAGATGGCATTGACTCAACAGCATGGCGAATTTCTGATGGGAGGAAGTCAAGAAGAGGGGGTAAACTATATGGGGGGGGGGGGGGAGGGGGTAATTAGACGGGATTCTTATGATTTGAACAGGTTGGTATAATATGCTTTCATTATTGACTCCATGCCTTGTTTTGATGTTGTGCGAGATCCATCAGAAACTTTCAGACAAGGAATGATTAAATGGTATTCAGTAAAGCTACGACAAGCAAATTTGGTGCTGCGCCGATATTCAGCAGCCTCCAGTAGACGTTTGTGGGCAAAGCTTTCAAGATCTTCTTTGAGTTTTTGGTCGCAGATCTTGATTAGGGTGGTGAAGGCTGTTTGGTTGTCTGGAGTACGAGCCATCTTACGTCGCTCCTCTAGCAACGCTCGACTGGCAGGGGGTGCTGGGAGACTGGCTGCCGTTGTAATAGATGTGATTGATGCAACTATATTTGCAAAGTCAGAATTGATGTCGGTGTCGAAAGAAGCTCCAAGCTGCTTGTTAGCTGTTAGGGTGGTAACAATCAAGGGGTTAATGAGTATCTCTGGATCACGGTATGATCGTTGCTGCTGAAACTTTACAATATTTAGATCGAAATGGAAATGGGCACGAAGGAGGCGATGGTCGCTTCCAGTGCCGAGGGCACCAACCAGTGAGACATCAGTTGCCAATCTACCATTGACAAGACATGGTCAATTTTATGACAATGAAGTTCAATGGGTTCTATATGTGTGTACCGCTTGTGGATGGGCTTCTGGAAAAAGCTGTTACAGTGAAATAGTAGATTTAATTCACAAAAAGTAACCACTGTCTCACAGAGAGCATATCGTAAAAGGCGACTGTGTCACATGGCATAACACTGGCCATGGTGAGGTGTTTTTTTTTAGAGCAGCACAGATGGCGACTTAATGGCTGCGGATCTACTTTGCTTAGTGTTTGAGTCTATTAAGGTGGAATCCACAAGGGTTAACCGCCCTCCGCGACACTTGTCCCAGAACAGCGGATTAATAAGCTGCTTAAGCCTAGCTTGCTAAGCAGGAAACCTCCTCCCGGTTACATCCAGATGATACCAGTGCTGGGACCTGCACAGCGGTTTTCTCCCCAGTAGAAGTACAGGTCGACTAAGAACAGAAGAACGTAGTACCATATTTCATTTTATGAGGACATATTGAACGTCAAGAATGACACAACACCAACATGTCATTTATTACATTTTGGTTCACACACAATATCACAGATGATAATAAACCCAACTAAAAACTTGCAATGTTTGATAGTTTTAAATATTCATGAGCTTTTAAGTGTCATATTGGTCATAGGGATTGCATGTATTTAATCAAGAGATCAGGATTTGTGCCTCAGTCCCAGCACGGTCTGGTCTACTCAGCTAACTTTTAGTTAGTAAAGACACATCATCGAAGAAGAAAATTGTTTACACCTAAAAAAAGATGTCTTCGTACAGTGATATTTTCAACACTTCATCCTCAACGGCAGTCTAAGCTATAAAAGGGATTAAAATAATTTTTTTTAAATCTATGTGAAACTCAGATAAGATCAAGTGTTATATCGGAGTGAATTTTTGGTTTGTTAACTTGTTGCCTAAATATTCTTATTTTATTGTGTTTGCTTAGTGCCACACTGCCATGACACAAATGAGGATAACTACCCACCAGGGAAGCGATGTCCAAATGTTCCTCGTTTATTTCTTGTCTGTTTAAAACTAGGTTAATAAATCACAAAATGGCATGTGTCTCGATGCGTCTAAGACTTTTTGTGTTCCAAATGTTTGTCACTCCGTTTGTGTGTAATTGATGAAGAATATATTTTTATGTTTGCATCTGTCTCCACTGCAAACACCTCATTCTTCTGTATATCAGCAGTTCAAGGGACTCAATTCTGACTTTAAACTGCAAATGTAATTCCCCTTGCCTGGGTGCAAAGTAGGACTGCATGCGGACAGGCTAGGCAAAGCTGTAGCCGCTAGTCGGTTGTCCGGCTGAATTCGGAACGTGTACAGTTGGACAGCCCCAACTATTCGGCGCTTTGCAAAGACACATCTAGTAAGGTACCTGCTTGTCTACACAATTTAGTACACAATAAAGACAATTAGTACTGCAGTGGATTAGTCTTGTTCAGTGTGTAAGGAGTCACATGTTCGGACATTTTGGACCAGAAATTGCTTCGTTGGAAGTCTGAAATGGTAAGTGGCATAGTCACCATGATTCTAGCAGGTGCGACCCATTATACATCTTCATTTTAGGTTTGAAACAATAATGATTGTTTAAATCAGATCAGTTGCAGGCTGAAGATTTGTTCACGTGACAGACGACAACATATCCGTTAGGCACCCGAGTCGTTCCCTATTGGTTACTGAGGCAAACAGCAACATTTACCTAGTCAAAATGTCGCAAGGGGTGACAGGGAAAGGCTGTGCATGGGAATGACAACCTCATCATGGAAAAAACAATTGCTCATGAATCCCTACTGCAAATAACTGGATTCAGGTTTCAATAAAGCTAGAAATCGTTATCCAAATGCAGTATTTATTCACCCAATCTCCAAAAATTGGTTGGGGGTGGGGGAGGGGGGGGGGAGGGGTGTGGGGGGGGGGGGATGGTCAGAAAAAGAGAAAGAAGAATTCTTTACCAAAATTCACTGGCTTTAAATACTCTCTTTCGGGGACGGCGTGGCCTAGTGGATAAGTGGCACGGCTCACAATCCGAAGGTGCTGGGTTCGATCCCCATCACAGCACCTGCCGTTACCCCGGGGAAGCAAACCCTTAGAAAATGCAGGAGGAAGCAGACCCTTACATAAAATGCATGCTGAAGTCGGATGCATTGGGCCGACAGGCGCAAAATAAAAACTACAGTGCAACGCACACCGCCTTGGGGATTAGAGAAATAAGGAAAAAAAAAAAAAAAAAAAAAAAAAAAAAAAAAAAATACTCTCTTTCACTCTTGCACATGATGGGGCCAGTTTCACTCTTGCATTTCTTGCAGGAAACCTGTGCCAAGTAATTTACTTGCTCTTACAGTAAGAGTTTCTGCAGCATTGCATTACATAATGGGATTGTTTGCCCTAATGCACAGCATTCATGGTAACATATTATCTCATGTATAGGAAGGGTATATTTAGACAGAACTGGAATATATGACCAAGGACACGCAGATTGTAGTTGTTGATGGCTTATGCTCCAATTCTTGCAGGTGTCAATAAGCGACCATTAGCCCACACTGAACTTTGTTTCTCAAGGACGTCTCCATTTATTTGCTTCTGTTTTCAGGAAAGATCAGACCACTCCTTTCATCCATTTGTTCAAGCTTCTTTATGCTCACATTACAAGAGACTCAACTCTAATTTATTCCCAACAACTCCTGCCCAAACTTTAAACAAATATCTCCATTTCGCACTTGCTTCTTTTAAAATATAGGTATACTACTGCATCCTGTCGGGTACTGAAGACCAAGTCAACAACTAAAACACTTGACCTTGTGGCGCAAAGGTTGTTTTCTTACATTAAAGTATTCAAATGCTCATTATTTACTATCATAAGGTCAATTGTGTGTATACAATGCACACATATATATGATATGCTCGCAAGATATTTTAGATCATACTTACCTCTGCTTTCAGCCTTCAACAATATATACACTCTTACATAACTCTAACACGCTCTCTCAGGGTGAGGCCCGTTCATTGCACATTCTTTAGTATTTAGAGATGGCCATGGTTGCAATCGTCCTAACTATCATAGATACGTACCAATGCACACATGTATCCAAGCACTGGTTAATACGTCCTGATATCGCCAAAAAGACTGCGATCCGGGGTAAAATGAGCGTGTCTCCGCTGGTAGAAAACAGAAAGGCAACCCTTTAATGGTAAAACAAATATTTGCTTTTTTTTCTTCTCTCGCTTTATTTCATTTATCTCGATTTCTGGCCTTCATATTAATATCACACAAACATAATCAACAAATACTACTTTCAATTTAATACAAAGTAAAAAATAAAAACAAACATAGACGTCTATTGGGTACAGTTAGACAACTATCATCTTGAGTCAATAACCATGTTCCTAGCAATGTGTCTGCGCGTCTCGTATCTGTTCTCGACACACATCAAGACTCGTGGTAACATGGCAGGCATAAAACACAAGCTGAGGTCGTATATACGAGGGGCGTTCAGAAAGTAATGCACCAAATCGTTTTTCTCAGCTAATATTGAAAATAAAAGGATGGCATTTTGCAAAACTACAAACATGGCATGTGTTGATTGTGTGTACAAAATTGCACCACAGTCGGCCAAATAATACGACTGCACTAAACCGTTGAAATGGAGCATGTTAACAACTTGAGTTATAAGGAGCGAATTGTGATTTAATTTCTTGTTGCAGAGAAAGAAACGGCTGTGGATATTCACAAGCGTCATTCTGATTCGTACGGAAGTTTTATACAGGAGTACAGTTAGTTGCTGGGTTCAGAGAATCAAAGAACCAGGAGGGGTAGATACGGAGAAGATTAATCGGCCACGCAGTGGACGTTTTCAGATTCACTAACGCAGAAAAGTTTAAATGCGCTGAAGGCATTAATCTTACTGATAGTCGAATCACTACTCAACAACTAGCCTTACAGCTATCAATCAGCATTGGTCGTGCAAATGCAGTTATAACAACTCTGTTATTTTCTAAGGTTTGCACAAGATGGGTTTCTCGAAGTGCAACAAAAGACCTCAGATTGTAAAATAAAACAATTTCTTCTGAATGTTTGGAGCGTTTCAATGCTGATGGAGACAACATTTTGACTAATATCGTTACAGGTGATGAAATCTGGGCACATCGTTTTGTACCTGAGACAAAAAGACAGTCCATGGAAGGGCATCACCGGCAATCACCACGAAGGAAAACATTCAAGACAACCCCTTCAGCTGGAAATGTCATGATTACTGTCTTTTGAGACATTGAAGGTGTGATTCTTGTGGATGTGTTGCCAAAAGGAGAGACAACCAATTTGCAAGCTTAAAAAACTTGGAAAAATCCCAAACGACATTTCCGTAGAGTTCGGCAGCACAAGAATCCAGCAGACCTGCTTCTCCTTCACGACAATGCGCGCCCACACACAAGTCTGGCAACACGGGAAGCAATCACCAAATTGGATTGAACCGTTCTACTCCACCCACCCTTTAGTCCTATTTGGCATCCTCTGATTGTCATCTGTTCGGTCATCTCAAAGATGCACTCTGTGGGATAAGGTTTGAAGATGATGAAGAAGTGATTCATGCAGCCAAGAAATGGTTAAATGATCTAGACAAAATCTGGTACGGGCTAGAAATACATTCACTTGTTTCGCGCTGGCATAAAGTTGTTCAAATTGAAGGGGATTATGTTGAAAAATACAGATGTTTACATGGCATATCCATGTATCTTGTATAGAAAGTGCATGTCTTATGAATAAACAGCTCCCGACAATAACGATGGGGTGCGTGACTTTCTGAATGTCCCTCGTATCATGAAACCTGTCATGTCAATTAGTACACCGTCGTGGTTTTGTTAATTAATTGCTCATATACCGGCATGCTATGTGTCCCCTCTTTTAAAAATGGGTACTCAACTTACAGCTATGTAATTCAAGGCGGCGAGGAGTGAAATTGGTCATAGAAATCTAGGAAAAGGTGGTTGAGACCTGATCAATGAGATTTTTAACACTTACCCCGGTCGGTAATGTCTGCAGTAAGAATACATTAACCGTTTGTTAAAATCGACAAATATAATTATGTTAGACGGATTGGGGTCGTTCAGTTTCTAGAGACACAAGTTCAAATTCAGGAATGGTCTAGATTTTTCTCACATGGGTACGTAGTAGCTTCTCTTCTGCCATGCGGTGTAAAAGTGTTTTAGCTTTTATGGTACTCCAGCTACTGGTACTCTCTAGTCGACCCAGCTATCATGGTTAGCCGATGAAGGAAATTATTTGTGCGAAAAAACGGACTGACCTCTCCCCCCACCTCCCTCTCCCATCACACACACGCGGTGACTTAGTATACCCATGTCCATATAAGCTATGACTTAGTATACCCATGCTCATAGAAGCTGTGACTTAGTATACCCATGTCCATATAAGCTATGACTTAGTATACCCATGTTCATAGAAGCTGTGACTTAGTATACCGATGTTCATAGCATGTCATTTCCTACCAGCTTTTCAGTGTGTTGTCGTACTCTGCTTATCTTAGTTTTCATAGTTTTTTCACGATGTGTTGGCATTCCCATTCACAACCCACCTTAGTCGAGCATTATGACATGCCTAGCGGGCTGCTGTGTCACTGTTCTTTGCTCTCCTCTTTCAAACCTCGGTGAAATACAGTCGGGCTTTTATCAATCACATAGGAAATAAAATACCCTAGCGCAAGCACTGCACGGCGACTGCCGGGACATGCGACATGTATTCCTCAACCCTAAACATCTCACAGTCGGATCCCAACACTGCTAGACACACTGTAATCATAACTTGTTAGCAATTTAACGAAATAGCTAGAACAAGAAACAGCAAAATCTCTCAAACACATAATTGTTAGAGATAACACCGTGATGGATATAGCTAGTAAATAGTGCTAACATACAAACCTTCGCTAGCGGTCTGAATGATGTGAACACTAAACTTATCAATTGTAATTCAGAAAATTACTGTCCATGAATATTGGAGCATAGACATTTGTTATTGTCTCCACTCTGGAGTCAGTCTAAAACTGAATGAACACGGTCTTTAATCTGCGAATGATTTATTGGAACGGGAGAAAGGGAAACAACCGACTAAAAATGTCGAAACACATGTCGACGCGGCAGGAGGCACCCAGCGGAAGTGACGTTGATGGAACCCCCAAGAGTATGGGAATCCGTAGGGACCAAATAGTGGAAAGTTGTCTTATGAAGGTAACATTTCAAAACACCAGGCCTTCAGTGCAAGGAAGACAAAGAAAATGGTGTATTGGCGATGTTGGCTAAGCTCTACAGATGCATAGATTGAAAATTATAACAGTGACACTGGTTGCACTTGAAAAAAAGATTGCATCTCACAGCGACATAACAACAGTCACAGATAGATGAGATCAGAAGATGAAATTCACGGTTAAAAAAGGGTATACATTGCTTTCATTTATCCAATAACTGTGACAGTGTGACCAATCTACCTTTCACTGGCTGTGAAACTGACCGCATACTTTAATCTTCTAGCTCCAGGCTTCATCTTACCCAGTTGTAATTGGTACTAAACTTTCTTACACCCGGTAAGCCCGATTTACATAAACTGAGGCTTCGTTTAGTGACGTCTCCCCAACACTTCACTCCCACGAAAGTATATTTTTCGGCACTATCTTTATCATAGTAACGAAACACAATTTTTGATGGACAAAGATATTTGGAGGAGTCAAACTCATCAACAACAAACGGTATCTGGCGCTGTCAAACTGATGAGAGTATTAGAGTATATAACGCAAACCTTGATACGGATTTGTATTATTACATTATGTTATCGCATTCTGTTATTGCATTCTGTTATCACATGCAAGTAGGTAAAACCACTCCAGAAGCAGACATCGTTATCCAAGATAAAGATATTTAATTTTACTAGGTTATCTGCTTTAGTATGAAATGATGTGGCCAGTTGCCTTCCTTGCCGTTTCGTCTGTTACCCATTGACAGTTGGTAGACTGAAGCGTGTCAAGACCTTGGATGAAAACATGATCTTCTATCACAAGAAGCAATCACTTTAACCGCTCTAACACTCAGTCTCTGACGCTCCCTCATGACGGTGACACTGTGGGATGTACAGCTCCACAGAAACAATTCAAGTACTGTCAGTTGGAGGCCATCAACAACTAGAGATAAGCTGGTGATACCGTCGTAATTGCGAAATTTTAGAGAATGAGAAAGCGAGGCACAGAGATAGACAGAGATAGAGAGACAGAGAGAGAGAGAGAGAGAGAGAGTGAGAGAGAGTGAGAGAGAGATAAAGATAGAGAATGCTGGACATAGTTAATCATTTCAACCAATCAATCAGACCCTTTCAGCTCCATGTGGAGCATATGTTTTCAACAACAAGTTATCCTATCCTAAAACATCCGATGAATTTTTGTCGATGTCTTTATTATTTCCTTCGTCTGTCTCGATTTCTCTTCCCCATTTGTGTTTTGGTGTGTCTCTACTTCTTTTGTCTAAGGATATCCCAGGACACAACATATTCTGTCATGTTATTGGCTGATTTCTTTAAGGGGTGTCCCACCCAATATCAAAGCATCTCATCAGGTCGTGTTCCACTGCTGTAAATCTGTCTTTTACAGTCTCACATTACTGAAACCATTTTCATACCATTCCAATCTCTCTATTCTGTGCAGAAACACATTTATGAAAGTCTGTACCCTTTCTGTTGTTTATTCTGAACCTTGGCGATCATAGTTAGCTCTGCCATCTGATCACCTTTTGTGATGCTAACGCGCCAGGTGAAACGGTTCTGTGCAAGCATCTTCCAAGCGGTAACGCCAATGTTGAAGCTTTGCAGATACATTTTAAATGAATATTTGTAGCGTGTGTTCTGTCCACTTGACGAGCGCCTTCCTGTCCTGAGCTCACCGCGTAGCAGCTGTTTGGGGAAGCGCAAATCGGGCAATCGAACATCATGCCCGTCCATCTTATCTGGGCATCTTGCTGAAGCGCACGGATGCTCAACATGTCTAACCTTTTATAATGTAAGAGTTATGCCTTTTGTTATGTCACCTGATCCTGACCAGACTGCGTAGGCATCTAATGTGAAAACGAATTAACTGTCTGATGTGTCTGCCATTCGATGTCCATGTTTCGTAAGCATACAACAGAGATGTAAACTCTACAGCCCGATACACTTTATGGTGGTTGCAACATTGATGATCTGCCGGTACCAAACGTTCGTTTGTAGCCCCCCAAACACAGAGCTTGCCTTTAACATCATGTTGTTGACCTCAGATCGAAATTTAATTATTTTCTCCGGTGCTGGTGCTGCTTAAATAGGTCAAGCTATCGACTGTCTGAGAACGTTGGTATTGTGTGGGTATGTTTGATTTGCTGTACGGGTTCCCCGGAGCAGGCTGGAAGAGTACTCAGTTTTCCTGGTGTTTATTGGCTGACCAAAATTACCGCACACCGCAGAAAACTCCGTCATGGTGGACTGCATATTGTGTTCTGAGCAAGCTTTAAAGGCGCAATCAGAGAGATCCAAAATTGTGGTTTCATTCACCTTACTGAAAGACTTCAGGCCCCTTGCACTGAACAGCTGACCTTTGCGTCCTGCATCTGATATGCTTGCCAGCAGCAGTGTCTGACTAACATCTAGAGTGATTCTCTGTCAAAGCTATCTAATGATTTTCTATAGTCCGATATCAAGTTGTGATATTTATTCTATACTTTCTTCCACTTTCTTCAGTGCAGTTATATGGTATTCACTTTACGTATTTTGTCGAAGTTGCTCTACTCTCCGTTTTTTGTCTTTGGCCTCTTTTCACCTCTTTAGAATGATCATGGTCAATATTTTCCCAGGCAAAAATAATAATATTATTTTTCAATAATACAGAGACAGATTAACTTGAAATTATGTTAGTATTTTTTCTCTTTCCAACTTTATCAACTTTTTTGTGTAATATTTCTGTCGAAATGTAAATGTCTGCTTTGATTGATTCCGCTGAGATACCCTCTAGGCCGATATTATGGTTATCTTAATGTTTTTTTTTCTGTTTTCTCAGAACTAACTTGTAGTTCTGTTTCTGCCGATTAAATGTTTATATTTTATTTTGTTTCGGCTTCCTCTGAATCTTCTGCCAAATCGTTCAATATATTTTCTCTTGTCTCTATTGTTGCTCTATTGTAGTTCTTGGTTAAAAAATGTAGTGAAAAAAAATAAATCTAAGAGCTGCAAAATAAATAGAAATTAACGCAAGAGATTATCACCACTAGGACACATGAGCAGCTGAACGAAAAGATAACAATAACAATTTTTTTAAAATTCAAATAACATTTAGAATAAAACTGACAAAGGGTGGACGTCGCCGGAGCTTACGTTCGCTAGCATGTGTCGCTTGGGAAGTTCAAATGGTGGTTAGCAAGAAACTGAAGTATCGGAAGGTGTGTTCACAATGGGTACCTCGGTTGCTGACCAACCACCATAAGGAAGAACGCATGGGATGAAGTTTGAATCACTTGCTGCGATACGAAGAGGAGGTTGATTAGTTTCTTTAGCGCATAGTGGCAGGTGAACACCCCTCTGTCGATATCTGTCAGTTGTTACACACCGAATCATCGCTCGCTGAACAACTCCGGACAGATTCCGTATCACACTCGCAATGAGGAAACTATGAGTCTGGGATAATGCAATTTTGCAAACTTGACCGTTGGTATGTGCTGTATACACCAGATGTGACGTCATAATGCGCATCGTACGTATGTTTCCTTGGTGTTGTTATGTACAGTTTCATTTGAACACGCCTCATAGTTTCCCAACAAAAGTAATTAGCAATGGAATCTAGAGTAGAAAGTTTTAATACATTTTGTGTTCTAATTATATCGTTGCTCCAAATTAGTTGACTGGATAGGCCATTTGTCTGACAGCCAGAAGGTGGTGTGTTCAATTTCAAGTCTTGAAGGGGCAGAAACCAACATGCCACTTGAGAGTGATGACACTCAAGAATCGGCGATCCTTAAGTATTAAATAGCTAGAGAGCTGAAAGACTTGGGACTGATGGCCCACTAGAGTCCATCTCGCGTAGTGTGTCAGGTAGCGAGAGAGGCAAAGCACTTGGAAGTAATGTCCCACCAGAGTCCTCCAGAGTGTCAGGTAACTAAAAGACTGAAACACTTGTTTGAGTGGGAGGAAGTGACGAGGAGAAGAAACTCTTTTTGATAATCATTTATTTCCTGTAGAATTGCTCTGCATAGTTTTCTATCACTCCAAGGTTTTGTCAGCAAATTTCTATACTCCATTTTGGGGTCTTAGTATTTCCCACAACCAAAAATAACAAACACTGTATAAACTTCATAAAAGCTATCTTAAAGTGAGTCATACAACAAAGAATATTTACTTTGCCAGAATCAAGTAAGATCCCCATCTCTGGGGCCAGTTTAGTGTGTTCTTGCAGATTCCTAAAAAAAAGGCCATTAACCTATTTAACGACCACCCACTTTCTTGACAAAAACGTCCTGCAGTTAAAAGAAATCATATTTACGCCATTGAGTGCAGTTGTTTTACTCATTTACCGTATTGTCAGTGTATCAAGATGACGGGCCGAAGTGACCTACAGCCTAGTGCAGTGCACTGGAACCAGCCGCAGTAATCTGAGCCATTCGGTTAACGTCACTCAGAGCAGGATTTACTTTTTTGATAGGAGCTGTTGGATCGGATGACCATTTGTAAACTAATATTGAACTACCATTGCTACGTTTTTCAGATCCTTAACGTCCGCCAGGGCGATGGAGGATTAATACCGTTCTAACTTTATATGCCGCTCGCTCAACGGTAGTGTCACTCTGCAGTCTGGTAGGATGTAAATGGACACCAAACTTTGATTAATGGAATAAAAGGCAGCGAAGAAGGGAATTAGTTACCACCCAACCTTACAAAAAGCTGAGACATCCAGCAATAATGTCTCTACAGCATCATCCCTGACCGTAGCATCTCTTATGAGACTAGAGGATCCAATGGCAAGGTCAGGAGCTAGACACTTTATATCTGGGTGTAAAGTTGGAACGCACGCCGTCCTTTGAGATACACTGTCAGGAAACAAAAACTGGAAGATACATACGAGAAATAATATCATCCCACAATGGACTGGCCCAACATGGGGAGCTCTGTCATATGTCCTCAGAACATGAGCACTCGCCTTGTGTTTCTCGGTAGCCGAGTACGCCCCGCCGGTTTGAGAAAAGCTCTGCTCATGTCAAACCATAAATGAGACTGACAGAAAAATCAATAATGCCTAAAATCTACTCCTACCGAAACATATATATCCCATAACATACTTCGCACCACCTGATGCAGGAAGAAGTGATGTACCAGAAATCGTAAACGACTATGTTTGGACACCTGATGCATTGCACAAGACCGAAATCTAGACGGAAGTTTCTTACAGTCAATAGAGCTCTTACAGACCAGCTACAGAAAACGCTGCATCGAAAAATGGAACGAAATGAACAAAGTTCCCAGGATCAAACTGCGAGAGAAACATGCACCTGAACATCACTTGTCGTATGCCACATGGAAGTAATTTAATTGACTCCGAGTCGGTGTATCACGAAACGGGAAGAAAGTAAAGAGATATGTATTCACGGACGACAAGACAAGGGACTATGCCACACTATACCCACGACCAGAATCTGTGCACCTCCCTACTCAACTCCAGTTTTTCCTGCAATGTATCATGCCACATGAAACTTGGTCACTCAGAAAAGAAATGGAGTCCAAAATTTGTTTGTTCTCAAATTCCCTAAACCAATCCCGGTAAAGGGCTTTGCAAGTAGCAGAATGTTGTCCGGAGAATAGAATGCGCAATCTCGTAGTTTACAGATTCTGTGATAAGCACCACAATACCCATTCCACCCGATGATCTGGCCAAATCTTCTGAAAAAATGCAATCTGGATGACAAAACTGACATGTTTAGTGAGGGCAGCAAGGCAATCCACGTGGCTGAACATTGGAAACATGATGTTTGACGTGCTGCCCAAGAGACGGAAATTAAGTAGCAAGTAGCATGTAAATATGTTTACATACACATGGAATATTGGAACAAGTGAAATGCCCATTTGATGGACACTTTTTGAGTGAAATGAACATCAATGTAATTAAGAAAGAAGAGTGCCATACGTCTGAAAGCGGGTTTAAAAATAATATTATTACGATAGGTCAGTGCGTACAATAGCACAGTTTTTTTTAAATCGTTGTGAAGTGAACTATGGCTCAAAGTATGTCATTTCTTGGCGATTTCTCTTTGTCGTTCATAAAGACCCATATCATACATTGGGATAGCATACCATAAGTGGAGATAGGTAAGAGGATAAAGGAGAAGTCTAGGCCCTAATATACAACCTACAACAAATAAAGGCTTACAAAATAAAAAATGAGGACACACAGAACTAGCAGAAACAGATATTGCGATAGGACAGGAAACTTTATCCGTGATTATATGTTACCATCATGTGCACATCTCCTACTTCTGGTGTTTGTTCCTACGATTGAATTGAAAAATTTTTTATATTTTTTTCGTTCGCCTTATTTATGTAATTCCTCAAGGCGGTTTGCGTTGAACTATGGTTTTTATTTTCCTCCTGTCGGCCCAGTGCATCCGACTTCAGAATGTATTTTATGTAAGGGTCTGCTTCCTCCTGCATTTTCTAAGGGTTTGCTTCCACGGGATAACGCCGGTGCTGTGATGGGGATAGAACCCAGTACCTTCGGTTGTGAGCCGTGTCACTTAACTACTAGCTTAACTACCTTCGATTCTATGTTCTTTTTCATATCTATCTTTCATTTTTTTAAATGTTTGCTTTGCTAGACATGCATGGTTTTGTAATGAATCCTGTCCACATGGAAGATACATGGAATTGGAAACAGTCGAAACACCAACCAACCAGTGTATTATATTTGTACATTTTAACAGTCGTTAAGAAAGGTGGGGTTACAAAGTGAAAGATACAAAAGGAGACGACATTTGAGGTTGAGGATATATAACAACGTACAAAGTAGAACATCAACCAGCCTTTTATTCAAGGCGATGAAAAACAACTACTTCAGTCCTAACCTTCTAACAACGATTTAACATATAAAGGGCGCAGAACAATCCAAGTCATCTGGAAGGAAATTACCACAAATCAAATAAATTGTATTTTAATATAAAGGATAGACCACCAATGCAGAAACTTGCAAAGACAGAACTATTGACAGACAGACTTTGACAAATTTGAAGAACTAACTCAGAGGTACTACAATGATATCAGTACACGACTTAAAAAATGATAGAGGAAATGGTTGAAACTTGTAATAGAGCAATACGGAAAACAGCAAAGGAATCAATTTCCAGAACAACTAGAAAGAATTACATTCCAAACTGATGATTAGGCTACGTATGGCCGTACTGGAGACATGGCTACATGTTACCAAACTGATGATCGGGCTACGTATGACCACTCTGAAGACATGACTACACGTTAATAAACTGGTGGCCGGGCTACATGTGACCATACTGAAGACAGGCCTGCACGTTACCAAACTGATGACCAGGCTACATATGACAAGACGGACAACGATATGGTATTTTTCGGAGACAAAAGGCATACATAATACTGAGAGTGACAGAGTACATGGCATAAGCATATTCGTTTCACAGGTAGAAATTCTAGGGGCCATTTTGGAACTGCAAACAGGTCACAGATGACTAACAGACTACCTGTACAAAAAATTGAGAACACTGACATGTACCCACGTGTAAAGAGCAAACAAGCAGCAGAGCATTCCCCTCTAGAATAATCAGTTCCCCGAGAAGAATGAAGCAATAACTTGGTTCTTCCCAGTTCAATTGCTGGATAAACCGTACAGCGACGAAGGAGACGAAAATAGATCCAATTATTTGATAGCAAACGGCAAAAGGTAATGTCAGTAAATAAGTCACACATGGCTATTTAAAAAAATAAAATAAATGAGATACGATGTGAAAACCATTTATTGCAGTTATAATGTCTCTTATTTCTCAACCAATTTTCCACAAAAAATATATTCGCTTATCTTATCGCTCTGACAGGTCTAGTCGGTTCATTTAGCATTAGTTAGTCAGTTGTCGTGGTACCAGTCGATCACGCATTGGGTGGAACGCTAAACCATGCAATCGCCTATTGCAATTGTTACACTGTCTATCGTTATTGATTGTACGCTCGAATCATCTCCCCTACCTGCCACACAGATGCTTCTGTTGCAATCTGGAAAGATTGACTAAGTTGGATTTCATCTGCAATTTATTAGCGTCCTTGAAAAAATGTGTAGGCCCAGATATGTAGCGCTTTAAGAGACAAACACTGTTCCCCCATAAGCATCTTCTTTTGAATATCCTTTGCAAAAAGTAATTGTGTCATCAACAAAAGAACAAACAACCGCCCAACAGCGCACTGTCCTGTGCTTGTACACTCTGTGAGCACGGACGACATTTTGTATCTACCTGCGTACATGCATGCGATTTCTAGTGTCTGCTACCTACAGTAATGGCTACCACCTACTGTCTGCTACTTACAGTAATGGCTACCACCTAATGTCTGTTTCCTACAGTAATGGCTGCCACCTAATGTCTGCTACCTACAGTAATGGCTACCACCTACTGTCTGCTACCTACAGTAATGGCTACCACCTACTGTCTGCTACCTACAGTAATGGCTACCACCTAATGTCTGTTTCCTACAGTAATGGCTGCCACCTAATGTCTGCTACCTACAGTAATGGCTACCACCTAATGTCTGCTACCTACAGTAATGGCTACCACCTAATGTCTGCTACCTACAGTAATGGCTACCACCTAATGTCTGTTTCCTACAGTAATGGCTGCCACCTAATGTCTGCTACCTACAGTAATGGCTACCACCTAATGTCTGCTACCTACAGTAATGGCTACCACCTAATGTCTGCTACCTACAGTAATGGCTACCACCTAATGTCTGCTAACTACAGTAATGGCTACCACCTAGTGTCTGCTACCTACAGTAATCACAATGTTCGATGTGGCTGTCACCTATTAACACCTCTAGAAACTACCAACTAAATTTTTCAGCTACCCTACATATTCGTGTGACCTCCTTAATTACTTCCCCTCTTTGAAGAAAACGATGAAGATAACAAAACGATTAAATGAAATATCGTTCTATGGCGCCCTTGCCTTTGTGGATTAGAAACTATCAAATGATACATACACAAAATGGTGATAGCAATTTGTCCATATGCTCTGAACATTAAGACAACATTAGTGTTCTCACTGAACCACTTGAAACAGTTTCCAACAAAAAGGTCTTTCTCTCTCATGGCCTCTTGCCCTTGTTGAAGTCAGTAAAGAAGAATGATGGGATGATAATAAGCAACGACACACTCTTAGAACTTGGGGCTGATGAAGTTACTCAAAATGTCCTGAGTTACACGGTTTCCTAATGCCAGTCCTGTCTTAAATCCTAATCTAGGATTTATCATGAGGGTGTGCCCTGGAAGGAAAGGTAAATTAGTTCAATGGCTTATTTCAGCCGTTTCCAGCCTGCAGAAGGAACATTTTGGAGGCAGTAGGACAAAAATCTGACCTGGCATGTGAACGCAGTATAAAATAGTTTGAGTGAAAGTCACATTGTATTTATCTACTACATCTAGCTTAATGTACATTTGTATTTAACTTCTGGTTTGCCTCTACCTGCCACTTGATTGTTATCAAAACACGCTTTTTGGTGTTTGAAAAAATTAACCCGTAACAATATTTTACGTAACATACTATAGCGCAACTCTGTTTATATATTTTGTTATTTCGTTGGTATGAGAATTCCATAAATAAGAAATTGATATTTTAAAAGTACTTAGTTGTAAAATATTAATGTTTGTAACACAAAAAATCAAGTTTACTGACGATTATTTTCATCAGAATGAAGAAACAACTATATTTTTCTAAGCGTTTTATGAGAATGGAAAAGTTAAAGCAATCTCATGACTGGTAACATTTCTGGAAAAGGAAACGAATGGAGACATAAATTATTGGCGGTTTAATACTCATGCGCAACCAGTGGCGTTTTCTGGGCATCCGAAGGAATGACTTCAACCGCAACGGGGAAGTTTCTGCTAAAACAGGCCTCCACCAAATCTCCGAAGCACTGGACAACCACCGACTTTCATGGTTCGGTCATGTCATAAGGCTGGACCAGGAAACCTCGGCCGACAAACTACTTCACAGAGCGTTCTTCAGCGCCAGAGTACTTGCCCCGATTACCTAGAGGCGTGAAAGTGGCTGTCTTCCGTTCTGGACGAGGCCTGGAGCCAAAGGCTTAATTTTTTAAAGAAGGCCTTGCCTGGAGCCGTGCCGCAGCAGTGGCCTATGGGTGTGACCGATTGACGCAATGGGCTTCAGGAAACCTATTATTATTAAGGTAGATCGCAAACAGTAAAATTGATAACCAACTACAAGTCGAAAATTTTGGAGTGGTATTATCTTCTAGAAAGGAATCAAGGTGCTGAGCAGCGCATCAGCTGCAGTGGACAGCGACCCATAGCTGACTGCTAGTGTGAGGGCCAGGGAACCAAAGCTGCCAAGACCCTTCTACACTTCCACGCGGTGATCCTGGATAACAGGTGCAGCTGGGCAGACTGGCTAAGGAGAAGTGATCGAAGAGGGAATGCTAAGCCGGTACTCAAAACATGCTTGCTGAAGTCGGATGTGTTGGACCGAAAGGTGCAAATATCACAGTCAAGCTGTAAACTACGACACAACGCATTCTGTTCTCTGGACTACATTCTGCTACTTAAGCCCTTTCAGGGTTTGGTAGCGGGAGATTGAGAACGAACGAAGCCAAGCCATCTTCTAGAACAATGAAAATAATTTAAAATAAGTGAAAAGTAAGTTTTACATCACAACAGTAAATGACTGGCACCCACGGTTAGGCCATTAAAGGACTTCATTGTGTAGATGATACAACAAAACAGCAAAGATGAAACCAAACTAAGCCAAACTAATAGCGAAAAGAATAAAAAAAACTACAAAAATGACAGACAGCAAATAAATCAATCAGATAGAGTCACGTAAAAAATAATATATTATCGCCAAGCTCGAAAAAAAAAGATTTTGACGTTGTAACATTTTAAGGGTATTTGCTTAGTTATTATTAGTTATTAGCTATTAACTATTTCAACAGAAATTCATTTGCTGTGTTCTTTTGTCCAGTCATTGATGAAGATCTTGTATAGTGATTTGTTTTATTTTGTTTTGTTTTGTTTGTTGCGTTCGCCTTATTTCTCTAATCCCCAAAGCGGTGTGAGTTGCACTGTTGTATAGTGATGTTGTTACATAACCTTACCTTATCTGTTACTTCTATTATATAAACCTACATTTTCTGTTACTTCTATTATATAAACCTGGCATTATCTGTTACTTCTATTATATAAACTTGACCGTATCTGTTACTTCTATTATATAAACCTGACCTTATCTGTTATTTCTATTATATAAACCTGACCTTATATGTTACTTCTATTATATAAACCTGCCTTACCTGTTACCGCTCTAATATAAACCTAACCTAATATTTTGCTGCTCTTATATAAACCTGACCTTATCTGTTACTGATCTTATATAAACCTGACCTTACCTGTTCGGCTCTAATATAAAGCTTACCTTATATTTTGCTGCTCTTATATAAACCTGACCTTACCTGTTACTGATCTTATATAAAACTGACCTTATCTGTTACTGATCTTATATAAACCTGTCCTTACCTGTTACAAGTCTCAATTATTGCCCCCGCCCGTGGAGAACAAGATTTTGTGCCGAATTCCTATTTATGTATTAAACCCCGGAGAAAACAGGTTGTTACCACATTTATTTGTTTTGTCTTTTCTTTTTTCCACCATTTTTTGTTAGGTTTTTCAAAGAATATGAGATAATATATGCAACAATGTAATCAGAATCTACATTTCTGCAGAAAGCGAGTTATTTTATCTTTTTTTCAAAGTCACAAACTTTGCATTCATCAAAACTCATTTTGGTTATGGTAGATCATCATCAGATTTCATACCTCCATCAACAAGGATGTATTCCATCATTCTCCTGTTCAAATGGTAGAATATAATTATAAACACTGATCAGTGTAAAAGAATGAAGCACTAACCGAGTTGGAGATTGCGTAGATAAAAACAGAGATTACACGCGATTAAAAAATAAATGTAATAGTATAACCAGACATGAACAGAAAGATGGAATATGTCAAAGAATAGCTTTCCAAGAACCATGAAATTGAAATCCAGGCAACTGAATTCTCGCGAGATTAGCCATGGAAGTCCGCTAAAATAAGAATTGGTGGACAGGAGTCGAGATAGAAAGCGAGGGGAGTCGGAAGGTTAACGGCAAGTCAGCCCAACTAATGGTCATCAGAAACATGTCCTCATAAAGGCATGAACGTTTGAGATGCAGGTTCCGCCGTATTTATTAGTAAAAGAGACGGTCGACTAACGGATTGAAGATAAGTGCTATTACAGTTGACTTATGCAGTGGAATAAGCTAATATTCACATCTTCTCCAAGGTCAGTGGCGGGCAAATGTTCACATTGACGAATAATTATTCTCATTGGTCATGAACTGTTCTCATTGGCAAGGAAACGTTATCAATAGTGAAGAAATGTTATCATTGTTGGAGAAATGTTATCATTGTTGGAGAAATGTTATCAATGGTAGAGAAATGTTATCATTGTTGGAGAAATGTTATCATTGTTGGAGAAATGTTATCGTTGTTGGAGAAATGTTATCAATGGTAGAGAAATGTTATCATTGTTGGAGAAATGTTATCATTGTTGGAGAAATGTTATCGTTGTTGGAGAAATGTTATCGTTGTTGGAGAAATGTTATCGTTGTAGGAGAAATGTTATCATTGGTGTAGAAATGGTGTCTAACACAGATGTGTTTGCGCAATAGGGCATGTCCAGTAAACAAACCATGATATTATGTGCAGCACAGCTGAGATGGCCTGGCCATGTGGTACGCATGTCGGATCAAGGTCTACCAAAAGAGCTGCTCTATGGTGAACTCTAAAATGGCAAGAGAATAAGCGATGGACAACCGAAAAGGCACAAGGACACACTTAAGAGATCACTGATCCAGTACGCTATTAAGCGTGATGACTGGGAAAAAATATCCACAGCCTCACAGATTGGCGCAGCACTATTGCTAGTGTTCAGAGACGTGAGACATCAAGAATAAATGAGGTCATACAGAGATGATCGTTCACCAAGTCAGCTCACGTCAACCCTTCTCCAACCCCGACGATATTGTTTATTTTATTTCCTTGTACTAAATGCTACAGACAATTCAAAGCTCCGATTTTCCTAATCGATTACAATGGATGAACAACACGTCCTGTTCGCGTCTCACAATATTCTTCTGTTGTTCCACTTGGTATCCTTCACCTCTTGTAAGGGGCCAGTTGTAGGTTTGCCCATATGCTTCATTAGGAGCATGAACGAGACCGAAAGAAGAGAAATGACTCCAGAAGGCTCAAACACATGCCTGACATGTCGAAACGACATCCAATGAGAAACAACGTTGAAAGAGAGGTATTCTATTTTGTATGCAGTAGTGTTATCTTTCAAAAACAGTTCAGCTCGACACCCACATCAACAATAACACGCCATGATAATCAACAACATACGAAACACGAACAATGGCAAAACTGAAGACATAAAAACAACACGCACGTGAACAAAAGCTGTTGACTTCACCTTCTGACCGACACGTAGAAACGCGCAGTTCAAGAATGAAGGAAAAACAGTAATATGAACCACCCGTGATGAGAATCTAAGCCGCCTGATAGTCCTAGTTTCGGTTTTCTCGGAACCGATAGCATCAACAATAAGGGGAAAATAGGGCGGAACAGAACTGTATACGGAATAATAAATAATGTAAGAAAAAAAAACATAGTTTAGTCCAATTTAAAAAAAACAACCAAACAATTGGTTACAAAGACGACGGAGGAGACAAAGCTAAGCTATAAAAAGATCTGAACTCTTCCCCCTTCTCTCAATTCTCACCGCACTATGTTTCATTTGACTCTGTCCTACAGTCACACTCTTGCATAACTTTCACGCGCGCCATCAGGGTGAGGCTCTTCCATAGCACTTTGGTTGGGCTGGCTTCTGAGAGCGCACAAACCTAGCATAGGTATATACAGACGCACACATACATCCAAGCACTGGTTTATGCGTCCTGATATCGCCAAATGGACTACGGTCTGGGGTGGAATGGGTGCGCCTCCGCCAGTAGAAACTAGTGAGGCAAACATCTAAGCAACAACAACAAAAAAACCCATTCTTAAAAAATATTTAGAAATGAGACTTAGTTTAAACATCGTGTATTCCTACACACGAACAAACAAAACAACTGGGACTTGAAGGTTTCTTAAACTTTTCTTTACCATCATTGTATCTATCTTTCATCCTTACTTTCATCATCACCATCATCATGATCATTATCATGATTTTCATCATAGTCAGTATCGTCACTATCTAGATTATTGTCATCATCATCATCATTACTATCTCCGCCATTCTTATCACCAATAGCATCAACATAATCGATATCGCTCTTATCAGTATCATCATCATTGTCATCATCATCGCCACTATCATCAATATCAGCACATGCCTTGTCACACCCATATATTTGATAAGGTCATCAGTTCACATGCACTTTTTCGCCACCCAGCATGTCATGCCATGTGAGATCAATATTTGTAAAGTCTTGCTTTGCCTCTTTTGCTGTTGATATTTCTCTCGTTATTATTTTTGTCCTTTAACCGAATGTCTATTGTTTCACTTTCTTTTCCGATGCGTGGTGTGTGTTCCCAGTGCTTATAATATGCGTGTCTGTGCGACGGTTATCGGTACTTGGAATTGATGGGTTTAAAGATAATCAAAAACTACATCTTGCTAATAGCAAAATTCACATCCATGAAGAAGAGGAACAAACAAATTATAGAGTTCTCAACATCTGACGAGTCAAAAAATGCTAAGTGTTTCAGGACATTTAACTTTGAATCTGGCGCGACTTGTGCCAGGACCCCCAGATATGCAACACCAACCCCCGCCTCCATTTCGCCTCCCCAACAATGTTACAAGTTACAATTAGAAACATAATTAGGTATTTTTGACACAGGGTAAACGGGTGCAGGACATCTGGGCAGCGTCATGTTTACACATCTACTGTGCTGTCAGATGACGAAGCTATCTCAACAACAACCAGCCAGCGCCTGTGAAATAGCTGCCACCAGCGGCTCTGGCCACTTTCCACACCAAAGGAGATTATGCGATTATTAGTGGCCGCTGAATATATTATATTTACAGAAGAAATTACATTTTCAGAGAAACGAACCCAGGCGGTTAATATTTGGCCGAGTGGTATCCGGTAGGATTATGTGGATGGCACAGACGCACAACCGCATATCGATTATATCGAAGGATGCAATTACCAGCTGACTTTGATATAGAATTCGTACCTTTATACAATTAAGTTATGTTAGTGAACTTCTGGGGCACATCGTGTACCTCTACAGGAGCCAATGTCTCTGTGCATGTGCCAGCTCTAACGTGAGCTGGATTTAGCCGGTAGGAGAATTTCCTGCTTTGCGGGCTAGGATCGAGCAGCTAGTTACTGGGACACCTATCGCGGAGGGTAGTTAACTATGCTGCTCTTAACAAACCATCTAACCATGGTCGGTGTTATGTCATGTAAACAAAGTTAGTCGCCTCTTACGACATGCTCTCTGTAAGGCAATGGTGATGTTCTTGTCTTTTTCATACACAAAGACTCCGGGAACCGATTTACAGTTGTAAGGTAATTCCACAACTGTTCAGGTATTATTCTCAGAGTAACTAGTCTGATGTAGTCTCTCATTTCCAGGTGTAGAGATCGCCGCTGGATTCACGGTTCTGCTTGCCGTTCGGGAGTTTCCATGCCAATGGCCTCTCCTACATTATTCTGTCCACAGCAGCACCTTCATGAAGGGCCTCCTGTTTCTTACAGAGCCTGCTGTGGAGCGGGACCGAGTGCCCGGCGATATAACTGGGTGGGCAGATTCGGCTCATCAGCCTTGGTTGGCAGCCAATCTAAGAGAAGGTACTCTGACTTTAAACCCTAGTAGAGGAAGCTCTTTATCCTTTTCAGGCAGTTCGCCTAGGAGAGGAGAAATTCTGATTTTAAACGCACAAGTTCCAGGGAGTGCTGGCTAGTCATGGGACGAAGAGAGTATCATCGGATATCTAGAGTAACTAGCATCTACGGGCAACAACTCCACTGCCATGTGGAAACCTCGGGATAGAGTAGGGCTACGGGAGTAAACCCTGACAAAAAATTCGGAGTGGCAGCAACGAAGACCGATGGTTTCTAAATTGCGAACCTCTTCCGGAAGCTCCTACATCTTAGCTGGTGCCAAATTGTCTTGCTTTGCATTCCTTTGCATTACACAAGCAAGGCCGAGAGGGGGATCTTGCAGTTTGGGCAGCCCAAAGCCTCTATATTCAGCGCCCAGGTTGGGTCCTGAGAGACAACTCACAGGGTACCACGCGCATGGTCTACAAAGAATGAGACGCAATGATGATGATGTAACTAGATGGCATGCGCGAGATCTACATTGTGGAAAGCCTTTCTGTTCATTACATTTGTTTTCTTCAATTGGGTCTGTTAATTCGCCAATATGATCATGTCCATATTTTTCTAGACATTGACAATAATTTTATTGCTCTATAATTTTTACACTCTTGTAGACATTTTGTAACAACTGGATACATATATCCTTCGTTTCGGTCTACTGTTATTGCCTTTATTTACCAGATTTAACCAAGCAATTTGGATTGCATTTATGTTGAAGCATTAACGTCTGCTAAATTGCTTCTGCTTAAATACTATCAAATACAGGGGCGTTTCACATAGAAGAATTATGGTTTTCATTACATCTCCTTTATTTGGTTTCTCGAAATGATTTTCACCTCTTCTTCCTGCGACTAAATATATGGATCATCTTGTGAATTTGGCATCTTTAAGAGTGCTTACATAATTCTGCCAATGTCTGGATTTCTATGTCTCTATGTTTTCTACAACAGGCTTGAAACGGAGTACAAGGTTATATTTCTTGTAATACAGTGGGTCGTCTGTTAGTTCTGTTGGTATTCCTTTTGCCCTCTAAGGTTTCCACTGTAATTGCGCCTGTCCAATTTATAAGTATTGATCACATAACTTATTAGATAGCAGTGAGTTGGAGGCACCATATCTTGAACTTCCTAATTTGGCTGCTCAGATCTATACTCTGTAGCCCTCTGTAGCTGTTTCTGTGTTTTGCTGCACGGCCTTTCCGTTTCTTAGCGAGCTATCATGTGTGTTAAGTCAGAGCTCCTCACTGGTCTTCCACTAAAGTGAAGATGCTCTGGTCCCACATGCTGAGCGTGGCCTTATATGTTGTTCCTTTGATTGAGAGATACACTGCCAGATTTCTTTGCTTTGAGGCTCATTCAGAATCAGATTATTAGTTGCCCAAGGCCTACCATGGAATACAAGAATGAACATTTTCTTTGCTTTGAGGCTCATTCAGAACCAGTTTATTAGTTGCCCAAGGCCTACCATGGAATACAAGAATGAACATTTTTTTTTCTATCGAGATTATGACAACGCAAAAGACCCCCAAAAAACCCCCATATCAAATGATATTTGTTAACCCATCCAGGGCACTAGTCCTGAGACCTGGCAGCTGTGTACTGTTTCCGCAAGCGATATGAGCTCAAAACCTTGCAGCTCAGAAGATTACTGATTTCATGATCATTATCATATAGCATGTCTTTTTCAGAACGTCGCTCTCAAAACAGCCGATCTGTATGACTCTCGATATTTAGTCAGAACTCCCGCCTCAGTCGCTGTTATTCTCAGGATTTCCGTGATGTCTTGTGTCCATCTTCTCCCAGGTCTGCCTCTGCCCCGCTTTCCAGGAACAATACCCTCCAGTATCGTTCTCTCGAGGCCATTATGGCGTCTGATGTGGCCAACATATTTTGGCTGTCTGGACAAGATATTGTTTACTAACCAATTTTCTCGATGTCCAGTTCGTTTAGGATTTCTTTATTTTTCCAATAACGTATTTGTCTGCTTACCCGATTACATGTGGACAAGTGAAGAAAACCGAATTGACCTTCAAGATGACAAACAGCGGATTTCCAACTACCCATAGATCCAATTGAGTAGTAGGCTGTATTGTGTCCAGGACTCAAAGGGACAACATTAAGGGAGGAACATTTGTCACAGAAAGCATTATGGTACTAGACTTTAAAGAATTATAGGATAGGACACGTCAGTCATCATTGCCACCCTTAGAAAAGCGGGAGGTCGAGGGAGGGGATGGGAGGAGGTAGGAAGAGGTGGGGGATGGGTACAGCAGATTTCAAAGAGGAGTTCTTTGAACTAATTTAATTGACAGTGGACATTTGTCATACGAAATTGATCTCATTGAGGCCTAAAATGGCACAGGTGGAAAGGATAATTCTAGATGGAATGGAATGATTAAGAGATACGTAGAAGATGTTTTAAATAGCAAACGAAAACAACTCTTTCTGTTAATTGTCACTTCTGATTTCTGTTCTTCTCCAGACTCTGTAATTTCTCACGTACTCAAATTAATATTTCCTCATGATAGGATATCTCCCCTTAGTGTTACTAGCAAAACGTAATTTAGAATACTGGAGCAGTGCCAATAAAAGCGTTCAAAGTTCCATGACACGACTGGTAACATAATTCATGTAATAAATAACCGACAAAAAGTTACTTATTGCATAATGGCAAACAACAACGACTGCAGACTGGCCGATAAATAATGGTAGTTGTGAATACTTAAACGAGTTAGCTTCTGTCCAAGTACAGGGAAAATGAGTGGCACAGTTTTAGATCATTTACTTGTCACAACATAAGTTCCGCGTTCGTTTCACGTATCAATATAATGCAATCTATCCATCTGCAACTGGAAACTTTATTTACTTTTCGGAAAGACAGCGACAAGGGGATCTGATCAACTCACCTCCCCCCAAAAAACATTGAGATCTAGTACAAAGGAGTGTCTCACACTTCATCTCTGTCTGCAGAGTGTGCCATGCAACTACCTCGTTTTTATTTGATTTTAAAAAAAAGGCAAGTAGTGGGTCTAAGTGTCTGTGATTTAACTGTTTTAACGATATAATACGTTACTTGTGTTAACTATAATGAGTTGTTTGTGCTTGTTTGGATGTACCGCGTTGAACTTGTTCAGATAGACATTGTAATACCAAAATCGAACTAGTCTTATTCAGGGACAAACGCAAACCGGATGCAACGTGATCAAGAGAACAAATACGCTCTGATTTAAACCTTTTGGAGAATGTTTGAGGTCATATCAGCTGTGTCATACCTGCAATAGGCAAACTCCTAATCAAACGGAAAATGTAATTTGCACGTGCTAGACCTCGGAGCTTATAAAAACAATTCATCTAGAAAAGATGCTTAGAAAACACGTTCAAATATTATATTGAAAGAAAATAAAATGTGTAATTTCTGTAGAATTGACAAAATGTTCAACCATACATTAAATATGACCCGGAAATCGTAAACACTATACTCCACTTATCGCACAGATGATACATACCTACGGGTCATGTTTACACTTTCGTGGTATTATTTATGTTGGGAATTTACAGCGCCAAGTTGGGATCAGAGTGTACGTTCAGTGTTTGTTGCTACAGTTTTGAATTTCACGCGAAACGCCCTATTTGTCTGTTCTGATTGTGAGTTTGCGTAGAGCTTCAATTAATTGAGCAACGAAGATTAAAAGAGGGAAACGCTGATCAATTATGAATGTGTAGTTTATTATCTTATGATCACTATTATTCTTCCTTCTTCTGATGATCTAAAACAAGCACACGCCCACACAACAATTGTCTTCTGTGAAACTGAATCCTTCGAGTCAAAATGTTACAGAAGGATCCTCAGAATACCCTGGACAGAAAAAAAACAACACATGTAGACATTCGGCAAGAGTTGAGCATAGAAGAGAACTGGTTTATAAATTCCATTTTGGCTAGAAAATGCAAATACTTTGGTCACATCAAGAGACACAACGGTCTTGAAAAGAACGGTGATGGAAGGTATGGTGCCAGGCAAAAGAGGAAGGGGTAGACCAAGAAGACGATGGCACCAAGATATTCAGGAATGCCTGAGTATGACTGTGGCGGAGGCTGGTGTTTTGGCTAGGGAAGGAGTTTCTTTCAGACAGACTGTGATGGGAGCGACGTTCTACAAAGGACATGTTATATGAGGATAAAACTGTCTTTTACTTGTTCATGTTCAAACATATTTTAGCGCTTCTCGTAGTGTCTTATTCTTGCCTCCCCTATACGAGGCTGTAGGATCAACGTAGGGGATTGTTACTATAGTCCGTTTCACAATGGTTGCCGTCAATTGCTGTCTAATATCTCAATAACTCTTGCACGGATAAACGATAATTTTTGCACATGGTCTTATATTTCCAATGTCCCAACGACTTTATAATTTGCATTTTGCCAGGTAGTGCCATTTTCTTAAAGGGGCTAGTTCCTTTGATCTTTGTTAGCAAAGAATTTATTTTGTTCTTGCATAAAATAATTACCGTAATTTTTTTTTAAATGCCTGTCTTTAGACATAGGCATCACTCCAATTCGAATGAGATTTTCTACATTACATACCACATAATGTCCTTTTTACTGTAGTTCACATCTTGTAGAAACAGTAAGAAGTAACTCCGCATTTCGTAGAAAGAATGTGGGAAAATGTAACAGCACATGATATATAGAGCATAGAAAGTACAAACTTCAGATGGATTGGTTCAGGTTTATAAATCGATGTTGGAGCAAACAATAAATGGTTATAATTCAGTTTTTTGATCCATCTTCTAACTGATTGGGGTGGCCACGAGAAAGACCAGTTTCGCCAAGATGATGAAAACGTTTATTTTTCGGAAAAAAACACGCACGCTAATTTCTCACTTAATCAGATTCGGACGATTCTAACAAATTGATGACTTTTCTGGATTGAACGAACAGCAGTCCATCTTTTTTTTTCAACAACTCTCTTCCTCTTTGTCTATATTTGAGAAGGCGGCATACGACAGTTCCTTCAGTTCGCATAGTTTGAAAGTTGCATTTTCAGGTACTACTTGCCCTTTAACTTTTGTCCAAACGAATTCAATTGGAAATGGTAAGGTAGCAGTCTCAAACATGTATGGCCATGCTTTTGGATCAACGTGTCTATATGAAATATCGTTTTCTGTCATGTTTGCTTGACAAAGGAAAGCTGTTTGGGTTTTAGATACGGTTCGTTAAATGGTATGTGTTCTTTTGTAAGCCACATCTTATTGCATGTTTTGTACTGCATCATGTTCGGAATTTTGTCATCTTGTGTCACTGCGTTGTGGTATGATGCATTGTCCATTATCCGACTGCTTTGTTTTGTGGTTCATACCGTTCCAAGGACGTAAGAACAATATCTGCAATCCACTCTCTAAATAATGTTACCATTCATCTCGGTATGATAGTACCGATTGTCCGTATAATTTGAAGGAAATACAAGTTCTGCATTCTTCACCAGCCTATTTTGCCTGCTACATGCATGTGCTATTATCAAGCTCTGTCCTTTTGCCACTTGGTGCAAGTATTTTAATCGTTCCATCCGTCTACTGTCATTCCTTTTCACTTGTGTGATGAGCATTTATCCCCATTTCTTCCACATACACAATTTCATAACATTGTTTACGCATTTCGTGTACTTCAAGTAGATACTCTCTTATCATGGATACTAGATGCCGTTTCTCGCAGATGCCGTTTCTCACAGATGCCGTTTCTCCCGCTAGCAAACTTTCTACAGGTAAAGCCTATACCCTTACAGTTCTCCACAACGTAGATTTCGATACATCAATGTCCTTGTGTGTTGCCAGACGAGACTTCAGTTCCGATACATCGATGTCCTTGTGTGTTGCCAGACGAGACTTCAGTTCCGATACATCAATGTCCTTGTGTGTTGCCAGACGAGACTTCAGTTCCGATACATCGATGTCCTTGTGTATGCCAGACGAGACTTCAGTTCCGATACATCGATGTCCTTGTGTGTTGCCAGACGAGACTTCAGTTCCAATACATCGATGTCATTGTGTATTCTCAGACGAGACTTCAGTTCCGATGCATCGATGTCATTGTGTGTTCTCAGACGAGACTTCAGTTCCGATACATCGATGTCATTGTGTGTTGCCAGACGAGACTTCAGTTCCGATACATCGATGTCATTGTGTGTTGCCAGACGAGACTTCAGTTCCGATACATCGATGTCCTTGTGTGTTCTCAGACGAGACTTCAGTTCCGATACATCGATGTCATTGTGTGTTCTCAGACGAGACTTCAGTTCCGATACATCGATGTCATTGTGTGTTCTCAGATGAGACTTCAGTTCCGATACATCGATGTCATTGTGTGTTGCCAGACGAGACTTCAGTTCCGATACATCGATGTCATTGTGTGTTGCCAGACGAGACTTCAGTTCCGATACATCGATGTCATTGTGTGTTGCCAGACGAGACTTCAGTTCCGATACATCAATGTCCTTGTGTGTTGCCAGACGAGACTTCAGTTTCCTTAGTGTCACGGTTTCTTTGGAATCAAACATTCTACAAATATCTCGTCTAATCACATTCCTGTCAAAGCTATCTACGGTTGTACTTTTTTCCTTGCGTATTTGTCTTGATGGAACACGAATTTCCATAATCTTGGAGCAATCGATCAAATGACCGTTTACTTACACTCAAAGCGTGAATAGTTTTATTTAAGGGTTTGAGAAATTCCGATATAGTTTACAACGCTTAGCTTTGAATACTTCGAATCCTGGTATTCAAACAGGAATGTTTAATGTATGTTGCCAGGTAGCCGAAGGTTTCGGCTTTGCGTAGTAGGTATTTCAGAACGTTAAGCGGCTTACTAGGCTTGGCGAAGTTACAACTAATTTGGGTAAATTTATAACATGAAATAGTGTTTAGCTTAGCTTCTGTACAAAAATATTGATACATCTTCAATGCAATTGTATGGAGTGTAAAAAAAACTTCAATTTCAGACTAATTGTAGTCGCGAACGTTAACAATTAGTTAAGCTTCGCTTATGTCACAATTTGTATTGACACATTGACACATCGGAAGGCTCCCTAGAACTGTAAAAAAAATCAGTGATCCATGGCCAACTCCAATTCGCTGTGAGTGCGATTTGGGGTGAAGTTAGAAAGATTTCGTGAAACACGTGGGAAATGTTATTTCCAAAAATATTCACTGTTATGAAGGGGTAATCATTTCAAAAGACTGGTTTCATTAGAAGGGCTGGTTTTTGTATACATTAAATACAGAAAATTGTATACCATATGTTTGAGGGAAAGAAAAAAATATTCACTATTGGGACATGGTGATCTGTAGGTTATACGGAACATTTGAAATATTTTGTTCATATGGAAGCTGAGATATTCAATTTTAAAAACCAGCAAACATTGTGAAACGCACTATAATATAAATATTATGGACCAATGAGATGCTCGTTTAAACCAGAAGAGAATATCACAATTATGTATAGTATGAATTTTCGTGTTCTCGCTTATAACATTTATTTGGAAAAATTTAGTAAATTTGCAGCTGTAAAAGATTCTCACCTCTATATGCATAATGCACATGTTTGAATACACATGCATGCAGACACATACTCTCACACACACATATCCACATACACATGCCTACACACATATATATATTGGTCCGGATTTAGGCTGTCAGACGCCTGCGTGCAACATTTATTCCTTTAGACATTGACATTTTTAAATATGTCTTTATTGTAAAAACATTTTTTCACCTGATGCTACACTAACTGGTTATGTTAGAAGAGTTCTCAAAACCACAAACATACCGGGAAATAATGACATTAAGCAATTTTTGTCGTAATATTAAGTTTTATCATGGCTTTTCCCAATCTGCAATTCTACTGCTCAAAACTCTTTACGTTGTCAGCCCGTTGAAGAGTTCAAGACCATCAATATCCATACAAAATTTGCTTTCTTTGTTAATTTTAAAACAAACTTCTAAATCAAAACAAGATTGTTAAATTTCCTCTTGTCATTTCTCAAAGTTCATAAAGCAATGTAAATATATTTTGAAATTTCCTAAGATATTTAAACTTATTCCTGAATGAAATTTAAGGCTGTATTAAAAATCGTTTGGTAAAATTATATTCTGAACAATTCCTTTGGATTTGTTCATCAGGACTTTCATAATCATTAAGGCGAACTTTAGTCATGCTCTTTACATCTTTAGTTAACTCGCTCGAGATGTGAGAAAAGCTACTGCAACCCTACAAGAAACGCACTTTTCTACGTCCCTAATATATTTACTAAATGCCTCATCATATATTGACGCACTTAGACATTTTACAAGCTCATTCAAAACATTTGGAAATTCGTTTATGTTGTATTGATATCACTGTAATAGCATACATTTTTGATGGAACACCATTTAATATAATGACTGATCAAAGAACTTAGAAGTAGCAATCCGATCTAACAAACATTGAGCTGTATGTTTTGTTCTCATGTCTCTGGAATTTTCTTTTATTATATCACCTCCGGACTACATTCTATTACTTACAAAGCCCCTTTTCATGGATTTGTGGCATGAGATTGAGAACGAACGAAGAAGAAAACTTAAACTGTTGATGGTTTTACTTAATTGCAATCTCAAAGGTAGCAGTGCTATTATTCTACTTTCCAACCTTGTAGCTCTTATATATTTCATTGTTAATCTACTAATATTAGCATGTAACACCTGTAACAGTATTCAGAACGAATTGTATACAATTCTTAGATAATGTAAAAAAAAAATCGTTTGCAACTAAATTGAATGTTGGGGTACACAAAAAACGATGCCTATTACCAGTTGAACAGAAGAGAGCAGGTCGTGGTCTTCAGACTTCGCACTGGCCACAATAGACTGAGGTACCACCTATTCAACAAATTGAAGATAGGTGGCACTGACGAATGCTCGTGTTTGCAACCTGTGAAAATGACCGCGGAACATTTGCTGCAAAACTGCCCGACATACGAGGACCAGAGAAAGCAGATGTGGCCATCACCAGTGCCAACACTAGACAAGCTCTATGGCAGTGCCGACAGCCTCAGGATGACCGCTGCTTTTTTCGAAAAAATACAGGTTGACGTCTGACAGCGTACGAAGAAGAAGAAGGATTGGGGCGAACAAGGTGCAAAACAAACTCTAAGATTTGTATGCATAATTTTCTTGTGCAAACCATTATGCTGCTACACATATTTCGCCCGTTATCATACTCTTTCACGCATATCTTGAATATCTAGTAAATATAATGGTAAAAAAAACACACAAAAACAAAAAACAAAAAAAAAAGCTGTCCTACGACATTTTTCCCGTTGCTGGGGCAGTCGAGGGGTTTTGAAGGCAGAAGACTACAGGCCGCTTCGCCATGCATGCCTTGTCGGCATGCATGCCTGCCCGGCATGCATGCCTCGAAACCATTGTTAAATAGTTCACTAAAAAGACAATTACATAATCATTCAATCATAGTGTCTGAAGCTGAAGAAATAATTATGGAACTGCAACATCACATTATCATCGGCGTCAGACCTGCAGATGTGAGGTATACGACGAAGCCAACAATATTATGTGTGCGTTTCGATCTTTGGCAACGCTGTAACAAGCGAACCTAGATCTTTGGTCAGTTTATTTCGCCATCGCATAGGGGGACAACCCCGTAGACGTGTACAGGCATACGGCCACCAAAACGTTGTTCTACGTGTCTTTCTATTATCAGGAGTACCACATGTTCAGCTCAACAATGTTTGCGTGATATCGCTGCTTCGACAAACGTTATTCGTTCAATGTACCCGGCATCTGGACTGCAATCGAAAATTATCGAACCATTTTGCTTTCTTTATAAATTCATTGATATTAATATATCGTGCCATTTGCGAAAACATATATTTTTTCTTTTTGAAAAGCATGGCCTTGAGCAATGAGGCACATGACTTTCAGCAGTTTGAGATTTTCCTGTGATATTAACATTCAATGAGAAAACGCGGTCAAATTTTTCGAACATTTGTAAAGCCTTTGAAAAGAACTTATCTGTTGGTTCATATCATTTATCATCTTCACCTCTAGTAGTCAAACACTTTTATTTTATTTGTTAAAAGTACACGTTGAAGATGGTCAGAAAGTACAGACCATTTATTGTCTTCAACAGAAGGAATAAAGATAAAGTCGAATAATAAAGTCACGTTGAAATTAGATTAACATTTGTGGAATATTTAAAACAGGTCTAGTAACAGCATTATCCAATAGAATGAACAGTCTGCTATATTGTGTTTTCTCACGATGACTGTTTTAAGTCAGAAAAGGAAACAATATTTAAAATGCTATTGTAAACCATTGGGAAATAGTCTTTCACGTATACATTGCAAACCATTGTGAATTAGTCTAGCACGTATACATTAAAAAAAAAAAATATCAGATTAATGTGAATTAATATTGACAAAAAGGATTTCACTAGCTTTGCAGCTTCTCTGTTAATTCAAAATACATATTGTTTAAGTTAATGTTTCTCGACAATCATTTCTCTCTGAAATCTACACACTCTTTTGTTGTTTCCCGTTTCTTGAATAATCTACGATGTGTGAAAATAATGTAACAGATATAATTTTTTGTGTTAAGTCAGCCAACAGCTGCGCTGGGGTTTGCTAACGTGGCATGTGACCTTGATATATTTTGCGCATGTGTTGTATATTTGTTTATTTCGACACATTGCAGCCGACTCCCCTACCCCAATCTCATCGCCTCGCGCAGGTTACAGTGATTGTCGCACTTGTGCGCTGCGCTCATCGCACTTGTGTTCCGAGCCAAAATGACTGAAATATTGACAAAATAATTTGCATTACATTTGTCAAAAACTCGGTAACACGTAAATGAAGTCTATTGAGAACACAAATATGTCTTTTGTTATTGTAGCTATGAATTCAAAGCATAATAAAGATTGGTATCGTCTTTTTACATATTGTCGCATGTTAAAAAAGAGGGACGAACAATCAAAATAGGCCATAAAGAAGCTGAAACCCATGAACAATAGACAACTGTCGTCGGTGAGAGATATAAGTTCGTCGAATAATAATCAGAGAGATTGAGAATGAATTTTGGCCTCTTAAAAGCAATCAATTCAGACTGACGATCTTAGGATGAGCAGTTTCGTTGTAACATTTATTCTAAGACTCATTGCTCACGAAATGAGGCCTAATCGTCTGCAGGTTGCGGTTAACTTTTTGTAATTGCCCAAGGCTCGCCTAATTTCGTGAACACTGTCATAACTCGTGATAAGTTTGGGTCTATAGTTACGACAATGAGACAAAATCATAGTCATATGGACGGAAAACGTCAGTTTCCAATGCTAAAGAAGGCAAGTGAATCACTAATAAATATAAAGGTCATGTTGACGCAAGAGACCACAACTCTGCGAGAGTGACAATTGACAGATAGAGTTCCAGCCCACGCATTGCACATTATCTAGGATATTTTGCCAAAAGATGGTATTGGACAGGATCGGCACTCCCCCTACTCACCAGACATGATCCCCAGCGACTTTGGCTCTTTTCAATACTCAATGTTCCCTTCATCGATTTCCTGTCATAGAAGACATTAAAACAAATGTGACGTAGCGATTGTTGGGGGTTCCAATACATGCTTTCCAGAAATGCTTCGAGCAATGGGATCACCGCTGAGAGGAGTGTGTCAACTCACAAAACATGACTTCCGTCAGTGAGAGCACCGCTGGGAGGAGTGTGTCAACTCACAGAACATGACTTCCGTCAGTGAGAGCACCGCTGGGAGGAGTGTGTCAACTCACAAAACATGACTTCCGTCAGTGAGAGCACCACTGGGAGGAGTGTGTCAACTCACAAAACATGACTTCTGTCAGTGAGAGCACCGCTGGCAGGAGTGTGTCAACTCATAAAACATGACTTTCGTCAGTGAGAGCACCGCTGAGAGGAGTGTCAACCCACAAAACATGACTTCTGTTAGTAGGATCACCGCTGGGAGGATTGTCAACTCACAAAACATGACCTCCGTCAGTAGGATCACCGCTGGGAGGATTGTCAACTCACAAAACATTAGCTCCGTCAGTGGGATCATCGCTGGAAGGATTGTGCCCATTCACAACGGTTCTATTACGAGGTGGGAGACGTTTTGAAACCAAAAAAAAAAAAAATTAATTTGTTTTGTTTTTTTGCAACCTTCGATCGGATACTTTTAGATCAGCCATAGTATCTCTTTTTGATCCACACACAATGTTTTTAAGAAAGACTAAAAATATGGAGATCAGACATGTTAGTCAGGGTCAGGAAAACCATACTGGTCAGGACCATCACATTGGATTCCCCGTAGCCGTTCCTGGAAACCGGGTGTTTTCATTGCAGCATTGTTAAACAAGGTATTACCCGTAGTAGTGAGCGACACGCTGATGAAGCTAGGCATATCATCAGCCGCATGGAGGACCTTGGTCCACCTTCACCAGCATGCTCCAGTTTTTAAAAACCCTCCCATTTTACCAGGTCGAATGCTTTGGTGATGTCAATGAAGACAAGAAATAGTGGTCTCTGTTGTTCTCTGTTTTTCTCTTGCAATTGTCTCAGTGAAAAGACCAAAATCAACGGTTGACTTTCTGCGCGAAAACCACACTGATACGTCAGGTACACCTTGTCGGCCAGCTTTCGCAGCCTGCTTAGGATGATACAAGCATACACTTTTGGTATTGAGTAGCGATTTTTCCCTGTCTCCTTCGTCTTCCTTTTTCTTGTGAAGGGTGATTATGTTTTTGTCTCTCGCGTCATGTGATACGGCCCCCTCATCCCAACACTGGCGTATACGCCTATATCTATTAAATAGTTTCGCATGAATGGTGTTTGTTGTTTTCCGCATTCGACAAAGAGTCCAATTTGTGCGCGGAATAATCTGGAATGGGTATTTACGGAGCGTATTTGAAGGTTAACATATCTATTTTTAAAACAGCACGTTAATGCAGTTGCTTTTAATATTTTAATTTAGACTAATGAATACATTTTTAAAAATACATACATTTTTTAAGAACAAAAATATTTCCATAACGTTATGGATATTCTAAGACGAAAAATCATTTGGATCTGACATACAGTTTAGTAGAAAATTGCCTCGGACCTTATTTATGAATTAAAAGACGAATTAAACTACTGCTACTACTACTCCATTCATTTGCTCTTTTCGTCTTGTCAGACAATAGTAATTGTGCTTTTAGCACAAAGCCCGGAAAGAAATATACAGACCACGTGTTGCCAATTCAGCAGGGTCCCTCTCTCGGTCTACCTTGTTTACTACAAGGGAAAGGTTATACCAATAAATTTGGAACCAGGCAAGCCTGTCGGGGCTTCACACCTAGACCAGACGCCAACCAAGGCGAACGCCTTGGTCTGCCCTGCCACAACACTCAGCTGAGGTTGGCTTTCCTTGCTCTACCAAAAAGGCATTGAATCCTCTTTCGCGTGCTACTTTGCACATCGTCAGTTGTCAGGTTTGGTAGGGTAGACGCTGACCAACTTTCAGAATTATCAGAAAACAGGTTGCACAGCCATGTCTGCCAAAATCCGACAAGATACGCCAGTTTCTTATCTGCTAGGCTTCAGATGGTTTGAGATATGTGTTTTCCTTCTACTAGGCTCTCGAGCTCCATCTTCCCGAAACTACCGGTTTTAAGGCACCAGTGGCTCTCCTTCCGCCATTTCTCGTGTTAGTCAAAACAGTTCTGCCGCCCGAAGACCAGGAGATGGTCTTTGTTGTCAGAGGCTATATGAGACGCACGCCATGGGAGCATTTAGTTGGTGTTGAGTGTTCATCCTCAACCTCACCCCCGGCTTTAACAACATTTAGAACGAACTATTACTACAACCCTACTACTACTACTACTACTACAACTACTGCTACTACTACTAGTACCGCAAAATAACAATAACTACTACTACTACTGCTATTACAAAATAACAATAACTGTTGCTACTACTATTACTACCACTACTACTGCGTAATAACAATAACTACTACAACAACTACTGCTGCTACTACTGTTACTACTAAAATTACTACTAATACATATCTACTACTCTTACAACTAGTACCACAAAATAATAATAATAACTACTACTACTATTACTGCGACCACAAAATAACAACAATTGCTACTACTACTACTACTACTAATACTACAACTAATATTACTACTACTACTACATATCTACTACTATTACTACTACAGCTAGCACTACTACCATTACTGCTATTACTGCTACTACTACAACTACTACTACAACTACTAATAATACTACAACTACTGCTACTACTACTACAACTACTACTACTGTTTTTCTTGTTCTTTTTCTACGTTTTCTTTATTTTTCTTTGTTCATTCTCAAGTAATTATATACATTTTCCTCAAAAACTTAGACTGTCTCAAGCTCCCTTCTCTCCAAAGAACAGTTTATCCATCACTTGTCAGTGACCTGCATTCTGTTCAGCACAGAACGAAAATACCACAAAAGGTTGAAGTCCTTTATCTTGCACTTTTAACAAATCTCTATTTCTGTCTAGAAAACAAATCTTAGTTTACCGTCGTCAGGCGCTTCATTAAAAAAAGTAAACTAAGACAACAGGCGAGTTTTATCAGCCGTAACTTCTTGTGGTATGCTGGAGATTCACCAGGCTTAAATAGCATCTGGCGTTAGAGGGTGGGCACGAAATACGATCAGAATTTGTTCCTTTACACTTATTCCATTGCCAATACGATTTTATACATGGGTCTTTGTGTGTGAGATAAAGACAAGAACTGCCACACTATAAGATTGGAGATAGAGGAAGGTAACGTACTAACCAATTCAACCTTCTCATTGTCGGCGTTCGAAAACAACGATACAACAACAGTGCAGCCTAACCCCTCTAGGGTAGTAGACTTTCCAGCTAGCGATACAACAACAGTGCAGCCTAACCCCTCTAGGGTAGTAGACTTTCCAGCTAGCGATACAACAACAGTGCAGCCTAACACCTCTAGGGTAGTAGACTTTCCAGCTAGTGATACAACAACAGTGCAGCCTAACATCTCTAGGGTAGTAGACTTTCCAGCTAGTGAAACAACAACAGTGCAGCCTAACCCCTCTAGGGTAGTAGACTTTCCAGCTAGCGATACAACAACAGTGCAGCCTAACATCTCTAGGGTAGTAGATTTTCCAGCTAGTGATACAACAACAGTGCAGCCTAACACCTCTAGGGTAGTAGACTTTCCAGCTAGCGATTCAACAACAGTGCAGCTTAACCCCTCTAGGGTAGTAGATTTTCCAGCTAGTGATACAACAACAGTGCATCCTAACACCTCTAGGGTAGTAGACTTTCCAGCTAGAGATACAATAACAGTGCAGCCTAACATCTCTAGGGTAGTAGACTTTCCAGCTAGTGATACAACAACAGGGGAGCCTAACACCTCTAGGGTAGTAGACTTTCCAGCTAGCGATACAAGAACAGGGCAGCCTATCACCTCTAGGGTAGTAGACTTTCCAGCTAGCGATACAACAACAGGGCAGCCTAACACCTCTAGGGTTGTAGACTTTCCAGCTAGTGATACAACAATAGGGCAGCCTAACATCTTTAGGGTAGTAGACTTTCCAGCTAGCGATACAACAACAGGGCAGCCTAACACCTCTAGGGTAGTAGACTTTCCAGTTAGCGATACAACAACAGTGCAGCCTAACACCTCTAGGGTAGTAGACTTTCCAGCTAGCGATACAAGAACAGGGCAGCTTAACATCTCTAGGGTAGTAAACGTTCCAGCTAGCGATACAACAACAGGGCAGCCTAACCCCTCTAGGGTAGTAGACTTTCCAGCTAACGATATTTCACATCCACTATTTACACGTGCTGTAAGTTGTTGAGAATAACCACAGAAAACACATCTGACGTAGATGCCGCGATCAAATAGTCGGTATATGTGCATCTGTTTATACCGACCAAGTAAAAATAAACATTATATTTCTAATATTATTGCCAGAGTCCTGGGTGACATGTGTGTGACATACACGACAATTTGTCGAATACCACACTGACAGATAACTACAAGGAGGACACAAGGCGGTCTAACTCAACGAGAGTAGAAGACTCTACTACTAAAACGCCTATTGAATGGAATGTAGTCTTTGGAACCTGAAAGAAATCTAAAGATAAAGTACTACAACAGTCCATAACAAATTTAACTAGTTAATAATTCTTGTTTTTCTGAGGATAACAAAAAAATGATACGCATCAACAGCAGTACACAATCAATTAATGAAAACCATTTCAATGCCCGGTGGAACGAATGTCTTCAACAGACTGACTGACCATCCAATGCACCAGAGACTAAACAATTTGGGAAATGGGAAACTAAAGCGGAGAAACTTTGCAGAAATAGCCAAAGCAAAGATGCACGAAGATCCCATAAACGCACTAACAACACCAAAACCTATCACTACTGTACGAAAACCTACCTGGAGGCAGGATATATTTCCAGAGGTAGTAGAAAATATACCACATATTGGAAACAAAAACTGCCAGACTGAAAAAGAAAGGAGAGATACTACCCTAAGCTTCATATCGAAAAGCTACCCAAGCATGGACTGGACCCATGCATACACCGACGGTTCTGTAACAAACACTACACAGAACGGAGGGGCAGGAGCATTCTTGAACCTACCAAATGGAAAACAAATAACACTGTCATTCGCTACTGGTAAGTACACAGGCTATTTCAGAGCGGAGGCAGAGGCACTGAGGGCGGCAGTGGAAAAAATGGTGACGCATAAAAAAAATGAAAGCCATATAGTCCTGCTTACAGATGCTCTCGCCGTAGTCACAGCGCTAAAAAGCCAGAAAAACACTGAGCTTAATGACTTAAGAGCAGCACTCTGCAAACTGTGCCAGCAGTCCGCACCAAAAAGGGTAGTGGTACAGTGGGTTCCGTCACACTGCAACATCCAAGGCAACGAGGAGGCAGACAGACTGGCAAAAGAAGGTGCAAGGCTACCACAAACAGATACCAGTATGACGTACGAAGAGTCAAAACGGCTTATCAAAGCCAGATACATGACCAAATGGGAAACCGAACATACTGGTTACACCAAAAACGATGCCTATTACCAGTTGAACCGAAGAGAGCAGGTCGTTGTCTTCAGACTTCGCACTGGCCACAATAGACTGAGGTACCACCTATTCAACAAATTGGAGATAGGTGGTACCGACGAATGCCCGTGCGGTACTGGTAAAATGACCACTGAACATCTGCTGCAGAACTGCCCGACATACGAGGATCAGAGAGAGCAGATGTGGCCATTGCCAGTGGAACTGCAAGACAAGCTCTATGGTAGTGGCGAGAGTCTCAGGATGACCGCCGCTTTTTTCGAGAAAATAATGGTTACTGTCTGACTGTGTACGCAGAAGAAGAAGAAGAAGAAGAAATTAATTATGAGTATTGCAAGCATTTGTGACCTTTTTGCAGGGTTATACAGTGATCAAAACAAACACAATCAGTTTCTGTTTTCTAATATTGACTTATTTATTTACAGAAAAAAAATGTGTGTATAAATAGTAACAACAGTCGACACGGCAGCTTAATATAACTTGAACAACAATTTAAAAAAAAACATTGTTAAAGCTACAGATATTTGACTTTTCGTGCTTTCAAGTTTACAAACCTGATGTCCATGTTGAGGAACTTATGCCGATCTAAATAGCAAAAGACACAAGGCTTGTAAAGCTCCCTTAAGTACTGTTTTGTTTTTATGTAACAGTGTGCAAAATTGATCGACATTTGCCGCGATAGCAATAGCACTAGTCATAATCAACGGGTTATTTAACTCAGCGATATAAGACGGCTACACAGATTGTGAAATTATCATGATTCGGACCAGGTTCAATCTTTAATGTGACTATTACATGTATTCTTGTTCTATCTATCTATCTATCTATCTATCTATCTATCTATCTATCTATCTATCTATCTATCTATCTATCTATCTATCTATCTATC